>CM053503.1:99338987-99687113 GCA_028627145.1 Eidolon dupreanum | reverse complement strand
TCACGGTTCAAATTTAGAATTATACAGGAGGATAGCTGTATTTCTCAACAGCATATGTTAAAAAGAATCTCCTTTTTGCATTGTATAGTCTTGACACCTTAGTCAAAAATCATTTAACTATGTATGCGAGGATTTATTTCTGTGTTCTCTGTTCTATTCCATTGGTCTATGTGTCTGTTTTTGTAACAGTACTACATTGTTTTGATTATTCTAGTATTGTAGTTAAGTGCTGAAACCAGAATGTGTGAGTCTTCAAACTTTGTTCTTTTATTTTTCTAAGATGGTCTTGTGTGTTCAGGGTCTTTTGAAATTCCATGTGAATTTTAGCTTGGATTTTTACACTTCTGAAAAAAAAAGAAAGAAAGAAAAGAAAAAAGAAAAAGAGAGAAAGAAATGTCATGGAAATTTTGACAAAGATTGTGTTGAATCTATAGATTGCATTTGGATAGTATTGCCATCCTAATAATATTAAATCATCCAATTTGCAAACACAGGTTGACCTGTCTTTCCTTGATGTTAGGGTAATGCTAACCTCATAGGATGTGTTAAAAAGTAGAAGGAATTCCAAATAATTCCTTCCAACTATTTGGAAGATTTTGAGAAAGATTAGTGCTAAATCTTCAGTGAATGGTATAATTTATCACTGATGCTACCTAGTAAATGTTTTTTTTTTTTTTTTTTTTTTGGAATATTCTTGATTACTAATTCAACCTTCTCTATTACTGATTAAATTCTAGTAGTTGTAGATCTATTCTGATTTTCTATTTCTTCATGACTCAGTCTTAATAGGTTTTGTGTTTCTAGAAATTTATCCATGTCATCTAGGTTAAACAATTTGTTAGCTTACAAGTGTTCATTCATAGTATTGTTTTATAACCCCTTTTAGTTTTGTAAAATCGGTAATATTGTCCCCACTTTATTTTCTGATTTTAATTATGTGTCTTGTCTCTTTTTTCTTTAGTCTAGCTAAGTTTTTTATTTTGTTGATCTTCTCAAAGAATCAATATTTAGTTTTATTGATTTCCTTTGTATCTGTATATCTCTACTCTAATTTTTATTTATTTTCTTCTGCTAGCTTTGTGCTTAGCTTACTCTTCTCTTTTTAGTACCTTAAGATACAAAGTTAGATGGCTGATTTGAGATCTTTTCTCTTTTTAAAGTATTTATAGTCACAAACTTTCCTCAAAGACTACTTTTGCTGTAACCCATAAATTTTGATAAATTGTTCTTTCATTTCCATTTGACTAAAGGTAATTTCTAATTTCCCTTGTAATTCATTCTTTGACTCATTTGTTATTCAAGAATGTGTTGTTTAATTTACACATATTTTTGAATTTTCTAATTCTCCTTCTATAATTGATTTCTAGTTTCGTCCATTATGATCAGAAAATATATTTTGTATTATTTTAGTATTTAACAAAATTTACTAAGACTTATTTGTGGCCTAACATATAATCTTTCTTAGAATGTTTCATGTGTACTTGGGAAAAAACATGTATATTCTGCTCCTATAGCATAGAGTATTCCATAAATGTCTGTTTGGTTACATTGGTCTATATTGTTATTTATGTTCTCTATTTCCTTATTGATCTTGTCTGGTTTTTATATCCATTATTTAAAATGTAGTATTGAAGTCCTTATTATTACAGAATTGTTTTATTTCTACATTCATTACTGGCAATGTTTGCTAATATATTTTGGAATTCTGATGTCTGCTGCATATATATCTATAATTGTTATATCTTCTTGGTAGATGGTTTATCATTATATAATATTCTTCTTTTTCTCTTTTAATAGTTTTTGACTTAAAGTATATTTTGTCTGATATTAGTATAGAAACCCTAACTCTCTTTTCGTTACTATTTGCATACAGTATCTTTTTTATCCTTTCACTTTTACCTTATTTGTGTCCTTTGATCTAAAATGAGTCTCTTGATTGGGAAGTTTAATGCATTTACATTTAAAGTTATTATTGATAAGTAAGGACTTACTTTTTTCATTTTTTATTTGTTTTCTGTGTCATATCTTTTTATTTTTGGCCCTCATTCTCTTCATTACTGCCTTCTTGTGTGTTTTTTTAATGTCTTCTAGAGACACATTTTGATTCCCTTTTCATTTCTTTCTTGTGTATGTTCTATTGACTGTTTTTGTAGTTACCATAGTGAATACATATAACATTATAAAATTATAACATTTTATTTTGGTTTGATACAAACTTGAATTACATATAAAACTCCAGTCCTGTACAACTGTACTTCCTCCATTTTACATTATTGATATCACAATACAAACCTTTAGACATCATACACTCACTAACCTAGATTTATATTTATTTTTTATCCGTTTGTATTTTTATCATGGAAAAAATACACATTAACATAAAATGCATTTGTCTTTTATATACCGTAGAAAACAAAAAGTTAAATTATAAAGTAAAATTACAATAATAGTAATTTTTATATCTGTCTATGTATTTAATTTTATCAGGGATCTTTGTATCTTAAGATAGCTTCAAGTTGCTGTCTAGGATCCCTTTATTTTAGTCTGGTGGTCTACATTTAGCATCTGCTATAGGACAGCTCTAGTGATAATTGACTTCTACAGCTTTTGTTTATGAAGGAATGTCTTATTTTCTCCCTCATTTTTGAAGGAGAGTTTTGCCAGACATAGAATCTTCAGTTTAACTTTGACTTTTGACAGTTTCATATAATGTGTCTTGATGTAAATCTCTTTGGATTTATCCTATTTGTAACCTGTTGCACTTCTTGGATTTTGTAGATCATGCATTTCATCAACTTAAGAAGTTTTGAGTCATTATTTTTCAAATAATTTTTTTGTTCCTTTCTATTTCTCTTCTCTTTCTGAAACTCTCATAAGGTGTATATTGACTCACCACACAGTATTTCACAAGTCCCTTAGGCTCAGAATGTTCTTTCTGTTTTTATTTTTATTTTTATTTTTTTGGTTTTACTCACTAAGCGATTTTAATTGTCTTGTTTTTAAATTTAATGATTGTTTCTTCTTTCTGCTCAAATTTGCTGTTGAAAATTTCCAGTGAATTTTTCAATTCAGTTATAGTATTTTCCAGCTCCAGAATTTTTTTTTCTTTTAATAATTATTATTTTTGCTAATTTCTTATTATCTTTATATATCATTTTTCCAATTTTAGCTATTTTTTCTGTTTTCTTTTAGCTCTTTGAACATATGCAAGACAGTTGCTTTAAATTTTTATCCACAAAGTTCTATGTCTAGTCTTCCTCTGGAACAGTTTCTGGATATTTGTTTCATTCCTTTTAGTAGACCATATTTTTCTGTTCCTTTTATACCTTGTGATTTTTTTTTTTTTTTTTGCCATTATTGTTGAAAATTAGACATTAAAAAAAAACTACTACTTTTCCCAGTCTTTGCAATGGTTCTTTCTCAAGGAAGTCCTCTACTGATTAGCTGGGTTTGCTGTGAGTTTAGGGATTAGCTCCTTGTGAAAGTTTAAGATCTTCTCAAAACTTTTCTGGTCATGTCTTATCTGGGCCTGCCCTGGCTTTCTGAATTCCTTTGCATACACAACTGCTTTTGAATGTACTAAAATTTCTAAGAGTCTTATCTTAGTTTCTCCTCAAGGCTATAGATAGTCTATTTATCTCTGCACTTGTAACTCTTGCCCCAGGAATCTGTAGATCTATAATCACCTGAAGCTTTTACAAACAGTGCTACTCCTTATCCTGTCTGAGATCTGAATTAGATGAAACAGAGATAAGTTTTTCAGGCAGCCCGCATACTGTTTAAAACATTTAAAATAAGGTTTATTCTACTCCCTTTTGTTTGAGGAAAGGATTTTAAACTGGCTTGATTACTCCCCCATGTTAAAACTGTGCTATGCCAAAAAAGAGATGGGTGAAGAGGAAGTGAAAATGCCATGAAATTTCCCACACTTCAATATATATATATTGAAAAAAAAAAAAAATATATATATATATATATATATATATACTTTTTTTTTTTTTGATTGGATGTTTGCTTGATTGCACTAGACTTTTGACTATTTTGCATGGTCCTATAAAGTTAGTTCAACCAATTTCCATTTATTTTGATGTTTCCATGTGAAATGACAGCCAGGAGATTCCTAGTCTGCCATTTTGCTGACATTACTCCAATAAATTATTTTCAAATAAAGAATTTCTTTGGAAACAAAAATGGCCTTAATAGAATCAATGTGTAAGTACACACCATAGGCATACGTTTGAAGTATATAATTCATACGTCTGAGTAAGCTGACATAGAATAAATAGCTGACTTAGGAAACACAGGCCTAAACAATTTGGGTTCAAATTATGGATCTCTCAATAATTATTATTTTTTTATCTTCCACTAGAGGGCACTGAGGGAGCTCTGTTCATTCTGCTGACACAGTAAAGAATTACAGATTAGCAAAATTTAGGAAAAGTAAGATTTATTGAAGTATGTTTCAAAAGAGAAACTGGTTATGCCAGAGATGGCTGTAGCTTTGCAGAATTCGGGAGATGTACCTTATATTGGCTCTTGATGGCTGGTTACAGGGGTAGTGCTTGATGATGGCCTATGACATCAATTGATTGACATTTTGCTGTTATATAATCCCTTGTCTATTGTGCATGTGGTTCCCCAGAATTCAATCTCTTATACATTCATGAACTTCCGGGCATATGATATTACAGTCATGGTATAATGAGGTTAAGGTTAAGGAAGGTCAGTACATGTACTAATTGCACGAGCACCTGTGGCAGAACTAAATCAGCAGTTATTTTTGTGATTTTTACTTCCTTATATCCCAGGTTATTTTAAACCATAAAATGGGTGTTTCAGGGAGATCCTAAAGAAGGCCTCTGAGTTGGGTGTTTATTCTCTTATCATTCATGTCTATCTACCTAACGCTCGGAGATTCATTTATCTATCTATCTATCTATCTATCTATCTATCTATCATCTATCTACCTATTTATTTATTTATTTATTTAATGTCTCAGTTTCTTCATCTGAAAGAAATGAGACAACAATAATATATACTTGAGAATAAAATGTATTAATGGCTATAAGCCCTTAGAATAGTGCTAGTCACATATCTATCAATAAATGATTAAATATTATTAATACTATTATTAACTCTGTGCTTATCAATGTTTTAAAAATGTTAGTATAATTGATCTTCTGAACAGTTTTAAAGTACTGATGAAGTTCCATTATTATTTTGACTTTTATGGATGTATATACTAATGAATCATGTACATGTTACTTAAATATTTAGATGGTACTTATTTTCAAAATTCTATTACTGTGGAATTGCATAAAATAAAATTTATAATTAATTTCAATTGAAAATATTACCTAAAAATGTTCAAATATACCTTACATTTTTCTAATTTTTCCACTGGACACTCTGATATGCTGATAACAGAAATAGAAATAATCATGTTTACTATTAATTGAGACTATTTATGTACCAGATATAACTCTACTATTTGATTTACAAGTATTTTATTCATGGATATTATGTGAGGTATGTACAATTATTATCTTCCCTTTATATATAAGGAAACTATAATTAATAAATAATTTTGTCAGACTTATGTCTCCATCAGTGAAAGATTATTTTATAGCCATATGATTTGGTAAAGCTAACTAACTTTTGCTAGAACACTATGCAACTTGTTTTGTGAAAGAAAGATTAATGACTGAGAGGATTTTTATTTTATCATTTTCTTTCTTGCCAATTTTGTTTCATTTATTTAACCTATAAATTAGAGTATAATGCAATCTATAAAATATCATTACAAATAAGTTTGTCAAGAATATGCAAACAATATAAAAGAGATTTATAGTATCCTATTATTATCATTTTTACTATGCATATGGCTGCAATGTTCTTAAAATAAGAAAATTCACTCTTTTCATGTGAATAAAACTTCATTTTATCAAATTGTAAGGGTTTTCTAAGATTTAGTTCTTGGCAAAATATCCTATCATTATTTATTTATTTATTTATTTATTTATTTATTTATTTTCAGTGATGATGACAGGTCTGTTTCCCATCTTTGAAACTAGCAAACAGGTACAAGCTGACAAAGTGATACCTTATCTTCATTGTTCCAGTGATGTAGAACACACAGGCAATGTTTTGGATGCCAATGACAAATCTAAGGATAGGGACAAAAATAGTGATGATGATAATGATTTCCTGAAGGGTAAGAAAACCACCTGAGAAAAGTCTACTTCAATCTTTCATAATAAAATTCATTTTCTCAGAAATACAACCTGCCTTAGAGTGAAACCAAATTCTATGTCCTTCACTTTACCTTTAGTATAAAGAATCAAGTGAGCAAAACCCCAGCTAATATCAGGGGATTTTATTTCTTTATTTTTTGAAAACAAGTACCTATCTAGTCTTAGGGTAAGTGCAAATTTGTTCCTATACTCTGCTTAATATCTCTGGTACAGTACAAGTATTGCACTTTATAGAGAAAAATAAAGTGAGATTTAAAGAATCAGTAAGTAAAATCTAAGTCATTTTGAAGATGCTTTGTTAAAGATGGCATGAAAATGCATATTTACAAAAAGGTCTATATCAATTATTTAAAGATGTTAGATAAATATATACTTAAATGAAGAATTTAAATAAACTGGAATGATAAATTTAAATTCCCTTCAAAATTCACATATTTAGAAAGGAATACTTTCTCAGTACTAGTAACTTTGCAAGAATTGCCAAACATTTTCTGTAAAGGGCCAAAGAAAAAGTATTTTAGGGTTTTCTGGTCATCTTGTCTCTGTTGCAACTATTCAATTCTGTCGTTTTAGCATGAAAGCAGCCACAGAAAATACATAAATAAGTGAGCATGATTGTGTTCCAATAGGTCAAATACTGAATTTATTCCACAGGCTTAAGTTTGTCTATCCTATTTATAAGATAGTTATGGAACCTTTGGTATATCTTGAGAACTAAAACATACTGAAGTTTAATGACAGTGAGAAAGTCTAGGAAATTTTCATTAAAGCAAGAATCTTAAAAGAGTGGTATGAATTTCAGTGGTACAGTTTATTATTTCTTTCACTATATTTTATTTATCATAATGCCAGCTATCTGAAAGAATCTCTAAAATATTCATTATGTACCTTATCCTTATTCTAGGTCAATGTTGCTTAAATCACAATCAGAGATTAATTCAGGAGCTCTGCCTTTGCCAGGGTAAGTCACTGGTCCCCTTGATCATCACAGAGACTTTAGAAAAAACAGTATGACTTCCTATGAGGAATGTCATGGGGGGAATGATAAAGTCATTACTGTCAGCATAGGCTAAGATTGGTGGATAGCTTTGTTCGCAGCTCTCTAAATTTGATTAAAAACCAATGGGCTCACATCTAATAAACATACCCTTTCAATTCCCACATGTAATTTAGAGATAGCAGCATGAAAATACTCATCAATGTGCTGCTGCACAGTCTGGGGGGTGTAAAGACCTCACGATGTGTTCTACGGCTTCCTTGACTAATGTCTCCAACATGACTTGTTAATATCTGCAATGATCAAGTAGCTATTAAAGATAAAACTGTGCTAACCTTTTCAAAAATTAGAAGAGCATGACTGCAAGTGAAGCGACAATGGCTTCCTGGAGAGGATCCTTATAGGTGAAAGATCGCTCTATCCAGGCAGGAGTATCATTTATGCATTATTTATACAGTATGTCTGGGGTCTGCATAAAAGATGAAATCTCAGTCCGGGAAGT
This sequence comes from Eidolon dupreanum, assembly GCA_028627145.1. Lineage (NCBI taxonomy): Eukaryota > Metazoa > Chordata > Mammalia > Chiroptera > Pteropodidae > Eidolon > Eidolon dupreanum. The sequence continues at coordinate 99,679,360 of CM053503.1, read as the reverse complement.
GCCTTTCTCAGCAGGACTATTTTAGTTAAAGTGCACAATAGAATCAGCTGCATTTCCATAAGCTGAGTAGAAATGGAGAAAATGGGTGTAATATATTTTTCTCTCTCTCTGAGCTTGAGTCTATGTAAAAATAAGACTAATAAACAATATAGGTAAAAATAAATGAGCTGTTCTAATATGACACTGAAGATTTTTGTAGAAAAGTAACAAATAATTACTTAAGCTATTAGTTTCCTTCTCTGTGCCTTCTTTTATATTTACCATTACTTAGTTCCTATTGTTCTGCACCAAAGAAAAGAAGCTGCTTCTTTTGAAACTCAGCTACTTCTGAATTCTAACCTGACATGAATCTTCTTGGAAACACTAAAATACATACCTTAACACCTGATTTGAATGGGTGAAGGGCAAAAAAAAAAACTTAAAAAATTAATTATTATTATTATTATTATTATTATTATTATTTTGCTACAATGCTTTGGCTCTCATCTCAATACCTTATAACCTGTTAGTCTGATAAATGTTGTTTAAACCTACTAAAATTTTCACATTTCTCTGAACTCCACTAATTCTTTTTTTTTTTTTTTTGAAACTAAGTTTATTAGGATAATATTGGTTAATACAATTATATGATTTTCAGGTGTACATTATAATTTGACGTCTGTATATTCTATTGTGTGTTTACCACCCAAAGTCCATTTTCCTTTAGCTACCATATATTTTATCCTCTTTATACACTTTACCCTCTTCCTACCCCACTTTATCCCATCTACCTCCCACCTCCTCCCCCACACCCTACCCTCTGGTAACCACTAGTCTATAGTCCATGTCCATGAGTCTCTGTTTGTTTGTCCTGCTCATTTGTTGCTTTTAGGTTTATATCTCGTATATAAGTGATATCATGTGATTTTCAACTTTTTCTATCTGGCATATTTCACTTAGCATGATTATCTCGAGGTCAGTCCATGTTGTCACAAATGGCAGTATTTCATCTCTTGTTATGGCTGAGTGATATTTCATTGTATATATGTACCACAGCTTCTTTAGCCCATCATCTATTATAGGATACTTCAGTTGCTTCCATGTCCTGGCCACTGTGAATAATGCTGCTATGAACATAGGTGTGCAAATATGTTCTTGGATATGGGTTTTCAAATCTTTGGGGTAAATACTCAGTAGAGGGATTGCTGGATCACATGGTAGATCAATTCTTAGTTTTTTGAGGAACCTTCATACTGTTTTCCATAGTGGCTGTACCAATTAGCAGTCCCACCAACAGTGTTTGAGGGTTCCTTTTTCTCCGCATCCTCTCCAACATTTGTTATTACTTGTCCTGTTGATTATAGCTGTTCTAACATGTGTGAATATCTCATTGTTTTTGATTTGCATTTCCCTAATAGCTAGTGATGTTGAGCATCTTTTCATATATTTGTTGGCCATTTGGTATGTCCTCTAGGCAGAAGTGTCTGTTCAGGTCCTCTGCCCAGTTTTTGATTGGATCATTTGGTTTTTGTTGTTGTTATTGAGTTGTATGAGTTCTTTGTATATTTTTGATATTAGGCCCTTATTGGAGGCATTACTTGAAAATATATTTTCCCATTTGGATGGTTGTTTCTTTATCTTGTTGACGATTTCTTTTGCTGAGAAGAAGCTTTTTAGTTTGATGTAGTCCCATCATTTATTTTAGCTTTTACTTCCCTTGCCTTTGAGGTCAAATTCATAAAATCCTCTTTAAGTACAAGGTCCTTAAGTATAGTTCCTATGCTTTCTTCTACGTGTTTTATTGTTTCAGGTCTCATATTCAGATCGTTAATCCATTTTAAGTTAATTTTTGTGTGTGGTGATAGACAACATTCTAGTTTCATTCTTTTGCAGGTGGCTTTCCAGTTCTCCCAGCACCATTTATTGAAGAGGCTTTCCTTTCTCCACTATATGTTTTTGATTTCTTTATCAAAAATTACTTGCCCATGTAAAGATGGGTTTACATCTGGACTCTCAGTTCTATTTCACTGGTCTGTGTGTCTGTTTTTCCTCCAATACTATGTCATTTTGATTACTGTTGCTTTGTAGTATGATTTGAAGTGGGGCAGAGTGATGCTTCCAGCCTTGTTCTTTTCTCTCAGGATGACTTTGGCAATTCGGGGTCTTTTGTGCTTTCATACAAATCTGATGATTTTTTGTTCCATTTCTTTAAAAATGCCGATGGGATTTTGATGGGGTTGCATTAAATCTGTATAATGCTTTAGGCAATAAGGTTATTTTAACTATGTTGATTCTTTCAATCCAAGAACATGCAATATCTTTCTATTTCTTTGTATCTTCTTCAATTTCTTTAATAGGGTCTTATAGTTTTCATTATACAGGTCTTTCACTTGTTTTGTTAAATTTATTCCTAGGTATTTTCTTCTTTTCTACTTCTTTTTCTGATACTTCATTATTCGAGTATAGGAAAGCTATGGATCTTTGAACATTGATTTTTGTGTCCAGAGATTTTACTGTATTTGCTAATTGTTTCTAGTAGTGTTCTTGTGGAGTCTTTAGGGTTTTCTATATAGAGAATCATGTCACCTACAAATAGTGACAATTTGACTTCTTTGTTTCCTATTTGGATGCATTTTATATCTTTCTCTTGTCTGATTGCAATCGCTAGGACCTCCAATGTTGTATTGAATAACAGTGGCAATAGTGGACTGCTTTGCCTTATTCCTGATCTTAGAGGAAAGGTTCTTAGTTTTTCACCCTTAAGTATAATGTTGGCTGAGGGTTTGTCATAGATGGCCTTTATTACGTTAAGGTACTTTCCTTCTATACCAATTTTGTTAAGTGTTTTATTCGTAAATGGACACGGTATGTTGTTAAAGGCTTTTTCTGCATGAGTATGATCAAATAATTCTTCTTAAAAAATTTGCTTATGTGGTGTATCACATCAGTTGATTTGCATATGTTGAACTATCCCTGTGCCCCTGGAATGAAACTCAACTGACTGTGGTGTATAATCCTTTTAATGTGTTGCTATATTCGCTTCACTAGTACTTCATTTAGGATTTGTGCATCTGTATTCATGAGAAATATTGGTCTATAATTTGTGTGTGTGTGTGTGTGTGTGTGTTATCCTTACCAAGTTTTGGTATCAGAATAATATTGGCCTCATAAAATGAGTTGGAAAGTATTGCCTCCTCTTCTATTTTTTGGAAGAGTTTGAAGAGAGTAGATATTAAATCTTCTTTGAATGTTTGGTAGAATTCACTGGTCCTACACTTTTACATTTTGGTAGGTTTTTGATGATTGTTTTAATTTCCATACTGCTGATTGGTCTATTTAGATTTTCCAGTTGTTCTTGATTCAGTCCAAGAAGATTGTATTTTTCTAAGTACTGGTCCATTTCTTCTAGCTCATTAAATTTGGTGTTATATTCTTTTCATAGTATTCTTGTATGATCCTTTGTATTTCTGGAGTGTCTGTTGTAATTTCCCCTCTTTCATCCCCACTTTGTTTATTTGTGTCCTTTCTCCTTTTTCTTTAGTGAGTCTAGCCAGGAGTTTGTAAATTTTATTAACCTTCTCAAAGAACCAGCTCTTTCTTGCATTTATTTTTTCTATTGCTTTTTGTTTTCAATTTCATTTATTTTTGCTCTAATTTTGATGATTTCTTTCCTTCTGCTGAATTTAGGCTTCATTTGATCTTCCTTTTCTAGTGTTTTTGTTTTTTTGTTTTGTTTGTTTGTTTGTTTGTTTGTTTGTTTTTTAATAAGAAGTGTTAGGTTGTTTATTTGAGCTCATTCTGGTTTTTGGAGGTAGGCCTGTAATGATATGAATTTTCCTTTTATAACCGCTTTTGCCATGTCTCAAAAGTTTTGATATGTTGTACTATTATTATCATTCATTTCTATGTATCTCTTTATGCCTCTTTTTATTTCTTCTCTGACCTAGTTATTCTTTAGTAGCATGTTGTTTAATCTCCATGTATTTGTGGTTCTTTCTGATTTCTTTCTGCAGTTGATCTCTAGTTTCAAATCATTATGATCAGAGAATATGGTTGGTATGATTTCAACCATCTTATATTTGTTGAGGCGATTTCTATGTCCCAGTATGTGGTCAATTCTTGAGAATATTCCGTGGCACTAGAGAAGAATGTATAAACAGCTGTTTTGGGATGAAAGGCTCTGTAAATGTCAATTATGTCCAGTTGGTCTAATGTGTCATTTAAGGATGTTATTTCCTTATTGATTTTCTGTTTGGATGATCTGTCCATATCTGACAGTGGGATATTTAGGTCCCTTTCTATAATAGTGTTTTGATCTATTTCTCCTTTTAGTTCTGGTAGTAACTGCTTTACATATTTCGGGGCTCCCTGGTTGGGAGCATAGAGATTAATAAGTGTTATGTCTTCTTGGTGTATGATTCTCTTTACCATTACAAAGTGTCCTCAGTATCTTTCTTTACATTTTTAAAATTTTGAAGTCTATTTCATCTGATATTAGTACTGTTACTCCCACTTTCCTCTGAAAGCCTTTTTGCTTAAAATATCATTCTTTGCCCTTTCACTTTGAGTTTATATTTGTCTTTGGAACTCAGATATGTCTCCTGGAGGCAGCATATGGTTGGATTTTGTAGTTTGATCCATTCTGCAACTCTGTGCCTTTTTATTGGTGAGTTTAAACCATTTACAATTAGGATGATTATTGAAATATGAGGTATTCTTATAGTCATTTTATCTTTTGCTTTCTGATAGCTTGGTGTTTCCATTGCTTCCTTATCCATGGTTACCATTATGAATACGTATATATATACACACACAGTCATCCATTTTCTTCTGCATGTGTCTTATCTCCATTCCCTTTTGTGAATTTGGATCTTTGAATCATCCCCTTTTCAGTCATTGTTATCTCAATTTGTCCCTATGTATGCTGAATGTTCATAACTATCTTGTTATAATAATTCTTTTCTTATTATTTAAGTTTATATTGTCCTGTTCTTAGTAAAGATTGCACTCTTCTGTTTCTATTTGCCTGATAGTCACTTTACTCCTAATTATTTATTTTTGTTGTTGTTATTCTGTTTCAGGTGAACTGACCCCTTTCAGTATTCACTATAGTGCAAGCCTCATAGTGGAGAATTCCTTCAATTTTTGTATGCCTGGAAAAGTCTTAACTTCTCCTTCATATCTAAAGGAGAGCTTAGCTAGATATGTTATTCTAGGCTGGCAGTTCCTTTCACTTAATAGTTTAAATATTTGATTCCATTCCTTTCTGACTTGTAAGATTTGTGCTGAGAAGTTTAAGGGTAATCTAATGGGTTTTCCTTTATAAGTTACCGTTTTCTTTTCCTTGGCTGACCTGAGAATTCTGTCTTTGTCACTGATTTTTGATAATTTTAATACAATGAGTCTTGGTGAAGGCCTTTTTTGCATTAAAATAATTGGTGTTCTGCTGATTTCTTGAATTCCAAGCTCCAGCTCATTCCTTAGATTTGGGAAATTCTCATCAACTATTTGTCTGAAAATACTTTCTAATCCCTGTTCCTTTTCCTCTCCTTTGATAATGCCCATTATTCTTGTGTTTCCTCTCTTGATGGTATCAGCTAGTTCTTGAATTTCTCTTTCATTATTCTTCATTCTTCATTTCCTGTCTATTCCTTCTGATTTATTTCTGAAATTCTGTCTTCAATATCACTGATCCTTTCCTCCATTTGATCGACTCTATTTCCCAAGCTTGGTATTTCATTTTTCAACTTTTGCAGTGTGTTTTTTATCTTCAGAAAGTCTATTCTGTTCTTTTTGAGGGTTTCAATTTCCTTGCTCTGCTCATCTAGTTGTCTTTTCAATTTTTGAAATTGTTGATATGACTTGTTTTAGAACTCACTGAGTTTTTTCAGAAGTACCTGAATTCTCTGTCATTTGTGTCACATGTTCTGTCTATAAGCTTATTTTCTGGATATTTTTCTCTTTGTTTCTGAGATGCTTTGTCACCTTGGTTGTTCTTGGTGTTTAATTGACTATTTCTCCACCTGGGCATTTATGGGAGTGTATTCTGCTGTTTTTCCAGAAAGAAGATCTGTTATATAAAGGTCTGTCTTTGGCCTGCTGCAAAGAAGGTGCTTTTCTTTTGGTTTCCAGTAAGTGGAGTCTAAGCTTCTTGGATCCCTGCTTTACATAAAGCTTTAAAAATCTCTTTTATTTTCTAATAGATATTTAATCATGCTCAGTCCCTGTCAATCTTAGCAACAGTTTCAGTAGCATTTGTTCAGATTCCCCTGGGGCTCTTCAGTGATTGGTCTCTGAGGGTATGGGCAGAGGGTTTCTCTGGGTTGGGGGTTAGGGGCTGCGGGTCAGCTTTGGTTTTGCAATGGTGGCTGGTAAAAATCAATTGTTTTTTCTCTGCCAGTTGCTTCTCTGCCTTCTGCCTTGATGACTGAGCCCTGTTGCTGGCTGACCATGGAGAGGTCAAAGCTTTCTCAGGCAGGGATATTCAAGGAACTCGCCACACCTTTAATTCTCCCTCTCCTCCTATAGGGAGTTCTAGTGGCTCTGATAGGCAATTTCTTTGTTTCTCCCAGTTCACCACCTGGCACCTGGGCTTCTGACTTGTGGTGGCTCTTATGTGTGGATCCCACGCTCAGACGTGCTGGTGTGCACTTTGGGTGTTTTTTGTTGAGTTTTAGATGTTCGGCTTATTGTTGTTTCAAGGGGAGAGATCTGGGAACGTCTCTCACTCTGCCATGTTTCCAAAGGTCAAATCTGAACTCTATTAATTCTTTTCATATTCCCATGACTTTAAAAATGCTGTTCTCAGTGCCTATGATAAAATTTTCCCTTTCCTACCTTACAACTCAGGGTCCTTCTATGCAGTTGTATGTGGTTCATAGTATACATCTGTGTATGGGTATATGACAACTCTAACTCACACTTAAAGCATTAGTTCATTGTTACTTCCTCTCTGCAGCATTGTCCTGCTTTCAGTTGATAAGTGCTTTTTCCTGTGTTTCTATAGCTCTTTGTATATAGCTCATTCTAATTTTAAATTAATCATTTCAATAATGCCTATCCCCTTACAGTGGAAACAGAAAAATGATAAATCCAATTACATTGTCATTAGATTAAAAAAAAAAAAAGGGCCTCGATAAGCAAGTTCTGGGTAAAAAATCTTAAGTAAGATAGTTTTCAGTAAATTAAAGATTAGCACAAAATCTTTGTTTAAAGAATATTTTTCCTATTGAGAGAAATTAGATTCTCCCTTTGAATTTGGCTAATTTTGTGACTTGGTCTTCTAAAGAATGAAATGGAAGTGACTTTTTGGAACTTCTGATGTTAGATGACAAGAAGACTTTAAAGGCTTCAGCCTGGGCCTCTTGAAATGCTGTCTTCTCAAGATGCTCCCTTTGGAATACTCATCCTTAGAACTCAGTCACCATACTGTGAGGAAGCCCAAGAAGCTTGTGGAAAGATCCACATGGTGAAGAATCAAAGCCTTCAGCTGACAGTCTGAACTTGATTCCCAATCAACGACCAACACCAATTTGCTTCTATATGAGGAGCAGTCTTGGAAGTGAATTATCCAATCTTAGCCAAGTGGCCCTAGCTATGGCCACATGATACAGAGATTAGCACTACTCAGCTTGTGGGTGGGCTACTGAGAAGTATAAAAAATTGTTGCTATTCTAAGCCTCTAACTTTAGATAGTTTGTAATGTAGCAATAGATAACTAGAACAATGGCGACACAGAATTTTGAAGAAAAACAAGTCTGCCCTAGCCATAAATATTTTTACATATATGAGGGAAAAGTTAGTAAATATTGGCATTATTCTTGTATCATACATCTTTGATTTTCTTTTGAACAGACCTTAATCTTCTTATATACACAATATCCAAAAGAAACATTTAAAGAAAAAAATATATATGTAGCATCATAAAATGAAACTTAGGTCCTTGAGATCACCTACCACTTAATAGAAAAAAAAAAATGAAATTTACATAACTAGATGACTTGCTCTATGTCACATAGATAGACACAGAAACGATCAAGATTGTTCTTTGGTTCTAGGTCTGGATTATTAAAACTCAAATACAAATGTTAAAAAAAGAATAAAAAGATATATAACATGTGTTCAGAGTTCTAGTTTTGCAAACTTTTAAACATACAAGTTCTCCTGAATCAGTATTAGACTATTACTATTATAGGACTGTGTTCAGTGACAAGTGGTTGGGTCACTAGGAAGATATAGATATTTCAAACTGATTATGTATGGGCTTTCAAATAAAAAGTTAACAATATTTTTATAATCTAGCTTTCCTTGTATTAAGACACTCTCCGTATGCATCCATAGCCAAATGTATCCATAGAGTACATCTAGGCCTATTTATCTTGTAGGAGAATCTCACAAAATAAAAATAAAACCATAATAACTCACCTTAATTAATGACATTCTCAAGACACAAGAATTCTATCCTTATTTTATAGAACCTTGAAGAGAAGTAGTTGAAAAGATGGAATGCAATGATGGTGTGATAATTAATGGCAAAGGAGTGGAGATTAAAGTCTTTTTTTCCCATTATAGAAGCTGCATAATTGTCTATTGGACTTTGAGGTATCCTATTAGTGAGTAGCTGTGTGTGTATGTGTGAGGGGGTATGGTAATATAAACACTACTTCTTACATAGTTAAATTCGTAGAATAAGAATCATACCAAAAACGTGTATTTAGAAATATCTCTAATCTCAGTTCTCAAAACCCATTTTCCAATCTCATTTCCCAAGCCTAGAGTCCCACTCCTTGTTTCTGTACCATACATAGGGTCCCATCTCCTTCTTAGGATCCTCCCTCCTTCTCGCCAACATAAGGCCATCTACTCTCAGATTGGTCGCCCCTTTGGTAGTGCTCTCTTCCTCCTCAAACAGCTGACTTCTCTTTGGTATAAAACCACAATTAAGCTGTTACCAAAGACAGAAAGATTGTTATCTTAGATCAAATTCTACTTTCAATCCTGGAACATTTCTGAAGAATGAAATAAAGAGCCTGGCTTGAAGTGGTAGAAAGAGAAAACATTTGGAAAAATATATTTAACTATTTTTATTATAAGTTACCATACTAGTTTGGGGTATAAGTTAAGGAAAGTGGGGTGGGCTCAAGAATGTCTGTCATTTATCTGGGTTACAAGTCTGGTTGAGTGGCTGGGTCTCTCTTAAAATGAGGAATAGTCGTTATTAACCATATTTGGCACAAATGATCAATTTTCTTTTTATAAGTACAATTTGAAATGATAGAGAGCTAAAGGAAGATGCCAAGATGGCAGCCAGGTAATTGTGTCTGGAGCTCTGAAGAGAAGTCTGGACTAGATACACATATATGGGAGCATTGCATGACGGTGATGGAGATGCCAATGAAAGCTATGGGAGTAGGTGAGATTATGTAGAGAGATGGTATATTGTGGAGAATAATTTAAAGGCTGTGTCAAAAAAGGGTGTCATGCAAAAATGATTGAGAATAAGAGTGCAGAGAGTTAGAAGGAAAATGAAAATAGTGTGATATTAGAAAAGTTAAGAGAGGTAGTGTTTCAAAAAGAAAATGGTCGCAAGAATCAATTTTTCTTATAAGTCAAGTAGGTTAAAACTTCAGTCCACATTAACATTCAAGCTACTTACCAGTCATGCCATTTTTTAGTTTTCTAAATATGCCATGATCTTCTCCCCTCTGGGCTTTCACACTGCTGGCTGCTCAATATGCCTGAAATGAACTTACTCTCCTTATTATTGGGTCAGTCACTTTTCAGCCTTTACATTTTTTATTTAAAAGTTACATTTCTGGAAAAACTTGCTGATCTTAGTGTCCTAAACATGCATGTCCTTTTTATACTGCCATGACTGCACACACCTATTTCCTCTCCCTGAAACAGTCCTGTTGTGACTCTTGTTAAACTTCAAAAAAAAAAAAAATTCAAAAATTTGATCAGCTATTACTCTTTTTTGTGAAGCATGCCACTCCCATGCCCAGACAAGAATCCATTTCTGAGATAACCCTCTATTCTATATTTAAATTTGTTGCTGCATTTTGTCACTGAATTCCCATGGTTTCTTTGCCTTTGACTTTTACTTACCTACTATATTGTAATCTTTTTTTTAAGTTCAGAATACTAGAACAAACTACGTATTTTCAAGTCCTAGCATAATGTCTATACTTAGTAAATGTTTTATGAAAGGAAATTAAACAGTTTCTTGAAACAATAAATGTAATTAGTTTTAAAACTGGCTCTCATTCTGTTAGAATTCAAGTCTTTCTGCAATTAGTCTTGTCCTTAAAGCAACCAAACTATTGTAATACCAAATTCAAGATTAATCAGTGTTACACTTAGATTCCTTAATGTTATTGTTTCTAATAAGATATTGGCATATAACTAGGCAGTACTTCTGTTGTTGGTGATGGTATTATTAGGTAAATTAATCTATTCAAATCTCACTAGAGAAATATTTGAGACATCATGTTTCTGCTAAACTAAGTCAGAATTTAGTAGCATCAAACTTTCATTATATGTAAAATATAGGAAATAAGAAGATGATACTAAAACTATCAACTAGAAAATTACTTTAGTACTATAGCATATCATTTTCTCATGCATAAATTCTATAAAGTCAAGTATGAAAAAAAACTATAAATCCCCATGGCAATAAGGAAAAAAATTAAAATTCAAATAGAATTAAATTCTAGAAGATTAATGTTGCCTGTTATGTTTGATGACAACAATAAATATAATGCAATTTTTTAAACTTATTTCTTTAAAATGCAAGTTGATAACCAACAATGGTACCATTTTAGCACAAGTAATTGTTTGTGTTTGAAAGTCCCAAAAGGTAACCTAAGTTGCAGTAATGAAGAGGCGCTTAACTTATTAATATTTTTCATAGTGTCTAAAATAAAATTAAAATTTCTTTAGAGTCCCTTGAATATTCAATGACTGCATGAAAGAACTGGTATTCATTTATTTACATACACATCTATTGACCTATCTTTATTTTTATCTTCAATTAAATATCATTTTCTACTAGGATATTAAGGATATATAAATAAGTCTTTAATTACACAATAAGATGTCTTACATGTAAGAGACACTTTTAAATATATATTTAGTTCATAAATATTGTTCACTAAGAAGCTTAACACTCACTTTAGTGTTAAGCTGTCTTTTATCTACTTGAAATCAGATAAATTCACCTGCCATTAACTTTGCAATTGTGAAACTGGTGTGCTGATAAGTTAACACTTCAGTCAAATCCTTAGAGTATTGGTTTCCTATATCTGTATCAACATAACCCTGGAACATGTTAGAAATTCAAATTTTGGGGTCTGACTCCATAACTACAGATTCAGAAATTCTGGTATGAGGCCCAGGAATCTGTTTTTAGTATGCCTCCTCAATAATTCTGATGCACACTAAAATTGGAGAACTTGTGTCTTCAAGTATATAGGTTCATAGAATTTTGGAGTTTAAAGGAAACTTAGATTCTATCTCATTTTCTAGATGAAGCCAATAGCAATTAAATGAGTAGGTCAAGGCAGCTACATAGCTAACTGAATTTTTAAACTCCTAGTCTTATGCAAGCTTCTAATCCTGGGGAATCCAAGCATAGCAGTATCTCTAAAATTGACATGGGTGCACGCGCATGTGGGAGCATACACTTACGCACACACACACATCAACTAGAAAATTACCGTAGGGCTGTAGTATATTGTTTTCTCATGTATAAAATCTATAAAATAAAGTAAACTCACACATGCATACATGAAGAAGTTCTACTATTTACTTTTTCAAGGAGTTTCTGCAATTTTTATTGATCTCTTGAATTAGACTTTATTGCTTTATAAGCAATAGTCAATGTTACTTCATATTTTAAGAAGAAGACTTAATAAGACTTAATATTTCAAGTCATTGACATGTCATAAATCTAGAAAGAGATTGTTCAATATCAATCAAATTAATTAAATAATTTATATGTAGGTAAATATTTAAGGCAGAGATAGCAAAAAGTCTCTTCTGTCATGAATCATTCTCAAAAGTTATGTTAAAAACAAAAATTTACATTCTAACCCATGTATATTTGATTAATCTTATCTATTTAAAGCAGAAAAAGATTAAATTTTTGATTATTTTTAAAGGCTTCACTGCAATAGTTATTTTACTTATATATAATAACTTTTTTCCTAGTGCAGTCAAATATAAAAATTAATACTTTCTTAATTTTTATATCTGTGCAAATAGACATGCTGTTCTTCAGAAATTAAAATGTGCAGAGTGCAAAACCTTGTTCCCCTTAAGAAAAGGTAGAATAAATGAATGGAGACAGATCCTCTATAAAGAGTTGAAATTGTGCCAAACGGAAATTGAATTTTCCAAAGAAGGTCTCCTTGTTGGGGAAAACACAAGACACAGGCTAAATAAATCAAAGTCCCATTTCAATGAACCCATCTGAACAAAACCACAGCATTAGATTCATTACTTGGAAGATGAGTTAAATCCATGGGGTTTCCCAAGGACTTCAAATTTGATTTTCAGTCTTATTCTGACTATTAATATGTTTTGTCAAAGAGGGAGTTAAAATATATGCTTGAAAAAAGTCAGAAATATGTTATACTTAAGCTTAACCCTACATCCTCACCCACCACTCCCTCCAAAATCCCAAGAGACAACAACAACATGAGCAAAATATACTGTGTTTTTGCTTAACTTACTATTTCATATAAAGTGTTATATAGGCAAAAAGTAAGATAGAATGAGTCAGATAGTTCCATAGAATTAGGTTAAATACTGCTGGAACCCCTAGTAGTAAATTAATGATATAACTTCTCTAAGGCCGACTGTGTTTTCAAAGATTAGATACCAGCTGTAAATCTGACAGAATGTTTCTACTTGAGCCCAGTTAGGACCCGTCACAATTTTCTAGAATCCTGTGACTTTGTTTTAGTAAGTCAAGATAGAAAAACTATCTGAAAGTTTCCAGAAAGTTGGAACCACTATTTTCTATATCCAGCAATGCACAGCACTGCAAGTATAATAATGATTTGAATTCAAGTACACAAGCTGAAAGTCAGTTATGTCTCTTTTAGAGATCAAACCCTTATGATAATAACATACTTGTTTGATGTGGGCTTAGAACTTGTTATCCTTGAGATTGATAAGACATATAGTATTATAGTTTCTCATGTAGTGTAGACAAATTCAACTTTGAGGTCTATCTTAAAGATAGATTCTGTGTAGTATCTCACAGAGCTGCAGATGTTTAAGCAATAAAGTAGTATATATTAACTACTTACAAATGAACTTTTAAAATTTATATCATGTCTTAGAAAACACATGAAAAAAAATCCTGGATATTTCTTCCTCTTCAGAAAATAGGTAGTAATTTAAATTTTCTGCCTGTATGTGGTCCTGTAAAATTTATATGAGAAAAAATTAAATGTATAAAATGATTTATAGGTGGATTAGAAAAGCTTGCAAGTTTGGGATTTCATACATCTTTATGAAAACTGTTATAAATCTCTGTAACTTAAATTGCTTATCCTGGTTCTACAGAAGCAGCACAAACAGAGCAAGCAATTATCTGTAATAAACTTTTTCTTTAATATTGCAGCAATTCCATTTTCTCAACACACTTGTCATAATATGTCTTGGACCCAAAAACCATTTGTGCCTTTTGCAGTTGTGCAAACACTGTAGTTACTGTGGATAAGTTAACATGATCACATCTTGAGAGCAAATTATTAAAAGAAATAATATCTTAGCTGTACCTTTTGAGTGCTAACATAGTTTTTATAAGACAAAACTTTGTTTTTACTATTTATAAGAAAAGTTTCAAAATAATATGTTTGGTTTGTGATTTTAAAAAAATCTGTTAAATAAGTTCCAGTTTTTATAAAGCATTATATGTAATATGAGATAGTAAATGAACAGAACAGTATCATAAATATGAACCACTGATATAAATGTTCAGTGTTGCTAAGAATGAATAATACACAATTTTAAATTTGCAATTTAAATTTAAACACATTAAATCATTAAAATGATACTAACTTTAATGGTGAAATTCCATTGACCATCCTGCAACAGAAGTTCAAAAGTAGAGGACTAATCTAACCACATACATTTCTTTTAAGGAGTACAGGCATACATCGGAGACAATGTCTGTTTGGTTCCATACTACCGCGGTAAAGCAAATTGTTATTATTATTTTTTTTTGCTGATGAAGATCTTGCCTTTAATTTGTAAAAAATACAGCATCTGTGAAGTGCAATAAAGTAAGGCTCAATAAAACAAGGTATGCCTGCGTATTAGTGAATTTTAAGAAAGTTTAAGAATGTATGCAGGGTGTCTCTTCAAAACAATTTATTTGTATCTGTTCTTTACAATTTTTTTAACTGTTGGTACTTTATGCAGATCTACTTAAAAAGGTTGTACTGATTTCCTGGGAGGAGGGAGAAAAGTGATGAGGTTTAGATGTTGGAAAATGGTTTGAAAATGAATAAAATAAAGTAGAATTGTATGGTCATTAAGGTATTTGTTTTATTTCTTTGAGATTAAAAAATTAAATAGTCTCACAGTTCTTTTATTTTATCACATCCCTCTTTTTTAAAAGACTCAAGGAATATTTCTCTTTGCATAAAGATACAAACTCAGGTGCCTACAAGAACCATCCGGGTAAAACACTTGAGTGACAAGGGCCGAGACAGTCAAATAAAGTAGCAAAAGAGAGTAAAAGAATTGTCCATAGAAGACTGCTGTTTTCCATGATGATATTTAGTAATGAGGGTTAGATTTTCCAATAGTCTGGAGAATTAAACATTGCATATATAAGTTGCATCTCATGATTTTTAAATGTTGGCTCAATTAAACTAAAAAAAAAAAAAGCATGCCAGCCTAACAAAAAATTTCTACCTTTATTTTTCAGTCTTTGAGTTAGTTTCAACCCCTTCAGGAAATAAAAGTGAAAAATTTATGGCATTGTGCATTATCTATATTCTAATGAAATTTCTTTTAGTTCAACATCCATTAATGTATTCACACTCATGTCAAGTTGGTCCTGAATCTAAATGTATTTTAACAGCAATAAGCACTTACTGTGTGTATAATGTGGTTCTTAGTGTTGTGCACAAGAACAAAGAAAGAGAAACTTTAGTCTCTGGTATTCAGGTTGGAAAGCTTAAAGCATAGATGTGAGCCATGAATCAATTTATACCTTTTATGATTATAAATTATATACTAAATATACTAGTACATGCAATGACTTTGTGTTGTCTTTTTTCCTTATCTCTTTAAATTTAAAGGGTTATCTATTCTTTACTAATATAATATTATTTTAATAAAAACAAAATATTTTGTAACTATGCAATAGTATCTACTAAGCACCTGCTTTATGTGCTGGCAGCAGAGTATCTTTAATAAAATTTTTTAACTTTTGTAATTCACAGAATAGTATAGAAGAAAAGCACAGGTAAGACAGAAATGCCATCACAGAAGAAGAGTCAGAGAGATTAGATGTGACAAGGACCGAATCCTCTGTTGATGATTCTGAAGATGAAGAAAGGGGACCACAAGTGAAGGACTGTGATGACCTCTAGAAGCTGAGAATGGCATTCAGTTGACAGCTAGCAGGAAAATAGGAACCTTGGTCCTACAACTGCAAGGAACCTAAGTGAGCAAGGAACAAATCCTCTCCTTGAGCCTAGGGAGAGAAAGGTAGTTCAGCTGACATTGATTTTAGCCTGGCAAGACCCATTTGAAATGTGACCTACATAGCTGTAAGATAATAAATTTGTGTTACGTCTAAATAAAAAAATAAATAAATTGAAAAACAAAGCATAGTATTTATAGTAAATGATTTGTGTTAGCTATCCCAGATTACTGTGTGACTTTGGGCAAATTTATTAATTTTTGAGCCTTGGTTATCTAAGCTATTAGGAGATCACAATCACTCCTAGTATGAGACAGTAGAGATGAATATTTTTTGTCAAATGTACAAAACTATGAAAATATTCATTAATATCTTTAATCAATATTTAACAAAAACTGCAGCAAAAATTAAAAAAATGGAGTAGATGTGGCCACAGACTTCAAAAATACCTCAAATTCATTGGAGAAGCATCTGCAAATATTTCTATCCATTGTTTGATTTTTAAGCATAATTAACTTTCTTATCTGTCATACACCATTATTTTAGGCAACTTTCTTTTTAAAATCTGTACATAATTCTTAAAATTCTTTCCTCAATATTAACTAAATAATTTTGTGAGGCTTTCACATTCTCTAAGCTATTATCTAAAAGTATTTATTGTAAGTGACTATTTTTTTTTACATTGGAAAGGGAAAAAATTAACTGAGTTGAATACAGTACTTGATCCTCAGGCTATTCCTTAATATCTTTTTGTGAAAAAGTTAATCATGTGCTTATTACGCTGCTTTTATAAGACTATTTTAATATACTTTGTGTAGTGTATGTGTTCAGATGTATGAAACCTGTTTTTAAAAGTGACAACATACATAATGCTATGGCTCATTCAGATTCAGCAAGACATCAACTCAAAACCATAACTATTTGTATGTCACTGCACACAGTGGTACTGACTCCATATGGAGTTTAACAGGCCTTCACTTTTAGCCCTGAAATCATTGACATCTATCTTCTCCTGTTTATAACTATAACTATAACTATAACTATAACTATATATATATATGTATATATATATGCACATATATAAATTTAATTTTAAAAGGTATTTAGAAGCATTTTTCTTTCACCAAAAAATGTAACAGAATAAAATTGTGTATGACAAGTTCTAGTCAATAAGAATTAAAGTTGATATATAATAAATCACTGCAGAATGGAAACTTCAGTAGAAAGCAGAGAAGGATTTACTATCAGCTCTTAGCTTTGTATAAATAATTAGAGGAGAAACCTATCTAAAGGGTGGATCTGTTACTTGTCAAAGTAGGTAGTTACATGATATGAGAATATCTGGAGATGATGGACTGTGATTGTTTTTCACTTTTAATTCAAATATTTTGGCATTAGCAACAAGAAATGTTTTGAAAATATTGAGTTCTTCAGGGTAGAATTTCCTGAGTGAATCAAATCGATATTAGCAAATTGTTCAACCTAGATGCCTCTTTAGTAAGAGAAGAGAAATTACTAGGTGAAATCATGTGGTAGATTTTAGCTACTTCCATCAGAAGAAAGCAGCCTGTTATGACTGAAAGAGAATAACCTTTGAAATTATATACTCCTGGTTAGGGTTCCCAAAGCTGGCATTTAGTAGCTATAAAACTGGATAAATAATCTCTCTGATCCTAATTTTTTCAGCTCTGAAAGGGAAAAATAATAATAAAAAAATACATACCTTAATTGGCTATTTAGGATTAAAAATAGCATTTAAAAAAGTGTGATTTTAATAGTACTGGCTATATGGCAGTTGTTGTTGTTGTTATTGTTGTTGTTGTTATTATTATTATTCCCAAATGGAACCATAATTAGAACTAGTCCCAATGATTTCTGCATCTTGATTTACCACAATTACAAGAAACTCAGGCTTTTCAGGTCACTTTTTTTCTTTGTAGCTCTGTCTGTATATCTTTTAAATAGACTCAAACTGCCACCAATCAGACTATGGCAGCAAATGTTCCACTGTGCCTTATGCAACTCATGGCCTGTCATTGGTAAAATTCCCTACATTCTCAGTGTAATAAATGTCTGAATTTATTGTTAATATTCACTGCTGATAACTTTCAGGTCCCACACCTCCACCTTCCTCTTCTGTGCCACATCTGACAAGACGATAGGAGAGCCCAAGCTCTCCTTTCCTCAGCACTGGCATGGAAGTTCAGATCACTCAGATCCAGGGCCAGCTGTGAGAGATGTCACCCAGCCCCAACCCCTTTCCACAATATAAACTAATGCCATCATCTCTCTCTTTGCTTAAGTTATTAAGAATCTTAGCTGCCTGTTCTGCTTGTTCCACAAAGTACCATTGTATAAGCAACAAACATTTTTACAACCTCCTGATGCATGTGTGGCATAATTAGTCTTGTCATCCAAACAAATTTTAGACATGTGTTGGGAGGGTCATTAATCCTGCCCTTCATGGGGCATCCACAGAATGCTCAATGTCTTCTTTGTTATTCCTTCATGGTTTTACTCTAATTGAAACCTGGCAACCCAAGAACCTGATCCCATCCCTCTCAAGTAGTGCCTGTTCTTTGCTTCACATGTGCCTTACCATTGGAAATGGAGTTTTGTCTCAGATACTCCTCAGTGCCTTTTCTAGAATGTTGTTTTTTATCCTCCCTAAAAAAACAAAACAAACTAAAAATTATGTCAACTTTTTTCCTACCACTATCTGTCAATGTTTTTGATTATTCTAACAATCAAAGATATTATTATATCTCTCTTATTCAATGGTACCTACAAAATGCAGGTGGACTCAGGAAGAAAGAAAATAAAAGAAAGAGGATTCTCTCTCTTGATATTAATCTCATGAAACTGATTTTGGACTTCTGCTTTCTAGAATTGTGAGAATTCATTGTTGTTACTTTCAGGTGCCAAGATTTGGCAATTGTAATAGCATAAATAGAAAACTAATGCATTTTCCTTCTTCTGCTCCTGCACCCTTACCATCTGTTGGTGATAAAGTATACAGTGCATTCCTTGTAAAATGCAGATGCAGTCATTTTGCTTTCCTCCTCAAAATACTCCAATGACTTCTCATTTCAGAATAAAATCCAGAGTCCATACTGTGCCGCTAAGGCCTCAAATGGTTTGGACATGACTACTTTCTTTTTATTACTTTACTTTCTTTCAGGCCACGTTAGCCACACCGGAGTCCATGACATTGCTTGGACACATCAAGCATGCTCCTGCCTCAATCATTGTTCCCTCACTTCATTCATACCTCAGCTCAGTTGTCTCTTCCTTAGAGGACACTTCTCTGACAGCTCATTCACACAGTAGTATCTATAACTATCTAACTTTGACCAGTTTTCCTTTTTTATTGCCACTTTTATTTTTAGCTTTAGTTGCTCTTACATCACTTAATAATTTGGTTATTTTTTTCTAGACTGTAAATACCAAAATGAGGTCACAAACTTCATAATTTTTAACAGCCAAGAAAACAGCTATTCTAAGGCTTTTCTCCTTTCCTTCACCATACCACCCCCCATCATCTAATAATTCCACTAAGAGCTACCAGCATTATGGTGTTTTCTCCCAAACAAAACCCCAAAAAACATTAATCTAAACATATTTAGCAAGCTGTGCAGAACCAGGGCTCCTCCCATTGTTAGAATAGACATCAAAGAATAAAATTCTCTTTATTCTAGTATTTTGGGAGTAAGTAGTCTAGTTCTCTATTTGCTGAACTCATGCTGGTTATCAAACCGTGCTTATGCATACGATGTTTTCCTCCATATTCTTAATAAAAGGAGAGGAGAGACTTAACAGGAGCACAGGTCCAGGCACTCCACATTATGGATGGCGGTGGGATAATACTAGCATTAATAATAGAATTCCCTCTCTCATATGTGAATAGATACCAAAGAATCACCAGCAGAATGAATAAGAAAGACCCATATAACAAAAGAAAGAAAATTGCAATCTGGAACAAAGGAAAGCTTTTATAGTACATAGAAAAAATTTGTTTAAAAATACTAATTACTACTATCAAAGGGAAGAATGCTATAAAGACAAAATACAGTAGATCAACAAATTCAAAACCAGTTCTTATAAATACTTATAAAATAGACAAAACTCTAAAACATTTGATCAAGTGAAACATAAACTTGGCAAAAGATGTAAACACACACAGTTTCACACACATATAAACAATGTTTCAAAATTAAAAAGAATAGGCTCATCTTATAAAAACTAATAAATGAAAAGAGTGAGGAAATGTAAGGTTTCTAATATTTTCCTCTTACATGATAGGAAGCCACGTGATAATATTGAAGGTAAATGGAAGACGAAGTTGAAGTTTGATTACATAAGACCTTTGACAAACTATATAAACAGTGAAGAGGAGGGAGGAAGGAGGTGAGCCATAATACAAATTATTGCTTTGATAGCAGGAGTTTTTTTTTTTTTTTTTTTTATCTGAATTAGGAAATAATAGTTTAAGTTTACAGTTTAAAATTATTATAGTAACTGTCAAAGGTTAAAAAAGAATGGAGCGGTTGGGCCTGATGGGAAGATTATGAGGAGAGAACAAGTGTTTAAAAGTTCTCATTTTTGCTTTTACCCTGTGCATTTAAATATTTTAAAAACTAAGGTCATAATGCTATTTAACCAGATAAATTTAAAACAGTAAAAATGATTCAGTTAAACTGGTTACATTTAACACAGTTTGATAAAGTGTCCACTAATTTGACATTTACCTGACTGAGTTTGCCATTAAAGAGGAAAAATAATCACATTCATAGACTCTGTAGCTATAGCTCAAAGCTATGTCTTTATTGTATGTTCTGAAGTCTAATGAATATTTCCTGGTGTTTTGATGATAGTTTTTATTGCATTTCATTCAAAACACATTATTAAAAAAGAAATGCTTGCTTATTGTATAGTCCCAAACAAAAAAAGAACAATAAAATCACTTTTACTACAATGGCTGGGCTCTTTCATACTACTATTATAATTTAATACACTGATTTTTCTGAGAAAGAATTCTCAGGAGGAAATCTGACATTTTTATAATACTCTGTGCATAAACATATTATTTACAATAAAATTTATAATTTGGATATATAAGTTATTCCAGCTATAAGTTTTCAGTTATTAAAGCTCTTTATATTTTTCTTTTCTTACTATGCAATTTCAGAAGAAAGATATTAACTGCAGCAATGGTTTCATGGGAGACCTAATAAGAAAAGAGGAGAAAGATTTTTTTTAATAAATGCAGGTTATTTCTATTTCAGACATATGTGACTTTACTTGTTCATTTTAAAGTATTTTTTTTTACCTTGAATATACAAAATCAAAATAATAGAAGAAATTGAAATATAGTAAAATTCTTTGGAATTTAGCCATTAGTTCATTTGCCAGTTTAAAAAGTCATGAATAATTAATGGTATATCAATGGAAATGAAATGAAATGAAATGAAAACAAAGCAATCACCATTATGATATAATTTTGCCAATTTTTAATATGATTGAGTTAGTATTTGCAATAAATCTCTATATTTGTCATCATAACCTTCTCTTTATAACAATTTGATATTTTTGACCAGATCACTTGATTTCCAGATCACCTGCATTTTTTAATCCATGAAATTCTATAAAGCACCAACGAATATACACAAACATGGTATTTTTTCAATGAAAAAGAATACATGTAAATTAATACACAATGTCTAATTAAAATTCATGTGTGTTCTTAGGGGAGAGGATCTCTAAGAGAGTTGCATATAAAAAAATGGAATTCAGAAAGAAATGTAAGATTAGGAGGGCAAGAATGAAGGCAGGTGTGGCTTCTTTATATTTGAACCAAAAATGTTTTAGTCTTGTTCCTCTCAGACTTGTAATGAAGATGTAAGTCACCTGTGCATCTGATTAATCTTCATGTTTGAATCAGTCTGGGGTGTGAGCTGAGATTCTGCATAAGGCACAAGCTCCCACATGAAGCTTTTGCTGCTGGTTGGAGGACAATTACTTTAGGCAAGACTGATTCCAAAGAGATTTAAAACAATTGTTCTGAATCCTGTGCATATTTACTAAAGCAACAGAGAAGGTGATGTGTAAGCAAATAACTCAGGGAAAAGCTATTTCTCCTTCTGGGCTCTCCAACTTCCCAGTTGTTTGTGTGCACCTTCCAGGGAACAGGCTCCACCTGTCACAAGTTCTCCTTATACACTGATGCTTGCCTTTACCTTACCTTTCACTTTTCAGAAAGATTCTACCAGTCTACAGGAAGCTAAGGCTTGTTTATTTAACAAATATTTGCTTATTTTGTCTATACTTAGTCAAATAGGCATCCTTCTTCTTCTCAGCTAGTTTTAATGCAGCTTTTATTTTGCTCGAGCAGGATACTTTACCTTGATGGCTAATACACCTTTTATCCTTGTTATGTAATGTTTCTAGGTAGTCTGTATGTGTTGTTCATAATCCAGAACTGAAAATATGTGATTCATTGTAGGTGGTCGCTTAATGATGTGTTAAACATATGCGATGGTGGATATGAGGACCTACTCTTTGACTCAATATGAGGATCTACCCTTTGACTTTACCATTTATGTCTTTGTGCAAAACAAAAAAAAATGATTACATTTAACTATTTAAAATGTAGATTTTACTGCTCTAGAATCAAAGATTTATATTCAGTACTCTGGCATTGGACTGAAGAAAGTGCAGTTCTAATTAGCACTTGCATGAGTCAGACTTCCTGTGAACCTCTATTGCAGGTGATCACCCCTTTGCATTCCAGGACATTAGAACAGTTGGTAAGCGTGAATGGAGACATCTGACAGCCTCTCTGCAGGTGTTAATCCTTGAAAATGAGATGTTACCAATTTGAAACAATTGAAAGGACTATAATTGAAATTCCATTAATGATCAGATTATAAACTGGATAAGTTATTTTGTTATTAGCAAAGAAAGAAAAAACTGACCTGCAGATTGTTTTCATTTTGGACTATAAGGTAGGATGTCATTCAACTAAATGCTCATTATACCCGATCTTTTGATGAAAGATAACTTTTCCCCAAAAGGTATGAAAAAATGTTATGTTAATTTCTTTCGTTCCGCAATGGATAAGGCAAAAGTGTCAAAATGTCTCTGCAATAGGAAAGTAACTAATGTGTACACTAAAAATATTGCAAATAAAAGATGATTGCTATTGGGAATTTGCACGAACCTGAATTTTAAATAATTCTTCTTGTGCTAAAGCTGCTCTCTGGTAAAAGAAATTTGAGAACAGAGGACAGGGCTTCCATGAGGTATTATACTAAATTAAACTAATTAATCATTAATTTTAGAAACATGGATCCAAGCTAAATCTCTTATTAGAGCAGTTTTTGACAAAGTAGCTTTACATGACTATGTATCAATCATCAATTCCTTAGTAAATGCCCATTTACTACTTAATGGCCTTTTGACTAGTTTAAAATCACAATTAAGAATTTTCAAATATAGCCAATCTACAAATACATTTTTATCCATTATTATATCTAGTAATAAATTTCAAGTTATAAAAATATTGACTTTTTATAAAGGAGAAATAAATTTGTGTCTTTATTTTAAGTATTGCGAAGAGCTAGGTGAATAAATAAGATTTAAATAAAAAATATTTTTCTCCTTCTAACTCTACTTTAGAGCTATGACACGTGATTTGTGTTGATTTCCACAGATCAATAATATACAAATTTCACAGTGATTATGAAATATATTTTATAGTCTAGGTGTTTGATAGATGAGAAATTAAATGATGGATTTTTGTTTATTATTTTTTTATGTTTGGAATTTTAGAAAAAGTTTATTTAAAGATAATAAAAATTGTTCTAAATGAGATTATGACATAAAAGATATGCATATAATATTTGATCACTTTTTAAAATATTGAGAATGCTTACTAATTTCAAAAGTCAAAATCTCCCCCCTTTGAATTTAAATATAACTATCAGAATACTTTGTTCAATTAAAATGCAGACTTTAGAAAATTACTGTCACTCTAAAGTAATGGGACTTTGAAAAAAAAGTGATTACCAGGGAAAAAGAATTGCTCAGTGAGTTTTGAAGGGTAGCAAGTCAGTAAAGAGGGACAACAAAACAATTAGAAATAAAAATAATACTACAAGTCGCTAAATGTATTGCATTACATGCCCTGCATACTGTAAGTAGAATACTTAGCAAAACCTATAGAGTAAACTATCTTATATATATAACTCTTCACCTAATCTCCCAACAACTCTATTACTATTTCCATTTTAGAGATAAGAAAACTGGAGTTTAAAGACATTACCCAACTTTCTTCATTTAATTGCTATCTTTGAAAGAACCAGGTGTTGACCCCAGATCTATCTGATATGAAAAGTTCACACTCTTAATCACTATAGGGCATTTGAAAACATTTATGGAGTCAAATTAATTTTGAATGTCCCTTAAATCTCTCATAAAAACATACTAAATTGGAAGTCAAATACTATTTTAATACTTTTGGCCAGGCAGTATTTCCTCTGTATTGGATTAAACCATTGTTTGTTGTGGTTGTTGTTGTTGTTGTTGTTGTTGTTGTAAGAATGGTGGATTTCGTATTGGTCTTTGTCCCAGATAAATAGATATGTAGATGATGATAGATGATAGATGATAGATTAGATAGATAGATAGATAGATAGATGATAGGTATTTAAATAATAGAATCACACACTGTATAGAAAGATGTTCACTATCTGGAAGACACATGCAATCTGAGGCAAAGCAAAGTAATAAAAAATGTACATCTCCCATCTCATGCTTGCTCTGGAGTTGAATGCTCATTAGTGCTTTATCAGGTGAACTCACCAGCTCTAAGTATATCCTTTCTTTCTCCTCCCCATAGTTCTCAAGTTCATTCGTTCCATTGACATAAGTTTTATGCATATACAAAGCATTTCTACTGAACCTTTTTTTGGAAGCACAATACAAAGCACCAGAAATAAGAGCAAGAAGAATTTCCTTCTGAGGCAGGCTCTAATTTGGTCAGTATTTGTAAAAAGACCAACAATACATTAATCACCTTCCATATTCTAGGTAGTGTCCTAGGTACTAGCGATGTAGTCAGATGATCTCTATTTTATAAGAAAACTTAGTTCAAATGACAGCTAGATGGAGAAGATAATTTTAAGTTCAGTGTAGTAAAGACTATAACAAAAATCTGTGCAGGGTCCTAAGAAAGCACAAAAAATCTTATAATTTAGTTTCGGGTGTGGGGTGGAATATGTCCTCCCATAGTTGAGTCTCAGCATGAAAAGTAATATTACAAAAGATTAAGGGTGAAAGGCATGCACTTTCTGTTAGGACAATAACCAGTTCTGAAACTCAGATACTTGGCAATTATACTCACTGCTCTTTAACAAGGTGGCATGTAGGTTAGAGCTGTGGGTAGCATAGATGTACAGAGCTTAGTGATTAATTCTGATTAAAAAGTGATTTAAAATATTAATAATCTGAACATAATTTCAATATAATAATGTAAAAAAGTGTTACATTTACCTCTTGGAGCTTCTGGTTTGGTGAACACATCAAAGTGTCCAGGACGGAGGCTCACCCAGAAAGGGCACGGAAGCTCCCTTGTTCCCCTACCCCAATACTTTGCCCTATAGATCTCTTCCATTCGGCTGTTCTTAAATTGTATTCTTTATAGTAAACCAGTAAAGGTAAGTTAAAAAAAATTTCCTACATTACTAATCATATGAAAGTATTGCTTATTAAATTTATTTTGATCGAAAAATATGAGTATCAGTTAAGACTCAATCTAGAAGCAAAAGCAGCAATAATTTTACTTACTGACTTTTCTCTTACATTTAACTGACCACATGTGTCATTGTCTGACTCATGGCAAGATATTGTAATGCTTGGGAATGATTTAGGGTTTTATCCATTTCAGAAGAGATCACCTCTCCAAACACTACAAAGAATGCCATTATCTTAATGAAATTTCCATTAGAGGGTTGTTGGTTTGATAAAGTGGCAGCAAGAATTAGCATTTCAAGGAGAAGCATTACATTTTCATGACAACCATGCTCCCAGGTGTTTCAAAAGAATGAAAAGTGGCCCAAACTAGGAATTATTAGACAGGAGCCAGGCTGTCGATTTGACTGATTGGATATGGTAATTTTCTGCCTATTTTTGTATAAGATATTTTTAAATAAAGTTTTATAGCTATATTAGCAAATTACCTTTTATATGTGATTTTGGCATTCTTCTCCATGGTTACTTTTTATTTTATTGTGTGAGTGGTAAACTCTACTAGGTCATTCATTACCTGCTAGATTGAGAGGATTCACTACTGAGTAATTTATTTTCAAAGAATATGGTACTAGCCCTGACAGGAGTCATAAAAAAGGGGGAAAAAATAACATACCAGTAGAAATGCTTCTATCAATTAAGGTACAAATGGAGGGAAAATCTTACCTAAGAAAATTAAAATTCCTCAAAATTGTGCTATGAGAACCAAAGACTAGTTTATGCTAAACCACAAAATTGCCTTTGTGAGTCACTGACTGGAGAAACAAATGGAAATATAGATTTCTTCTTAGAAGTAAGTACATAATTTATCAAGTTTACTGTATGTGCTATACTTAAATGGTATTAAACTATACAATTTTTTGGTTTTTATTTTATTTAATATTTAAATTCCATCAATGTTTTAGCTTTATTGTTTCTTTTCTCCCTCCTCCTCTATACTTCCAACCAAATGTTCTGTCTGATGGACTCAGTATTTTATTCTATAACTGAAATGATTATTTTTTTGCCAAAAATTTAGTAGTGGGCTCATTGTGGACTTAAGTAGCTTTCCAACTCTGAGATAATTAAGAATAAAGTCAGTAATCAGTTTCATTCCTCCAAGAAATGCCAGCTTCCATCTCCTCTGAGGCAAAATCCTACAGAAAGAATAGTCTCTTCTGTCAGTGGCTTTACAGATTCATGACACAGCCCTTCCTTATCTAAACCTGTGCTATCAAAGAGAAATATAATGCAAGTCACATAGGAAATTTAAATTTTCTAATTGTCACATTAAAAAGTAAAAAAGACATAGGTGACATTAATTTTAGTATCGTATTTTATTTAACTCAATATGTCCAAAATATTATCATTTTAACAGATAACAATATAAAAAATTACCAATGTGATACTTTGCACTTTTTTTTTTAACTAAGACTTCAGAATTCAGTGTGTATTTTATACCTCCAACACATCTTAATTCAGAATAGCCACATTTGAGGTACTCAAAGAGCCACATGTGGCTACTAGTTACCACATTGCACAACACGGGATCAAAGGACTGCATATTCTCAGAGAATAGTGTTTACATATATTTAAGAAATGTGTAAAATCTTATCTATGTCTTTATAGGATTTATGCCTTCACAGAGTTCAAGAAAATAGCAAATAAATCAGATATGTTATATGTAAATGTCCCTATTTATTGGGATAAGTACCAAAAGGTATATACCCTAATTCAATAAGAGAAAAAGAAAACTAAAAACCTAAAACTAAAGTGTCATTGGTCTAAAAAATATTTTTTATAAAACAACAAAAGCCATGCTATAATGAGTCTACTTTCTCAGAATACGTTAATTATTGACAAATAATAAATAACACATTTTTAGGTTAATGGTTACTTCCATTAAAAAATGTCTTCCCTGACCTTAAACATTTATTCTCTACCTTTCTTGACTCTAACCCTTCTGCCACCACTACCTGTATTATTTCCATTTTGCTCAAGCAGCAGTGTGGGCCCAGAAGATAAGAAAGACAAATTTGTAATGAAATTTTCTGTGAAATGGATAGCTACATCTATGACAGAGAGAAGGAAAAATGTTTGTAAAGAGTTGCTCATGGTAGTCAAAATAGATATTTTGTTTGCATTGGAATTCTCTGGTAATTACTTTTTAAATGCTTATAATTGCTTTAAATTGCTCTGCTACTCACTCATGGAAAGAGTGAT
This sequence comes from Eidolon dupreanum, assembly GCA_028627145.1. NCBI lineage: Eukaryota > Metazoa > Chordata > Mammalia > Chiroptera > Pteropodidae > Eidolon > Eidolon dupreanum. Next base: position 99,651,702 of record CM053503.1, on the reverse strand, counting down.
AACTGCACAGGATGCAGGAAGCATCAAAGAGCCACCCAGAACTAGCTCAAGGGATGTTTTAAGCACAGGAATTTGAAGGCTTACTTTTAAGACCCTTAAACAACTATTGTCATTTCCACTGACCAGCCAAGTTAGTGTGTGTGTGTGTGGGTGGGAGGAGGGAGGTGTGGTGGGGGCAGGGAGTCATTTAAATTAATTGTTTGACTGAATGGAGTGAATGTTCATGGACATAATTACAACTTCAGCAGTAATACAACTAACAGTATTCACAGAACAGATGCTATAAATAAAGTAGAGAAAGAAACAGTTAGATAGATGGTTCAGATTTATCAATGCATTTATCAAAAGTGTTTGGATAACTGGGTTAGTGTTCTCACTTAGTTTTGTGTGTGAAGACCCAACCTCCTGTTGTGGGGTGGAAGAAAGTAACGAGGGAGCCATGAACAACAGTGGAATAGGAACAAAAGTCAACAAAAGACCAGAAATGAAAATACATCAGCACGGAAGATGAAAAGCAAACAGAATGGACCAGAATAGTTTAAATTGAAGAAAAGTTTGAAAGGTGATTGGTAGAAATACAACATACCTGTTTCTCCAAATTTTCCCTGCCTCTTTTCACTTTTTTATATTATTTCTTTTTCTGTCTAGATTGTCCGTAAGGATGTGTAAGGCAAACAGTTCAGATATATATAAACTTCAAGCCAATAATTTATACTAGAGTAATTAATGCTTACCAAGGTTTTAGTTTTATTTTGATAAGCTCTGTCAAAAACAATTTTAGAGAGTAATTCAATCAATGTTCATATGTAGATATTCTATTAATTAGCATATTGGTTAGCAAAAAAATTCTATCACCTGTCTATTGATAGATTGATCTACCCATCTACCCATCTAGCTCTCTACCTAGCTACTTTTCTACTTAAATGTAAATATTATATCACAATGTAGCAACTTTCAGAGGAGATTTATTTAAGAGAAAGAAAACAAATCCACTTTGAATAAACTGACTCTCAGTTTTGGTCCCTTTTTCAAAATTTTACTTTTTGGGACTATGCCCCTAACACCACCTATCAAACCCTAATTTTCCTCATAGAGATCTTATTCTTCCATTAATGTATGGCTTAGATATAAACAAACATAGTTTGCTGCTAATTTCGTAATTTTAATAAGTGAATTTTGGTTGCAAATCTCATTCTACTACTAACTAGTTATGTGACCTTGGATTGATTTTTTTATTACTTCCTCAATCAAATGTTTCTACTTTTTAGTACCTGCTACGTAGAATGTTTTATAGATTTTGGTTGATTGAATTAAAGTAAGGATTTATGGGTGCACAGGTGCAACCAGACAAAGAAAAACTCTTCCCGGATATAGTAAGAAAGTCCAATAAAACACTCATTATGTGGTTAAGGAAGGAGTTAGAGACTGAACAATTTTTCTTACTCCTTGCCAATCTTGTGGTGGAATATCTAGGATGTCATCATGGTTTTTCTGCTGTTTATCAAAATTGGATCAGACAAATGGGGTGCTCAAGAATGTCAAGTTAAGGGGAGCCAGGTGTCAACAGTGTTGTGTATAAAGGAAGTGTGGTTTTGTTTCATAATATTGGGTTTGACTTTCCAATGATTTCTAATGTTTGTGTGCTTACATATGTATTCATTCATCCACTTTACTATACAGAAGTTCTGTTATAGACCTAAAAAAAAAGAATGATTTGGTCAGAAACTATTAATTAGTTAATGTATATTATTGTCCTAAAGGATTTTACAGTATAACTAGGGAGAGGAGAGTAAATCATATAAATCAATTAGAAAATAAACTAAATCGACAGCTAACTTAAATTATGGAGTCTGTTTGCAAACACAAAAGGAGATCAGGGGAGAGAGAGTCTTTGTGAAGTAGTGTCTTAAACTAACCTCTACGGATATGCCACTTTAGGTCAGGGAAAGAGGAGGGGAAGAAGGAAATAGTGACAAGGTTGCTTGACAGATTTTGGAAAGGAAACAAAGGTACTTGTGAAAGCAGAATCGTAGTATTTGAGAGCTAGAGATATTTGAGTCTGTGTTTGACAGTTAGTCAGTAGCCAGATTATTTTCGGGACTTATTTCACAGATGTTTCTCTAAAAGAGTTGCAAAAGGATTGTCTATCACCACTGACACTAATTATAAAAATAATTCTTTATAAGGCTAGTGTTTTGAACCTAAGTCACTAGATACGTATTTTCTTTCTATCACTTTGAAACACTACCACATTTTATTTCTCTTAAACTAAGATTTTTTTTTTAAAACAGATATTAAATGAACACAGATGGTGTAGGCAGGATTCTTAGTGTTTGTTAACATGATGGTAATTCCTAAATCTTCTCATAATCCAGCCAGCGAAAGACAGGTGGAAACGGTTGATCAATAGTGACCTAGCTTTACAGAAGATTAAATAAGAAAAAAAAAATGAATTTAAATTGTACTAAGACATTTATGCTAGACATACAAAGGAATTTATTGATGACTGGAGAAATTACACACTACAATAGGTTATCTTTGTTCATGGAATCTCTGTTCTGGAAAATCATCGAACATTGAATAGACCATATGTTAAGAAGTTTGTTCACTGACTTGCCTGGCTCAGACTTCTTAGAATCTAAGCTTGTGGTATGACTATATTTCACACACTGGCCAAGAGAAAGTGTACCCTTTTACATATTATAGACTCTTATATATTCTGATTAAGTATCAAAAACTGTGGCTGATTGTTTCATTTTAAACAGAACTAATTATCATATAAATTTAGAGGTAGATATAGATATAATGAAAAAAGTATGTGTATATACATATTTGAATGCATGAAGTAATAAAGTATTCATAATATAATAAATATAATTTATTTAGATCATTTATCATAAAGCATAATTTATGACATTTTCAAACTTGATTTGTATTTGAATAGATTGAATAAGTATTTAACATCTACCAAGATCTCAGGCTAGGAAAAGACAGGTTGCTAAATGAAGTAAGACACAAATCTTGCTTCAAAGAATATTTTAGACAGATTCATACAAAGTTGAAATGTATGTAGATCAAAATGGTTAAGTGTAAGTAATTATCTTTTGGTTCAACCTAATACAACCTAATGGAGTGAAAATAAGACAAACACACTCAGAATGTTAACTTATGATTGAAGAGAGGACATGAATAAGTATTCTGTTGAGTATTAGAGACAAGTGTGCTCAGAAGTTCAGTGAAGGAAGAGATCAATGTGGCCTGCAGCAGTCTAGGTAATAAATGTTCACTGATCTGAATTGACTCAAATTGTTTGTCCAGTTCTGTTAAAAAACAAATCTCTTTCCTCTTTGAGTCCCTATCTCTGCCTGCTCAGTGGTCATTTGGATACCAAAGCGAGTAATGACATGACACTTAATTCAGTGAATCCTTCAACAAAGTATCTCCATTGAAGACACTTGTGCTAAATACCTGGAGGCGGGGATATGAAAAACAAATTACAGTCTGACCTCTGTTCTTAAAGATCATATAATTCTGTTGCTTAAATGAGAATGACATGGGACAAAGTTAGAGAGGCGTATAAATACTATTGAGTGGTGTGATTCAGAGAGTGACACTGGAGTTTAGAGGGTAGAGAAATCATTGTGGACCAATGTAATCAAGGAAAATTATCTTAAAGTTTGACTTATCTGGTCTGAAGAATGGACAACCTTTAAGTAATAGAATAAGGACAGCAGTGTCCATAATAACTGAATGACCACAAATCTGGCAATAACCCTTTTCTTGAAATAAGCTGCATGTTTTCAAATTCTTGTTATTTATGAAAAAGCTTAATGTAGTTATATTGTTCTTTCCTATGCGTATTTCTATGCAATATTTATTTATCCAGCTGTGCTGCAATAAAATTCAGTCTAAGTTCAGTCATATGTTTTAGTAAGCTTATTTTTTTCTTACAGTACTGTGTATCCATAAAAGTTCAGGTTTCAGAAAATTAGTCTTTGATGGTATTGCAAGAAACAATTGTACAGGATTCTGAATAAAGGTTTGTAGTCAGTAATGAAAGAGAAATATGTTAGGTACTACCAAAAACTAGTTATGAAGCAGCAAAGGAAAACGGGACAACTAATTAGATCAAGAGTCGGGAATCTACAGGCATCTATTTAGGGCTCAAAATTAATGCAAAGAATCTAGTTAAATTGTCAGTGACTATTTCAAAAGGATTCCACAATCACCTATGTTTTAGCTGAGGTTAGTCAGGACTCAACTGAGATTTAAATATTCAATTACATAATGGAATAAAACTCCATTTTCTTTTCTTTTTTTCTTTCTTTTTTTTTAAAGGACCTTCGAATCAAGTAAGAAATCCAAAAATTAGGAAGTTTGTTGAGAGGTGAGGCCATGTTGCCTACTAAGGCAAGTCAGGAACCCTATTCAGTGCTGGTCATGTTGCTCAAGTGAGTTTTAGCCACTGGTTCCTGGGGCTCCACTTACCTGAATTTCAAGCATAATCTTTAAGACAGTTACATTTGACTAAGTGTGTATGTCATGATTACTTTTAATTTTACCTTTTGGTTTCCCTCTTTTTTCTGTACCTTTCCCATGTTTTTTTCAATAATGCAAATTTATTTACAAACATGTGTTATCTGTAAGATACTATATCAGGAAATAGTTAGAAACAAGGCTCCAAATAATGATTTTATACTTGTATCTGTAATTATGAAAAAAAAATTTTGTTAAGTTTTAGTATAAAACAGTCACCTCAAGATGTGCACATATTGTTTTTTGGATATCCTAGCATATTTTAAATTAGAGCACAGCTCCATGAATGTTTCCAAGACAGGGTGAAGTTACTTTTCTATTCAATACAAAGCAGATGTAATTTATAAATACAGAACTTTATTAAAGAAGAAAAAGATTAAGATTTTCCCAATTTTTAAGGGTGAAAGAAAGAAAAATGTTCTAAAAATGGTCTAGGTCCAATATCATTAATATATTCTCATACCATATAATAAAAAAGTCTCAGGAGTAGATGTAAAAGCACAGACTTTCAGGCATACAACTTGAGGTTGTATGCAGCACCTCCCCTTATCAGCTGTGCCTTGTGCCAGATATTAAACTTCTATGAAATTTTGTCCTTTTATTCATAAAATAGGCTTAACAGCTCTATTATCTATTTCATACATTGATTAAATGAAATAATGGAAATACAGTACTTAGATTTTTTTTCCCCCTAGGCACTTTAAATAGTGCCAGGAATAAAGTAAATACTAAAAAGGTAACAATTATTATCGGTGCCACTCCAAGTACTGCTACTGTTCTTAGTAACTCCTCCTTGTTTCTGAATGTTTATTTTCAGTGCCGTTCAGAGTGAGGGTATTGGGGATGAGGTTTTGGAAGCTGAAAATGTGACAGGGATTAGAGAAACTTTTGAGATAGTTAACTATTAATGAATAAAAAGGATTTGGGTTTCAATACACAAATATATCCTTCAGCATCCCTTGGGACTAAGCCTATGAAAGAGTAGGTAATTAATAATAATAACATTATATAGTTGCACTATGCTTTGAACTTTTTTTCCTAAGAAACTTGCTCATTTTTCCACATGAAAAATTTATGATGAAATAATGAAGTATACAATATTTGCTTAATATTTACTGTTACAATGTCATTCTAAATATATCATTTCCTTTGCATCTTATAGGTAATATTAAATGAGGTAATGTGGGAGAATACTTAGCACAATGCTAGTTACTAAGTACATGCTTAGTATAATCATAGTCTCCCACCTGTCTTTTTAGATAAAAGTCAGAGCCCAGAGCTCACACAGAAGGTCCTAATTTGAAATTTTGTAGACATTCTAAGCTTGTAAACAGATACCATAAGTTTATTTTTTTAATTAAAAAAGTAAGTTTAAATTTAATTCTATGAAAAGTCTAGTCTGATACTTTCCAAAAGAAACCCCAAACTGAATTAGAAATGAATACCTCGTGCACATGGCTATTTTACTATTATTATTATTTTTTCATTTTACAGTGGCCCAGGATAGTTAAGGAGACCTAGGAGAGATAAAAGCTACTGCCAGGAAGCACATTTCTCTTTATTAGTTATCTGTTTAATCATACTATTTCAGTTAATTTTTGATAAATCAAAATAATTAACTATTTTTCAAAATATACTGTATATCTGTAGGTGTGGAATCCCTATATCTTTGTGGATATCAAAAAATGGTTATCTCAGAATGCAATTATTCAACACAATTCTCAATACCCCTATCTGTTAATAAAACAATATTTTCTAAGAATGTAATCTTACTTGTTATTAGCAACAAACATGACATGTATTATATACTGATTATACCAGAAAAAATGATTTTTGATTAATAATCATCTTTTTCACATGTTTACTACTTCAAAACATTGATCACATCTCCATGTAGACCTGCCATCATAGGAGTACATTTGTGTCTTATTTTCTCAAAATATAGTCTGAATTCCTGGTTCTTGAAAAATATTTATACCTTCATTCATTTAATTCACATTCTTTGACTGTTCACGCTATACTAAGCACAGTGTCATTTAAAAAAATGTTTAGCCGTTCAGATCAAAAACTTTAAAATCTTATTTCAGTAAAGTTATTCCACAGAACAAATTTGCTCACTGCTATCTGCTAGAGAGTGTTTGCTAGTAATATCAGTGCTTATTAAGTTAGTCCCTAAATTTCCGTATCAGCACACCAATGTCTCATAGCAGGTAATTAGGCAATGACCTTTTTCTGCTAAGATTTCTTGAGGCTCCTCTGCTGAAATATACTGTACGCCCAAGAACATCTTTTCTAGGTAAAAAGAAACCAAGAAACAGATTTAAGTCTTTGGAGGCATAAAAGAAAAATAACTTGAAAATAGAGGTCAAAGAATGGATCAAATATCATGAGAAAGACCTGACAGTGTGGCAAAGATAAAGTCAACCTATGATTCTTTAAGACCTGACCCCAGGTCGGATAGATTTTTGAGACTTGGGGTATCTCTAACACAGCTACAAAAAGTTGAGGGCCCATTTTCCAAAAAACAGCTCACAAGATTTTACTGCAAAGTTGAATTTTAGAATTGTAGGAGGAAACCACATTGCTATTACATTGAACAATTGCTCACGTCCTCTTCACGACAAAAAGGGAAGCTGCTCACTCCACAAACATCTAGGAAAAAGCAGTTCTCAAATTTTCACACATATCAGATGAAAAGACTTGCTAAATGCAGATTTCTGAGTCCCACTCTGAGATTATCTGATGCAGTAGTTCTTAGGAAAATAGAGAATTTGACTTTCTAGCCAGTTCACAGGTGATGCTGATACTGCTGATTCAGGGAAGACACTTTGAGAAACCTCCTGAGTAAAGTGACAAATCGATTTTATTAGAGATTGATTCCATAGTAGGAATCAATTTGAAAGGTTGGAAATATCCTTTGTTCTGAAGCCTGAAAAACCTGGACTAGATTTCTAGATTTGTCATGGTTCTGTTTCTGATGGCTTTGACCTCAAAGAACTACAGTTACCTCACTGCAAATTAAGGTTACAGTACAGGCATACCTAAAATATTGAAGGTTCAGTTTCAGACCGAATACCACAATAAAGCAAATGTCACAATAAGGCAAGTCACACAAATATTTTGGTTTCCTAGTGCGTATAAAGTTATGTTTACACTATACTGTAGTCTAGTACATGGACAATAGTATGATGTCTAATAAATGTACATACATTAATTAAAAAATACTTTATTACTAAAAAAATGTTAACCATCATTTTAGCCTTTAGAGAGTCATAATCTTATTATGATTAATAATAAGATTCGTCATAATAATAATTATAATAATAATAATTAATAATAATAATGGAGGGTCTTATCTTCAATTTGTAAAAAAAAAAAACCCAATATCTTTGAAGTGTCTATAAAGCAAAGCACAATAAAACAAGGTAAGTGGTTATTAGAAGAATGAATAAAATATTGTGTGTAAAGTATCAAACATATATCAAGTGCTTAATATATAGTAGTTATGGTTATCATTGATGGTTGTGATGCTATTTTTATAAAATGTGTATGCATCGATCAATTGTGGTTAGGTGGATCTCGTAAGGTTACTATGAATAACTGTATCCTTTACTATAGTCACTGGGCAGAGCAGTGGCTCCATACTGGTGGTTGCCGCCTACCTGCCAAAGGCTGTTGCTTCTTAGGTTTGCTACTCCTAACACCTCTAGTCTGGAGTATCATTCCAGTCACAATAAAATCTTGTCTCTTCTTGCTTTCACTAAAAGCCAAGGTCTAAAGTACATTGCATTAGTAATAACCAAACTCTTCTTTCACTCCTACCTCATGCAAAGTTCAGGAATCCTAGATCTTCAGTCAGCACATAAATATTTATTCTCATATGGCTCCGAACGTAATATAATAAGATCTATCTCTATTCTCACCTCTCCTCTCCATGCTCTTTTTACTATGTTCTGTGGGATTCAGGGTCTGTGATCAACAGACTTCTCTACATCCTTAAACTCTTCCCCAAATATTTCTTTTCTAACTAACAGGGGCACCTCTTGAGGTCTCAAGTTCCTCTCCTTTTTATTCCCTTTCATACTTACTTCATGCACCTCAAGGCTCAGGCTAAAGGGTTTTATGCTCCCAGTTTTCACACTCAAATAAATTATCCTCTTCCCATTTTCACAAAGTCTAGTTTCTTTTGCAACATGTTATCAGCATTTACTAGTGTTATCCTTCCTTATTTTTGTTACATTTGTGCCTTTTTGCCCTTTCACCTGTTTAAATGCCTTCTTTTACACAATCCTGTCTTCATTCTTCGAGACTTCAACATCAAAGCAAATGATAAAAGTAGTAGATCTCTTACCACTTAGAAGTAAAGATTATTTCCTCTACCCCACCCAAGCCACCTATTTACATGATTGTGACCTGGATCTTGTCAACATCAACAATGGCAACACATGCAGAAAGTTTTTTTTTTATTTTCAAATATTGACCACCCTTTTATTATCCTTTCTCTTTTTGTCTCCCTCATTCCTATTCAGAACTAAAGTTTGGTTAAAAAATAAATAAATAAACTTTATAAAAACACTAAGTCTTTCTGAAGATATGGTCTGTTTCATCTTCTTCATTAATGTTCTCTGGAACAACTGTGGAAGGGATTTAAAGAAAGAAAAGGCTCAATTAACATTCAATGACCTGATTTTACACAACACGTCATAGTATTTTATAGTAGAGGAACGAAAGCCAGAAAGCATTTATCTGTTCAACTATAGAAATCAGGAAATTAGATAGTTTTGTCCCTGGCTGTATGTCCCTATTAAAAAAAAAAAAAAAAAAATCTGTCCAATTTCAGAACTTCTAGGAGAAAACAAGCAAGATAAATATCATCAACTAATTCTTCTGCCCTACCTCCCCCCACCATGCCCCTCTCCCCACAGTAATAGACCCTGACCAAATAGGACCAGGAATATCTGTTATACAGATGACCTATAAAGAAAATGAAAAGTAAATATTTTAGTTTCTTGAATCTCCAACAAACAAAACCTGATGACTATGTGTCTGTGTTTCTAAGTATTTCTATGAGATCTCTTAACTCTCTTCCCTGCTCTCCCCACTCTGTGTTATAAAAAGAAGAAGCAACTTACTTTTTTAGACAAAGCTCACAGTACTAACAATGGATGTGATGGACATCTTTTTCTGTTTTAACTCAGCAATTAGCTCCTTAAATTGCCGGAGCCAGCCGGGCAGAGTCGAACAGTCCTGAGTGGGGGAGCAAGGGTTAGGAAAAAAGACAGAGAAGAGAGAAAGATCTCGGGAGGGCATACAGTCAAAGCTGCAGCCTCGAGTTTATTTAGCACCGTATACTTATACAGCTTGAGTACGTGACAAACTGCTCAAAACAAAACCACAAGTATCCAGAAACAATAGCTGCGATTAACATGAATTAACTAACATAAGGCCAAGAGAAAAACTCCTCCCTTGGAATTTCAGGAACTGATGCTTATCCTCCCTTCAGGGTTTCAGGAACTGATATTTCCTTACAAAGGGCTCCCAACATCTCCGGCTCCCAACATTAAATCATATAATTTCCTAATTTCAGTGGCTAAATTAAGCCAATTCTATGCATGGAAATGAGTTTCAGGGCTCATGGAGGAAGATGATTCTCCTCTTGCTGTTTGTGCCAAGTACGGGACCCATAACCATGAGCCAGAGTAAGTGGTTGCAAAGACTTGCCAGAGGGAATTACAATGATTTTCCTTTTGCTTGAACCACATGGTTCAGATAACACCATATGGTGAATGGCCAAAGAAGAGATCAGCACTGCTTCTGAGGTTGCTGTGGAAGGGGGCTTTGGAGCATTTCCGGAAGGGTGATTAATGGCTGTACCATGGCCTCCCATATTGCCATCTAACCCCTTTCTACTTTTTGGCAAGAACACAAACAAGATCAATAGACTACGGAAGACTATCGAAAACTATCTTGAAATGACAGTTTTGAGCAGATAACATTTTAAAGCTATCTAGTTATTTCAGGAAAGATTATTGAGGGGGAAAAAGTTGCTTCTTCTTTTTATAACACAGAGTGGGGAGAGCAGGGAAGAGAGTTAAGAGATCTCATAGAAATACTCAGAAACACAGACACTTAGTCATCAGGTTTTGTTTGTTGGACAATAGATTGTCCAGGAATACACTAGAAATATAACCTGCAACTCTTTGCTGCTCAATAACTATCAAAGGCATCACTGGATTGAGAGATACAATACTTATGAAAAAATGCTTGAATGTATCACTGCCCATTTTAGATCTTCTAAAATAATCCGTCCTTGAATTCAGCAGAGATCAGCTGAGAGCTGTGCGCCTGGATTGCATGTCATTGCTTTTGCACCCTCTCTCCCACCTCTGCTCTTACCACCACACTGCCTGGGAGATCAGACATTACTGATTCATGCTTTGGTACATTGCCCTTGATCTATGTTGAAAAATGTGATAAGATATAACCTAATGAAACATAGAATAATTTCTACCGTGAGGACATTGTTCATAGTGCTAATTATGAATATCTTTGGGAAATTAAAATTTTTTATCTCAGCATCAAGAAAAAGTTTCTTATGTTGATTCACTTATTTGTTTTTATACTTTGGATGTTATGGATCATGCAAATGTATTTTATTTTCTTCTTTGCATAGCCTGTGGAAAAGCTTAGAATTAACTTTGATGATTACCTATAGCAAGCATTACCGAATTGCCTTAGTTATTTAAAATTTGTTTTGTTGTTGCTAATATCTGCTTCTGGTACAAATGAGAATAAAACTATATTAATATTTAAAATAGATAAACTGCTTATATTGATAAAGAAAGTGATTTAGGGTGCTACTCAATTAGATGAGACAATTTACTTCCTTGCTGTAGAACTTTCTCCCTCTACTTATACTGCAGCATCATAGGAGATGGTCTAGCATAATAGTTAGGAAATTACCTAGAATTATACAGAATTTTGATTTCCAGATTCTTGATGTTTTTCTATGTTATCTTGGATATGTCTCTGAAACTCTATCTAATATCTCTGAATCTAAGTTTCTCTAAATGCAGATTATAATTATACCTACTTATTGATTAAACGAGGGTTTGATAAAGTGATATTTTTAATAGAAATATTCAGTATCTCTTTCATTAATACACACATTAAATGCAGTGACTGATACACACACACATATACACACTATACATATAAATTAAGAGATAATATAGGACAACGTATAATAATAATATAACAATTACTGAACAATTAATAACTTCACTACATTCTTCTTTGCTGTTGTTGTTCTTCCATGTCTGAGCTCTGAGTATCATTATATAGTTGAATGCATTCTCAACTCTTCCAGATGGTGCCCCCAAAAGAAAGAGCCTTCATTTATGGGCAATTTTATATATAAGGTAATAGGAAAAGGTTTATGGGAAAAACATGAGTTATGAGGTCAGATTATTTTATAAAATACTGTACAAAGCAAGATAAGAACTCATCTATTTATTTAAACAATTTCCAGTGCTTTTAATATTTTAATATATTCACAGATTATTCAAACCAGAGACATAGAATACAGCCCTTTAACAAACTTATTTTATCACTTTTTTTTTTCATGTCTCCAGAATCATTTGGGAGATTGAATTGCTGTAAAACTAATTTTGGGAAATGCTGCGTTATGCTAAAATTCCTCTTTTAGTGACCTATTAAGATACTTGATATTGCAATAAATCATTACTTTAAAAACTGATAAATCACCCCTAGTTATATCAAAACTTTTGGGCCTCGAAATGTAATCATTTAGGTTTACAAATTCCTACATGGGAGGAAAAAAGGGACTCAGACAGATGGAAACACAGCATGCTGTGGAGGGTATGAGTCATGGTCAAGAGAGCAAATCCAGATGGAGAAACCACAGAAGTTGAAGCACAGCATGTGGGCACCGTGGGAAGGAGGTGGTGGAAGGAGATAGGAGTGCCTTGGGCAAATGTGATGAATCTGCATGTGATAGATTATGGACAGATGTGAAAGATACTATACCACATATTAGATGGTAATAGAAGAGTTGAACATTACCCTTGATCTTCTTTTAGGAAACTATTTTCCACGAAATTGGACATGGAGTTAGTTAGGTGACAAGTGGATGGAGCCAAAGATATCAGTTTTTTAATCAGTGTTTGTCACCTCATGAACATCAACATCTCCAAGGGCACTCTAGAAAAGAACTAATGTCTGACTCTAGTCCAAACCATTTAAATCAAGATCTGGGAAATTGAGACCAGGACTTTGGTAATTTTTCAAGCTTCTTAGGAGATTTTAATGTGTATCTCAGGTCAGAACTGCCTTAGAGTAAAGATCACTGAGGAAATAGGGATCAGAGGATAATTTCTTTAAGCTGGCACTTAGGGGTGAAGTAGTTTCCTTCCTACCAAAAGCCTGTCTATGATTTCTAAATCCCTACTCAGAGATAGAAAGAATTACCAAATTCTGTGAACTTATTCCATGCTCCTTTACTTAGTTGTACCTTCCCTTTATTCTCTTACCAATTGCCAAGTGTGATTTCTTTGTAGACATGAACCATCTCCAATTTCACACTTTACACTTAAGAATCCTATTTATCCTGAGACTAGTTGATGGGGTACAGATGGAGTTTCTCACCAGAGTTTTGTCATCATCCTTGAATGAGTCAACTTCTTTTGAAAATCAAGCTCATTTCCAATAGCTTCAGTTTTATTTAAGATCTTGGTGGATTTTCTCTTCCTTCTCCAGATAATGTTCACATTTCTACTGAGAGTAGCCGAAAGAAATGATGAATTTGGGGACAGTATTTAAGTGATGGTAATTTAAAGGAGTAGGCATATCAAGGAAAAAAAGGAACATCTGTCAAGTATAGGACCCTTTTGAAAATCCACCTAAGGCTTTCATAATGGCTGATTTGATGATAGTGCTATTTTTTACTGAGATTTACATGGCTAAGTTTCTTTGCTAGCTGAAATATTGATCCTTCTGTGTAACTTTGTCTTCCTCCAGTGAACGTTCTCCAGTTAAATGATTACTTTGTTTCTTAAACAATCCAAGGGGAAAGGAAAAAACATCTCATAGCTGAAGCAATGCAATAGCCTGTATAACCATGATAACAGTCTTATGCCTGTCATCTAGTTAAATTTTGATGTGCTGGGGAAGAAGGAAAAATCAACTTTCGAAAGTGATTTTTCCAGCCAATTGTAGTTGATTTTTTTTCCAATGAGAGAAATATAGCAAAGACATAACTATACAGACTCCTATTACTCAAAATTTTGAATACAAAAAGTATTTTTTTCTCATTTCAAACAGTCATAAAATGTTAGACAGGCAGAATATATTTAACCCTATATGCATTAATCTACATTATTGAAATTTGGCACTATATCTTTTTATTCCCAAGTGATTCCTACAAGTACCTCTCTTTGGGAAGTAGTAGAGAATGGAAGGCATGTCAGTATAAATACTGTACTAGTTAAGATTAAAACTATTTTTTATCTGATATTAACATAAATGACAATCAAGTGTAGATGGCTTTTTGGTAATTTCCAAGTAGTCATGATGATACAGAAATTCCAGTGCTTTTTTTTTCCCCCTACTAGAATTATCTCCACATCATCTTTATTTATACATATGACCACCTTAATCTCTTGGAGGTGAAATGGCATGGTTTATATCAACGAGATATATACAACCAAAATATTTCATTAGTATGTTCAGAAAATTCAAATGTCATTTCTATCTAGGTATTTGAAATTTTAAATTATTTAAAAGTTTAAATTATTATCATTATTTTATGGATTCTAATAATAAAATAGAGAGCACAAGCTCTTTATACAACTTAGTATTGTATCGAATAGGCTTACTCTGTTTTTTAATACAAATATTAATTGAGAATGTGAACTAAAATTGATTAGTATTTATATTGCCAGTTTTCACCTTTCAAATGAGATTGTTTCACAACCTTCATTGTGTTCTCTCTTCTTGCTATCTACTTGCAGAATGAAGTGAGGGAAAAATTATAGAATGATTATGGTTTATACAATATATGGCCTCAGCTTGGCAGCCCTGCTGCTGACCAGTTCTAGTATTTCCTCAGATTAAACCACATTCCATTTTTCCTACTAGAAATTCAAAATACTCTCCACACTTCTTTAGCCTCCAATCTAATTTTTATCATTATTACTCTTCCCAAATATTATGAATTGAAGTCATTTAACATAAATTCCTTCAATCACGTTCTACTTATTTTGAAAAATTTTCTGTATTTTTAAACATCATTTTGCATCCTCTTCTATTTGACACCACATTCTCAATTCAACTGTCTGCCTCCCTCAAATTCTTTGTATTATCTTTCTTTCTTTTCCTTCCTTCCTTCCTTCCTTCCTTCCTTCCTTCCTTCCTTCCTTCCTTCCTTCCTTCCTTCCTTCCTTCTTTCCTTTCTTCCTTTCTTCTTTCCTTCCTTTTTTCCTTCCTTCTTTCACTCTCCTTCCCTCATCTTCCTGATATTTAAACAGATACCAGTGGAGTTACTACAGAGTTTGAATACCACTGCATCAGACTATAATTACACTTAGACATAATCTAATAGGCTTGCTCTAACTTTTCATGAGTGATCATAGTGTGC
Source organism: Eidolon dupreanum (assembly GCA_028627145.1). Taxonomy (NCBI): domain Eukaryota; kingdom Metazoa; phylum Chordata; class Mammalia; order Chiroptera; family Pteropodidae; genus Eidolon; species Eidolon dupreanum. Next base: position 99,636,509 of record CM053503.1, on the reverse strand, counting down.
AATAGATTATAAAGGGCACAGTGGCAAATTCTGGAGTTGAATAGAAAATCAACCTAATTACCCAGGAGAGAGCATTCTAAAATAATCCTGTCAACAGAAGTATTTTATTTGGGTTACTTAATCTTTCTATTTCTCTACTATGTGCCATTTGCTTTTCAGATCTAAAATGCTGCATGGGTCTTTTCTATTAGAATGACCATTTTGAAACCAAGCTTAAGTCCTTTCATAATAGCTAGTCTGGAAAAGGTATATATAAACATAGTAGGGAGAGGGACTTTTCAATTTATGCTTGATTCTTGCCCTTTATTCTGAAATTTTTGAAAACTCAATTACTGTATTACCCTGCATTTGTATAAACCACTGCAGTTAACCAAGTGGATTTTCAGGTACTGGTTAAACTAATCTGGTAAGATAAGTGGCACAGAAGAGGAAACCAAGGTGAGGTCAGTAAATGTTGCATATAAACTTGAACCCAGGGCTCTTTATTCAGCTCAGTGGTTCATGCCTTCACAAAAAAGAATTTTTTATTGACACTTTCTCATCTCCACGATGATGTTTTTCTTGCTCATCTCACTTTTCTGGAACAATCTGAAAGCAAGTATTCCTAATACAGTAGAATATCATAACACATCATTGATGGTTTCAAAATGACACTGAATCGTGGGAAGAGATAAAATATGTCATTCCTGTATGCTCAAGGAAGGGAAAATTATATGATGTATGTTTTAAAAGTAGCTAAAAATTTAGTATTTCAGGAGGAAAACTTTTTTCCCCAAAAGTTCATCTATATGAACCTCTTTAGTGTCTGATAACATATAAATAAATTATATGCTTTTTTATATTAATGATAATAATAGTTGCCACTTATTAGTTGTATACTATTCATGAATCTAGACAGTAACTTCCAAGTCTTACCACAGCTCCAGAATTAAGTATTAATATTCCTGACTTACAGATGGAGCTTGTTTTCTTCTTGATGTTTTTCTATGAAGGTTCCCCCCACCCCCCCACCCCCACCCCGTTCAGTTTATCCTCTATAACCTCTTTACTCTTTGGCCTAAGACACAAAACCTTTTGAAATCTGACTTGTCTATGCTAAACTACTTTTTTCCTAATTCTACTTCGTTCCCAAGCTACCTTCCCCTTTATTGTCATATCTCATAACAGGACTATCTATTCCATCATGATTTCAGAACACAATCAGGCACACTACACAATCTCCTTTCCCACAGTTCCACTCAACTAATAATGCCCTCTTAGAGATAACTAGTGCCTATCCAATTGATATATTCATGATTTTAACTTATAAAATTATTGAATACCATTTTATTATTTCATTTCTTAATACCTATATTCATCTAAGTTTTTCTACCTTTATGAATATTCTTTTGTAGATGCCTTTGCTACTTCTTTCTGTAATTTCTTCTGAGGTGTTAAGTTCATCCATTATTTAAATACCTGTCTGTTTAATTTTGCTTAAAACTTTGCCCTTGAAAGTATCATCTACCTTCAGATATTTATTAAATATCTCAATGTAACAATGCTGCTAGCTCCACAATCACACCCAGAGGTAACCTCATTACCTTCTTTTCCAAGGTTACATTTCTCCCTTCACTCAGTTTTGAGTTACCATCGGCTTTTCTGTCTGGTTCATTTCTTAAACTCTGTTACCTCTATCTTAACCATGCCTCTTGTTTTCATAATCTTTCTTCTATTCCCAAGGCTGCTGAACTAATGGTTCTGAACTGTGTGCCAGGACTATTATAATAGTTTCCTAATTAGTGTATTGACGACCAATCTCTTGATTTTTCAATCTACGATTCCTATCACCATCACACTTCCCTTTAAAAAAAAAAAGACTGCAGTTGACAATTTCCCTTATCAAATGCCTACACTACCTTCTATTACATAGAAAATGAAATACAATCTATACAACATGACATGTAAAGCTCTTTCTTATTAGGTTACCAAAAACCTTGCTACATAAGTCATTAAAGTCTCTCACTACTACTCCTTAAATTACACCTGCTTTTCTACTTTACTTTTCACTAACAGTCATGCCTTGTATAACAATGTTTTGTTTAAAGATGGACTGTGTGTATGACAGTGGTCCAATAAGGTTACAATGGAGTTGAATTTCCTATAAGAAGTGGAAGGATGTGTAGCTCAGGAAATTTTTTTTCTCTCTCTCATGAGAAAAATACCTGTAGGGCTTGGTAATAGATTCCCTCTTACAGCACCTCAATTTTGAGTACACAGATTGCATACCTGTCAGCCACTGACCTGTTTCAGCACAGAGGAGCCTGTCCTCTCAAGTGCTACAATCCAGAGGACACTACAGCCTTTCCAGATCTAGCTTGATGGTCTTCAGAGTACAATTCTTGTAAACTTTTTTATTGCAGACCTAAGATCCTATGCACGGAACAAGTTCACAGCAGCTACCTTAACAAGTGTGAAGGGCCACCATCACTTGAGTAAAAGTTTTCTGTGATCATGTGGAGCCAGCTCATCTCTGTCCTTTGGAACTATTTTCAGATTGTAATGATGTAAAGCATAGAAAAGTTTTATATCTTCCATCAGTTTGTGCCAGAGAGGATCAATAGAACCAAACGAATTCCCAAAGTCAAAATATTGAGTCCTCAGTTCTATACCCTCTCACTTTTTAAATGAATTACCACAAAGGTTCTCAATCTGATCACTGCTTCAACATGCAATAGCCAAAATCACATTGCCGTGACCTTCACCTGTGTTCCTTCTTTTCTCCATCTTGATTTTTTTTTTTTTTATCCCTGCTGAGCCTCAGGCCACTTTTCACTCCCTCCTGGCAGTCATTGTTGTGGTTATCTACACCTGTTTCTCCTTGATATTTCCAATCAATTCAGCTCACATCCCTATTCATGGAGCAGCATTGACAGCTTTAATGTTCTATTTCTGACCTTGTCAGAAAGAAGCCAGGGAAGAGCTTTTAGGACAGTATTCATAAAGTCTGCAGTAGTGTGAAGTAATGTCCTAGGCCTTCATGTTCACTTACCACTCACTAACTGACTCATCTAGACAACTTCCAGTTCTTCAGGCCTCAATCATTATAAGTACTCTAGACAGTTATATCATTATTTTTTTTATTTTTATTTTTAACACTGCATTTTACTGTATATTTCTATATTTAAATATGTTTAGATACACAAATGCTTATCATTGTGATACAATTCCTTACAGTATTCAGTACAGTAACATTCTATACAGATTTATAGCCTAGGAGTAATAGTCTATGCCATAGAGCCTAGGTGTATAGAAGGGCATACTGTATTGATTTGTGTAAGTGCACTCCATGATGTTTGCACAATAAAGAAATTGCCTGATAACACATTTCTTAGAATGTATCTTTATCATTAAAAAACAAATGAATATAGCTTTTCTGTCACCTCTCTACTCCCCACAAGTGCCACTCCAGCTGCTCCGGGCTCTTGCTAAGCCAACACCACTGTGGTCGAGACCTTCCAGCCACCATCAGGATCATTTATTGGAACTTCATCAACCGTGATAAGTTGTTCTCCGACATCTACAAGATCCGGAAGATCGCCTATGGGCTGTGCCTGGAGGTGGAGGGAGAGACGGTCAGTAGGACAGAGGGTAACTGATGACTCTCATTGGTGCAAAGGCCTCTGCTGAAGGCTCTGAATGTGAAGGAATTGAAAGCACAGTAGTCACAAGTGTTGATATTGTCATGAACCATTACTTGCAGGAAACCAGTTTCATAAAAGAGGTCTACAAGCAAGACATAGAAGATTACATAAAATCAACCAAAGGGAAACTTGAAGAGCAGAGACCAAAAAGAGCAAAACCTTTTATGACCAGGGCTGCAGAGCAAATCAAGCATATTTTTGCTAATTTCAAAAACTACCAGTTCTTTTTTGGTGAAAACATGAGTCTAGATGGCATGTTTGCTCTGCTGGACTGCCGTGAGGACAGTGTGACCCTGTATATGATTTTCTTTAAGTATAGTTTAGAAATGGAGAAACGTTAACAAATTTGGCAATGTGGATCTATCACCTGCCGTCATCATAAGTGGCTGTTGCTTTTCATCCACACGCTAGGACTAGGGAAAATGGGACTGATGTCATCTTCTTCTTTTATTTTGACCTTGGTTTATTTGAAGCAGAGGCATTGTTTTTAAGAAAAAACAAATCTCATAGGTTGTCTAAAAGTAAAGTGCATATAAACTAAAAAAGAGAGAGAATGTATATTATTTCCTCATATAGTTTTATTTCCTTAGTTCTCATAATTTTCTATCATAACTTTCTTATTTTCCAAGACATAGTTAAGTCTCTTTGACATTCATTAACTTTTGACTTCTCTCTAATGCATATTTTATTGAATAAAATTGAATAAATTTTTAAAAATCTTGAACACATTTTGAACAGTGAAAAAATGTTCCTTTGTCAAGGTGACAAAATTAGCTAGAAATTAGCTTATTTTTTTTATATTTATAGCCTTAGTATATTTAATATTAATAATAAAATTGCCCAATTATGAACCTAATTTATATGTTAAAAAGAAGATTTCTACATTTTATAACTTAAAGTTTGAAAATGGTAACAAATATATGCTGAGATAGAATATACTCTGACAGAGCAAAGTTTTGTTTTGCCATGAGAACTCAGCCTATCTTAAGTTTCTGTAAAGCTAACTCTGTTGCATTTATAAGCCACATAAATCACAGAAATACATACAGTACTTTCATTATTAAAATAGTAAATAGACATCACAAATAGTAATTAAATATAAATAATCAAAACAACTGGAAATTTTCTCACTGACCATCCTTTTTCTGTCATCATTATGCAGTTAAAATTAATAATACCAAATAAATCATTCTCTCCCTTAAATTTTATTTCCATAAATAAAGATTATGTATTTACAGCTTTAATCATTTCCTTTTGCCATACATTTATTTATATGTATACTTTTAGTTTTTTATTTAGCAGTGGTAGTTTATAACTTTGGGTTGTAGTTTTGGATGTATCACTAAGTTATCTAGAACAAAGCATTTCATTATTCTATAGTTCAGTTTTTCATCTATGGTAAGTTACATGTGAAGACGAGGCTATGAAGAATAAATTGGCATTAGTAAAAGTCTCTAAAATTTAGTCAAATTGCATGAGTGTATGCCAGAGAGAGACAGAGAGAGGAGTTGGGGGGGGGTACAGAGAGGGAGAAGGAGAAGGAGAGGGAGAGAGAGAGAGAGAAAAGATACCAGTGAGAAAGTTGTAGTTAAAAATAAAGTATTTCTCAAAGAAGAAGGTTAATCAGCTATATTAGAAATGTATATCTAGCAAAAAACATCTATTAGATGGTCTTATACATTCTCTTATTATTTTATATAGTTACATAAAGTCATTCTCAAGCAATTACTTTGTCATATCTATCCATGACTTTTCTTACATAAATCATGTGCCCATTTTACACAGAATACTGGTCACAGTGAGACTGTAGAAGTGCTAGAAGTTGAGTTCCACTTCTTATATGCTTTCTACGAGGACCAAAAGCCACTACTTTTGTGAAATAGGCTCTGCTTATTTGTACTATGGAAAACTAGCTAATTGGCATTGAGCTATTAATGCAAGGGTTAGCTGACCTTAAATAAGACTGTGTGATGTCTAAGCTCAGTTTAGGTTGAAAGAGAGCTTAGGGAATAATTGCTGTAGGGACTACGTTTTCTGGAAATTATGTTGAAAACTTTATTAGTATTTTAAGGCCAGAATTATGTTTCCATTTGTCTTTGTAGTTCTAGTCTCATTTATGGGAAGTATAATAACAATTTCCAATATGGTCACTTTCAAAGGACATTTTCAGAACTCTCCTATGCCATTTCTCCTCTCAATCTCTTCAATTGCTTTATTTGCTATTTCATAGGCCTTTCATGTTTTAAGGGAGCCATAACCTTATATTATCAATTGCAAGTCAGGGGTTGAGGATGGAGAAAATGAAGCTAAGAGAATTAGAAATGCATTTTCCACATTAACCTAATTTATGTGATTAAAATAATTTGTTATTATGGCTTTATACCTAGGGTCATATATTTTTGTTTTCTATCACAAAGTCATCAGAATTCCTTCCCTGTTGTGTTCACTGACTTCTAACATTCTTCCATTCTCATTCCCTGAGACAATATTAAAATTTATCTGAGCTCTGTTCTCCCACCCTTTTGTGTTTCAGTTAATGGCTAATAGCAAAGGACCACCCAGCCCTTTTTATTCCCAGATAAGACTCACCTCTGCCCTCTTCAATGATTTACCTCATCTCCAACCATCATCATGACTCCCATGAGATTCATAGATTGTTCTCTTTTTTCCTGCCTCTCTAAAATCCCATTTTTTGAGATGTTTCTCATTAATGAATGTTTTCCCTATTATAATAGACTGAATTAAATCATCTCAATTATCCAGTGCAGTATTTGATCTTTAGCTTCAACATAGTTTAAAAAACAAACAAACAAACAAACAAAAATATTGTCTAATTATATCTGTAGCCAAAACAATTTTTGTCTTTTGTTTCCATGAAACTTATGAGGTTGCTCTAATAGCATAAGGTAATATTTCATTGAACAGATAACATATAGACATATAGAAAATGTAATTTTGCATATGTAATTGTGGCATTAGATGTTATAAGAATAAGTGGATGAAAAAGAGGAAAGGCTGAGAGAATTGCAAATACTAAAATGTTTCATAGAAACACTTGTTTTTCAGAAATTAATGTGCTTTAGCAAGTTTTAATGCACCTCTAACAAGAAAACTGGATGAAAATTCTGCTAACTATAGGGGTTTACGACTTCTTATTAAACTCCTTTACAGGTTTCTGAAACACATCATGACTGTGAACGTTTATTAGACATTTTTTGAAATCTAATGTGAAAGAGATGATTTTATTTTTAAAATATATATTATTAGTACTTGATATAAGGAAGGGGTTAATTAGATTGAAACAACAAAGTGCTGAAGAAATTCATTAACTTCAGCAGAAATCAAGAAATGTATAATGTTTTTATTTCCTATCCTGATAAAGTATATATAATTTGTCATGTGAGAAGAGTCATCTGAGAATAAATTGTATTGGGGAATGGCCTTAGTAGAATTATAAAGTTAATAACAAAATTAAATCTCATTACAGCATTTAAGTACCTGATTGATATAATGAAAGAGCCAGTGTTTGAAAATATCTAGAATTTCTAATAGACTTGATACTAATAGTAATTTTTTTAGCGGATTATTTCTTACAAATTGTTATTAATCACTCACTATGTTTAGTTCACTGTATAAATATCCCCAAAACACCAAGGATAATTAGAAAAACAAAATCCTTATCCTTGAAGGTATATATTGAACATTCAAAGAGACAATAATAGTTAAGAGGATAAACGATGGAGATATGACAATTGCTGAATGACTGGTATAGAAAAGGTTTGAGAAAATTGAATAATATATGATATAATGAATTTAAAGAACTAAGCAAAACACCTGATATTTAGTGAGTGGTCACTAAAGAGTGCTGCTACAGGCAAAGGGAAAGCAGGAAAGTATTTGGGGGGAGCAGGAAGTACAGAGTGTCATATCAGGGATATATATTATATATCAGTTGTATAACTAGGTTGGATGAAGGCAGAAGAAAGTCAAGGTAAGAAAACCAATTAGGAGACTAAGAATACTAAAGTGTCTAAAACTAAACATACTCAACTGAATATCTTGACAATTTATGACTGACAATGTTATTGCAATTTATAATCCAACTCTGGTATTCTAGTTGTCAATTGCATAGTAACTAACCAATCCACAACTTATTCTTATTGATTCTTTACGTCAGTTATTCCGAAAGGACACAGTGAGGCCTCAGGTGGAAGAATTCAATTGTCCGGGGTGGACGAGAGAAAAATTCTGATATGTTCTAAATTAAACTGTAGCAGGCCAGAGAGTGAGAGAAAGAGATAAGAGTATTTAACCAGTTAATAGCTGTGGATTGATCAGCAATAGACTGTTCACATTCATGAATGTATGTTGTAGCTTTGAATAAACTTATATAGATACCATCAGATGCCACCACATCCTCTTTATGTATGAACTTTCAGGACCGTTGCCCACCACCAACCAAAAGTAGTGAATATTTCTTAATGACTGTGCACTCATCATAAGAATGCCCCTATTCCACCTTTCCCCAACCCCCATATCTGTGGCCAAGGTAAATTCATTCAAAACAACTTAGACCTTTCTTACACAAACCATATGTATAAAAGTGCCCATCAACTCCAGGATGGTGGACATGTTGTTTTCTCCATATAGCCCCACTGCCTGTGATTTAAACTTCATGCCGCAGAACCTAGTCCTCTTTTGGCTACCATATGGCTGAATATACTTTTTTCTTTTTCTTTTTCTTTTTTTATTTTCAGCTATAAAACTTTTCAACAGGGTAATTCAACATCTGGGAACCCACAGTCTTCAGAAGCTTTTTACTCATTCTGGTACCTGGGCTAGGATGACTGTAATGCTAGCCTCAACTGGGGCTCTGAACCAGGCGTGACCTCTTCATGTAACTTGGACTTCTCAGAATGTGAGGTCTTATGCATACGGGTCCTGTGGTGAGTGAGTAAGTGAGCATTCCAAGAGACTAAGGCAGAGCTTCAAGGATTCTTATGATCTTGTCTCAAAGTCAAAGTCATGCAACATCATTTCTTCTGCCTTCTATCAAAACAATCACCCAGATTCAAGCGAAAGGGACATAGGTATCACCTTTTAAGGTAGTAACATTCAAGAATTTGAGGTTATGCTTTAAAACTGCACAGATAGATAATAACAGAAAAAAATATATTCAATATGAAGTAAAAGCAGTTAAGGCGACTGTTTTCAAAGAACCCACTGAAAATTGCATACTACTTATTTTTGGCATTACACATGAAATTCTGTAATAGTCAGAATTAGGGGGGCATATAATGGACATGAGACATTAGCAAAGTTGATGGAACAAAACCAGAAACAGAATTGTTAGTTAATAATTAAGAACATTTCTATCTCAAAATTATCCTATTAGGAGGTAAAAGATTAAAAGAGATACCATTTAAAAGACTGAAATTACTTAGAAATACATGTTTGAAAAAACTAGCTAGCCCTCAAATGAAAAAGTCATAGATTAAAAATGATGCAATTAATTATTCAGATGTTTCAAATGTCAGTGTTTGCTATAACTTTCACAATATCACTAGTCATTTAGTTTATTTATTTATTTATTTTACATTTAGATGTTCTGAATTGCAAATTTATGTTGAGAATGTAGATCACCTTAAGACAGTCCATGAACATATGTTTTGTTTAGGCATGAAAAATGAGAATAACCTAAACCTTTGCCACTGAGACAGGTAAAGGGTTCCCATCAACAGCCATTAACTTTGAGTAATGGGGTTTTAAAGAGACAACTTGTAGTGTTGCCCTTCAGGAACCTCCGCAGCAATTGTGCTTTAGCTGCAGGTTTCATGATCCAACAGTGTCGCCTTGGCTCCACTCAGCCCTTTGCCTGTGTCACCACTGTTTGAACCCCTCTATGGTATGCATCTGTTACCAGTTTTCTTTCAAAGAGCATCTGCTGCCAATAGAGGCGAGCTTTTAATATGTTGATTTATCATTGTCATATACAGGGTTTTATTGCTTGAGTTTGAATATTGTATTTAAGGTACTTTTGTGATTACAGATATTTTACATATAAATTACTTTATATTAGAAAAATCTTTTTTTCGGTATTTTTAAGGAAAGTTCACATTCTTGTGTTTTACATTTTAATATCTTCTTCTGCATTGTTGAGCTCTTGTGAATTGCTTTCTCTCTGCAATGCCAGTCAGTATGAGCAACAGCATTTGTGTCTGTTTCTGTTTCAAAGGAGAAAATTAAATGTGGGAATAGTTTTTCTTTTCTAGGGACCTAGACTTTATTAATTACTAAGGGTAGCTCTGATTGTTATTTTACCCCCAAAAGGGACAGAATAGGTCACAATATAAAAATAGCTTCCCACTATAACCTTTGCAAACCAAAAAAACTGTTGTTTCCACACTTTTCTCTCACTTGTTTCTGTAAGTTTTAATATAATTTGAAAGTATTTCGTACTGTATAGTCTTTGAAATAATAGCACCATCTACTGTCTAGCCCTGAATTAATTTATTATGTTAAGGAAAAAATAAAGATGATAGAGATGAAGTGAGTGCCCTAAGTTGTTTAATAATATGATGCTAAATAAATAATATATAACTAAAAACTGTAAAAAATCTTACTTAATAAGACTAATCACATCTAGAGTTAGTTACATTAAATAAACACAGTGAAATATTTTTTTTTTACCAAGAAAACCAGTAATAAATATAGCATTTAATTTTATAAATAAGATAATACCCTTATCATCATCACCAACATAATTTTAGTTTCCCAGTTTTTTTAAAATTTAGATTATATTCATTTAGATGAAGGTGAGGAGTGGGAGAGGTAGACTTAAAAGGGGATATCTTAAAGAAATCTTTACCTCTCAGCAAGGCATCAAGATGTAAGTAGAATTGCTTCATTTCTGTGATGAGTGCAAGCCAGCTCACAAGGAACACCTCTCATAGAGTTTCTAGTAGGCCTGATTTTTCCCTATCCTTGAATTCTTTTCCCAGAGGAGTAATGTTATTTCATTAAAGAAACTCAACTGTCTGGATAAATGATCAGTGAAAGTAGGTCTCAGGACTATCATAAAAATAAGCTACTAGCTATTTGAAGAACATAGTGTGAAATTTAGGACACTCTCTAATCCTCCTTCATGCTGATTTCTTTCAATGGGCAAGAGGTCAGTTGTCACTCTGCATCATGCACAGTTATTTCTTTAACCTTACAGATCCCTGAGGACTGTTTTGCCTCCCACACATCTATTACAAATTGTGTATAGCTCTTCCTTCCTCTGGAAGTGCCATCAAGTTATTTCACCTACAGCAGGACTTTTATACTTTCTGTCTGGTTTATTATGTCTTTTCTAAATCAATTTAGAAGGTTTATTTTCTCTATCTGGCCTTCTGCTCTCTTTCTTCCCACTTCCATTTTATTTCATCTTATTATTTCAAAATGAGGCCTGAATTGAAATTCCTCATTTTAAAAATGTTTTTATTTCCACAGTTTTAAATAACCAATGGGTTTTATATAAAATAGTTGGAGAAAACATATTCTCATGAATAATTTTTTTTTACTCTGGTCAACTTTTTTGAGATGCCAAGAAATGTAATAAATAGGAAATAAACAATGACATCCATAAAATGTCAACTTTGATTCTGTACTTATTTACCAAATATATGTTAACTTTCCCCACCTGCCAAAATATATGAACCACAATTTCTACTTTCAGAGGAGCGTACAGTCAACTGAGTCTTTCCTTATTCTCTTGTCGTTTTAGAAAAGTACTTTATAATCTGTTCATCTCCATTGCAGCAGCTAGATACTGGACAATCACTCAGTTTTCTACCTGGACTAACCTTATGTTAGTTATTATTATAAACTATAGAAGGTAATATATTGAGATATTAACTGTTTTTATTCAATAGACAAAAATCATGGCTTTATGCAGTGTATATATAGGGAAAGAATGGATGAAGGTGGCAAAAATAATAATTGTAGTAGTATTAATAATAAACAAATTAATTGAGTTGCCAAATGTATTTTTTTTAAACTCATGGAAGAAAACAACAGTCATAAAAGTCAATACATTTAAATCACAGGGCTAATTTTTGTTTGTTTGTTTGTTTCCTGAATGAGGAAAAAGGATTTGTAGAGACAAAAAACCAAACCAAACCAAAACAAAACAAAAACCAGGCTCCAATGAAAGCAGAGTAATAAGATCACCTATCATAAGTATAGGTACTTATGATGCTTGATAAAGTAAGTGTTCTTACCTTGTCAAGAACACATTTATATTCAAATGGGGTTATAGTTCACTGGCTGTGGGGAGGAAGGAGAAAATTGAAAGAGGCCATATAGCTGGGAGTAGAGTGAGGTGAGCGAGTCAGTCTAATTGGGTGCAAAATTTAAACAAACACCAAAAAAATGAGTAATCAAGATAAATAATATTTTAATGCAATGTGTTTTAAAAAATCAAAATGACTGCAAAAACAAAACAAAACAAAAAATAATGATGAACAAAATCAAAAACTTTTAAATAAAGTCAGGATTGTCTCTGAAAGGATTGTAAGTCATGACTGTATCTTAAATGAAGATCAAGAGAGAGATGGTCATAGAAGAATTCATAAGTGGACTTAGCATAGACTAGGGAAGAGTAAGTTTTTTACCTTTCAACACTTTCTCATTCCCATCATAGTCTAAGAACCTAAATGTTTTGGAGAAGATTACATATATATACATACACACACACACACATACACACACATACATACATACATACATACATATATGTATATACATATGTGTGTGTGTGTGTGTGTGTGTGTGTGTGTGTGTGTATGACTAGTTTGTTAATTTCAAGAGAGCCTCCTCAAGTCCCTAACTACATCATCAAGAGGGTACATATCTGGGAGTTTTATGAATTTTAGAGATGTGAGAAAGGCCAGATAAAACAAAAGTTCTGAGTCTGGGATAAGAAGGCCTTAAATGGGATGGACCAAGCAACTGGCCATACTGTGAGGCCAACAGAAGCATTAGCAGTAGAAGATTAAACTAATGAGAACAGAGCAGAGTCCAATCAAACCTCATAAGATGCCATCAGGATACAGAAAAAAGGCATGAAACAGCACTTAAGACACATGAAAATTTCCCTTTCACTTCAATTTCCCTTTCACTTCAGAAGCAAAGCCTTTTTGACAAAAAGGAAGAAAAAGAAAGCTAAGCATTTGATTCAGTTGTTACTGAAGGGTGGTGGTATATGCCACTCCAAAATATGCCTCTTTGACATAAATTTTTGAGTTGAGTATTTTGAGAAATAGCAGACCCAGGAAAAGCTCTGAAAACAAAGTAGAAGTGACTCTTTTACAAGGGCTATTTCCCTCTCTGTACCAGGAAGAGAAGAATGACTAAATCAAGAGAAACTCTTATCGGTGGAGAGGTATGGACTTACATCTTCATGACAAACATTACACATGTTTACCATACTTTTCCTGGTCACCTCCTTAAAACTGACCTTCCCACAATCTCTCTCTTTAATCTTTAGTTGAAGATAGTATTTAAGCCTGAATTCTAAACCACAGCTGAGAATTACTCATTTTTCTCTGATTATCTCCCATGTATACACAGGGTATACATTTTTTCAAAAAATTTGTTTGCTTTTTCTATTAATCTTTTTTTTTGTTACAGCATTCCCAGCAGAGAATCTAGAAGGGCAGAAGGAAAATTATTTTTTCCTCCCTTACATTACCCAAAAGAGACTGAATTTTAAATTGTAAATGACTGTGCATAAAAATGGAATTTTACATGCTACATTTAATTTAGTTTTAGGAAAGCTAAAATATAATTATTCTGTTTGCATTTAGTAACTCTAAAGTATGGTTCTCGTAGCATCTTCATCACCTGGATGCATGTTAGAAATAAAGACTCTTGGGTGACACATGAAATCTACAAAGAAGAATTTGCATTTTAGCCAGATCTTACAGGGAAGAAAATAAAATAGTCCTACTAACAAAAGACCTCTCCATACTAGTATAAATGAGAGAGAGAAAGAGAGCGAGCGAGAGAGAGAGAGAGAGAGAGAGAGAGAGAGAGAGAGAGACCTCATTATTTTAACATTCATTAAGTATTAGTAGATTTCCTTGTATGTAAAGTATGGTGTATATCAGAGAAAAATTTTTTTTTTAATCTTTCTAGGTTATTGGCTGAGATCCCTTATAATAAAAGACAGATTAACAAGATAAAAACAAACAGAAGTTTAATAATATATGTATCTCATGTATACATGGTAGATACCCAGAAAAAAAATGTGTAAACTTCAGAAGTGATACAAACCACCACCTTGAATACCATCTTCAGCTAAAAACAAAAGACAAAAGAAAGATGTTGGGGGTGGTGGAGTGGGGAGGTCAGTTAAAGGATATTAGCAGAAAAAAAAACAGTGAACAAGAGTAAGTTTTGTTGTGCAGATTTAAGTCCATGCATTCTTCATTGAAGAAAGTTTCTCCTAATTTAGTCATCCACCTCTTCCTGGTACAGAGAGGAAGATACCCTTAAAATGGAGATTTTCCTTATAAAAGTACATTTCCCTTACAAAAGAGTAACTCTTATTCTGTTTTTAGAGATTTTTCTTTGTCTGCTGTTTCTCAAAAATCATCAGCTCAAAATAACTCTTATGCCAAAGAAGCATATTTTGCGGTGGCATATTCTACTACCCTTCATGGAAAAGTAACTACAAAATCTGGACAGAATTTTACACAAATTTATATAAAAAGCAGAAGAAAGAACAATTAAAACTTTTCTTACTCTCTTGAGAGATAAGAGGACAAACTTTGTGATGGTGTCACCTAAGCTTGTGAGACACCCCAGAGCTAATTCTGGAGGCAAGTGTTCACAGTTTGAAGGATCAGAGGCCCAGAAATACTCATTGTATAAGCAAAAGACCATTTTTTTTTAAAATTATATCTCGTGTTTTTGAGGAGATACCCTAAGGCAGCAATTTGTTCTTAAAAAGTATTTTATAATTTTACCATTATACTTTGCAATTAGTATTTATATTCACATTTGAGAAGCACTATGTTACATCAGCAACCTAAGTGTATATATGACTACAGATACTGAGTTTAATAGTTCAATTATCCTTCTTGCGTGACTTCTGGGAGGTTTCCAATTACATCAATGAGACAGTGATTTAGATCTCAGTTAACAAATCTTTTGTAAAGAGCCAGATAGTAAATATTATAGGCCACACAGTCTTTTTTCCAAGTATCCAACTCTTTGTTGCAACATAAAAAATAGTCGTAAGAATGAATGAGATTCTGTTCCAATAAAACTTTATTTACAACAATAGGCAGCATGCCCGATTTGACTCACAGGCCACGGTTTCCCAAATTCTATTCTAAAATGTTCTATAAAATGGTTCTTTTAAACATAAAGCAATGTAGCTAAGGAAAAAGTTTTGTAGTTCCTCTAAGATCATTTCTTCATTATTCTTAAATTCTCTAGCGGTATTTTGGCACATGGCCTCTGCTACTACAGAGTGTCATTCATTCTGTGTTGTACAGTCTTAGCACACATGAGGGCATGGCTTTGCTCTTCTCAACCCTAGATTAAGTGCCTTTTTACTTATGCTGATAACAAAATTCCTTGCTTCAGCTTTTTACTTGTTACAGATACATCTGTGGTATCCTTTAAATCAATATAGAAATATTGCAGGTGTAAAGTAAAGTGTGCCAATTGTAGAACACTTGAAAAATATGAGCTTAATAATGTTAAATAATAAAGTAAAAGTAGCAGTAGTACCTTTTGAATATATAGTGATTTCATATCTCTTTGATCCTTTGTCCTTTGATTGTTAAACAATTGGGCCAGCAAGAGAGAAAAAAATATTTCTGGGACTTTAAAAAATTAAATGAGATGCTTAAGGTCACATAGCAAATGAATTTTGGACCTTGGCTAAGACCCACATTCCTAGTTCCTATCTTAGTATACTTTTCACCATAACGTAATATCTTCAACTAGTAATAGGACTATATATTAATGTGCATGATAAAGTCTGTTGTTAAAATCTATAACACTCTTTTAGAAATATCCTCAAATTCATTAGTGGCCTAAAAAGGACTGTTACATGTATTTCTATTCTTTTTTATCATACCTTATCTCACTGTGTATTTTTTCTTTATGGAAATTTTTTAATTTGTTTTTAGGGAACTGTTATGCACATTTTACTTTTATAAAAAATATAACATTATCAGTCGATCAATAAACTTTTCTCTTTGAGTAAGTTACATACATATATATATATATATATATATATATATATATATATATATGCATTTTTTTCAAAACTCACAAATAAGCTAATTTACCTAGTGAAGTCCAGAACGAATACTAGTCTTGTACATCTCTTAAAGGTGTATTTGATTTCTCCCATTCATACCTGTTTATTGGAGATTATCTGACCTAATTACCTTATTCTTCTCTAAGCAAATATTAGTTGCACCTGGAAGTACATATTGTTGAGTTTAAATTTTATTAGGAGGGTCTGTATTTTTATCTGTTTCTCTTTCTCTTTCTATTATTGCCCTACATATCTTTGGAAGATATTTAGTAAAGTTATGAGAAAGAGACATTTAAATTCTCAGCATGCTAGTCTTTCTTCAGGAATTGGAAAGCTTTTCAGGCAAATTGGTAAATATGGATAAGGCATGAAAAGAATAAGAAGAGTCTTTGTTCTTATATTGCTTCCTTTCCCCCAAATATTCTCAGTTCTTTTTGGAAAAGAATTTGTAGGTATTGAAAAAAATGACATTATAATGCAATTCTTTCTTGTTAGTCCAACTGTGATTCTTTTGATTCTTGCATACAAAAGTGTCTCAACATGTTTTTGCTATAATGAATTGAAATGTATTCCCTCAAAAACCTTTTAACTTTATGGTTAATGGGGAGAGTCAAAAGAAAAATGAAACTGAAAACAAAGTGAAAACAGTAAACTAGAATTACAGGTACAGGTACACAGCTTATTCATTATAATGGATTTAGGTTGTGTCCCTGAAATGAGTCAAGTTCTCTGACTGTATTGACTACTTACTTTTTTGTTGTTATTATGTATGTTTGCCTTGTTTCAGAAAAGATTTGAGGTATGACATGAATCATAAAGTGTTGGCAAAAATAAGTAAAAAGCAAGGATCAAAAATAGAGGAAAATATAAATGAAGTAGATAGTCATTGTTGAGTAGAGTTGATGAAATGAGAAAGTGAAAGGAAAAGCAGTGGCAAAGAATTAACCAAATTCATGTGCTTAGGTTTTACGGTCCACATATCTGTGATTCTTGAAACTTAGGTTAGATTCTGTATTTTCTAACAGCTAAAGTAAAATATTATATGGTTAGCATAGAGCATAATTAGATAATTCTTTAAATGATTAAAGCTGCATCAGGACATTAAGATCTAAAAGCAGAAGCAAGATACCTTAGTGTTATGGACTGACTAATGTCTCCCCAAATCCATATGTTGAAGACCTAACTGCCAATGTGACAGTTATTGGAGAGTTTTTAAATACATAATTAAGATTAAGTGAATTCATAGCACTAGGACCCTAATCCCATAGAACTTCTGTCCTTTTAAAAAGCGGAAGAGATACCGGGAGTGTGCATGCACAGAGGAAAAGTCCCCACGAGGGCATAGTGAGAAGGTAGTGATCTGTGAGACAGGGAGAGTCCAGACCAGGAGCCAACTCTACTGGGACCTTGGTCTTGAATTTCCAGCTTCAGAACTGTGAGAAAATAAATTTCTGTTTTTTTTTAAGCTACTTACTCTGTGGTATTCTGTTATGGCAGCCCAAGAAGACTAATTTACTTAGAGAAAGCACTATGGGCAATGCAGTAAATGTGTTCTCATTTACCATTTTGATACATCATGTGGTATTATGCTTCAAATAGCAGAATACTGGGATTCTTTTATAAAAGCAAAGAATAATATATTGAAAGGCCACCTATAGCAATTTGGCATGAATCCAAGTAAATATAATCCCATATAAAATTTTTGCTGGTCTAACTTTATCTAAGAATATAACTTAGAGAAAAAGGAAAAAGATGTCTGAGAATAGCCTACAGATAGAAAGGTAGGAAGTTAGGTAGAAGATAGATGGGTAGATGGATGATAGATGATTGATATAGATTCGATAGATAAATTTATAAATGTAAATTTTCTTGATCTTGCTGTACAAAAATAGAGACGATATATTTCTGTCATTAAAATGGCATTTGTTATTTTTGTCATTAAAAATGGCATTATAATGTAATAATATTTTAATATTTTTAATAATATTAGTAATATTTTATCTGTTGACACTTTCATCAGCTTTTTGATGAACTGTCAACCTGCTTTTCAAAGTGGCCATACTATTTTAAATTCCCACCAGCCATGTATGAGGATTCTAATTTTTTTATTCCTAAGTATATACCCAAGAGAAATGAAAAAATACATCCCACAAAAATTTGTTCATAACAGCACTTTTTATAATAGCCAAAAGAGGTAACAAGTTATATATCTATCAACTGATAAATGTATAAATAAGATGTATTATAACAATATAACATTATTCTCAATAAAAAAAGAATGAAGCACTGATCCATGCTACAACATAGAGGAATCTTGAAACATTATGCCAAGTAAAAGAAGTCAGACACATAAGCCACTTATTACAATGTATTTGAAATGTCCAGAAAGAAATTCTGGAGATAGAAAGTAGTTAATGGCTGCTTAGGACTGGAACAAGGAAAGGAGAAGAGTGAAAACTGATTGCTCATGGGACAGCATTCCTTTTTGGGGTGGAAAGCAGACCAAAAATGTTCTAAAATTGATTGTGATGACAGTTCAACCCTGTAAATAGACTAAAAAATTGAGTTATACACTTTTAGATGGGTAAATTGTATGATGTATGAATGATATTTCAATAAAGCTGTTTAAAAAAACTTTAAAAATATGACAATTATTTTTAAATGCTAATGTTAATCCATATTTAAAATTAGTTGTAATTTAAATAAAACACAGGTAATCACTTTATAGGTAGACTCATTTTTTCATACATAATTTTAAAAATTTTATATTATAATATACAAAAAATTTCTAGTTTTTTTTTTCTTTTCCTTCTGAAATTTATGGTGAATTCTTCAAAGACATGAAAGAATCATTTGGAAGGGCAGCAATTCATACTAGTTCTTTACATAGCTCAACTTTCATTCTCTCTACTCTCTGGGAATCTTGTTATTGTGGGCTACAGTTATTAATGGATGTGTTAGATATGTTAGGGGTATTTAGTTAGAAAATTTGAAGACTACTAAAGAGTAATTATAGAGCATGGTTGTTCTGATCACTCTGTCCAAAGGCAAGCATGATTGCCTACCCAGGAATTTATTTAGATGTTCAGACAGATGACAATGCATTCAACAATGAACATGAGTAACATGTATTTAGTACTCATAGTAAACTGGAGGTAGTCAGGAGGGGAGTGGCTCAAGCTGAGATCTGATGGAAAGTCAAGCCAAGGGTGGAATTGAAAGGGTGGAGAGTAGCTTCAGCTTTTAACATGTTTCATTGTGGTTAGAGATTAGAGCTGGTATGGGGATTCCCACATGGGCTAGAGGATATACTATGTAAGTTTCCTTGGCCTGAAGAGATAAAGGGCCTGTGCTGACCTTCTATCCTGGTTGCCCAGATGCAGAGAAAGCAAGGAAGAATAATGAGTATCTAAACGCTATTAGTGGTCAAACATCAAAAATGGTCAATCTTTATGACAAGGGTCAAGACAACCTTTTAGTAAATATTTTTACCCTATGAGTCAACCATACTAGTTATAAAAATATTTCTCTAATATTACTATAAAAGATTTACTTTAAAGCAAAATGATCTCCTTTCAAGTTAGTCTGAATAAATTAAATATAAAATTTATCCCTTAATTGATTAGACAAAATAAATTACTGTGTAGGTCTACTGGACATGAACTCAACAAAATTTGGAGGCCATCTATTTAAATAACAGTTTTACTTTTTGTGAAGGCAGCCTACAACCATTCATGATATGTCCTAGGCCACAACAAAATATTGACAAAATCTTAGAACATTTTATTACCTGTGTCATCTATGTCAATGAGTCCAGCCCATAATTATAGTAGCCACTTCTAACCCCTGTAACATAACAAATCATCACACACATACCCTAGAAGTCACTAAATTTAGTTGCCTGAGAGAACAGTTTGCAGTAGCAACTTTCCCTGTGTCTTATGAAATATCAGCCCATTATAACTTCAGGTAGAAGAAGTGGGCAGTATGTATGCTGAAAGATGCCAATGTTTCGGAAAATGTTACTAAGATATATTTTTAAAATTTCTTTAAACATATTAGCCTGAGAAATGAAGGCCTCCAAGAAAAACAACTGATTTTAGTATCCTTTCAACTAATCCCTTTCTTACCAAAACTCAGCCATGATATACATTGGTATTTCTCATATGTAGCATGCTGTGATACACATTAATTAATTTTCTTATAGTATTCTCTTTGCTGGAAATAATAGTTCTTTCCTTGTCCATATGACAAACTAAAACTCAGTTTGAATGTTCAAGCTGATCCTAATTTCCTCTAAAGCTTTTCTTGATCACCTCGATAACTTTGATAGTCCATAGTCCTTTTTCGTCTCCACTCTATGCTGTGCATCTATAGATTTTGCTTTTTTGTATCTTTGAATTGTAAAGAATAAAATTCAACTGAGTGAATTTAAAGATCTAACTGGCTTTATTAAGTGATTTATGAACTGGGCAGTGTCTCATCTAGCAATTATAAGGAAAAGAAGAAGGAAAAATGGAAAGGAAGGAAGAAAGGAAAGAAGGAAGGAAGGAAGGAAGGAAGGAAGGAAGGAAGGAAGGAAGGAAGGAAGGAAGGAAGGAAGGAAGGAAGGAAAGAATAAAGGAAGAAAGGAAGAAGGAAGGAAGGAAACAAGGGAGAAATAAAAGAGAATGAGAGTACATAAGGAAGGAAACTTAACCTTATCAAAGGTTAAATTTGATTACCATTTTGATAAAAATAGAAACACGGGCTCTTCTAATACAAATTTATTTTTCTCTGCCAAATTTAATTCTTATTTTCAAGTCCATTCTACATCCAACTGAAATAAACAAAGGTGACTCCAAAAACTCTGGTTTTTTTTTGTTTGTTTTGGTTTTTTTGCCTCTTCTACTTTCTATATTCTATGTTTCACCCTTCTATTGCCACAATCTTACTAAAGGTCCCCAGGTCTCTGAAACAATTCATAGGTTCATTGGGGTCCACTGTAACTTCTTTAGGGATGGAGGTCTCTGTGGATTAAATCTCCTTCTCTCTATTTATCTCTCTCTGTCCTCCCAATCCCATCAATAAAAGTTTACTCTTCTTTAGACATATATTTGAAGGGGTTATCTCTTAGAAGCTTGTCTTGGTGAAAAGTGTTCTGATATTAAACTGATTCACACAACATGCTGCCCTCTGGGTCACTTGCCTAAAACAAAGGAAAGAATTTTAAATCTCAGAGTCTTTAACAAGGCAATAGGTGTTATTTTACAAATATATAATATTATCTGTATGGGGTATATCCTATGATGCTTTTTAGCTATACAATAATCCTTCAACAATAATAGCAACTATTTATTGAGTATGAATATATAATAAGACATGTATGAATAATAATTGAGTTCATTTATATATCGATAATTGTATTTATTTATATTAGCCTTTAAAGCTAAGTCCTTTATGCCTATTAATTCATTTCAAACTCACATCAACCTTGTAAGGTAAGTATTCTTTATCCCAGCTTTATGCCTGTAAATCCAAGGCCTGCAGAGATTAAATAGTTTGCTCTAACTCACATAGTTTATAAGTAGCAGAGCTGGTATTTAAATCTGGGCCTTTCTGGCTCCAAAGTTCGATACAATATTATCAACCTGATCTTAAGGAATTAATGGCCAACCCACCAGGGAGGGGCCTGAACGCTAGCCACATGTAGTACCTTATCATGAAAATATCCACAACTCTTTATTTTCCCCAGACACTAGTCTAAATTTGTTTGATTTCCCTCACAGCTTCTCTTATTCTCTTGGAGCAGGGAAGTTCTGTTTACAAGCTAGACATTTCTGCCCATGCATCCCCGTGGCTATGACATTAATATTGGTTGGCTGTAGCTCATTTTATACAGTTTGCTGTTGAAATGGTTCAATCTTTCAACTTATGTAAGGTCACTGATGTAGTAAATTTTCATTAATCTACAGTTATGTAGCTCTTAATTTAAAAAAAAAAAGAGAAAATTGCAAGCCTGCTTCTAGAGATCATTAGAAGTTATATTCCCCCAGAGTCCAAATTATTTACATACTTCTCCTGAACACACAATACTTATTATTATGAATAGTTTTAAATGTACTTGTAAAATTTTAGTAAATGATTTTTGTTTATAATATTTGACACAAGTTTATTAGTTTCCCATTAATTTTCTAAGATTTTTTTTTTATTATTGCTGTTCTCCCCTCCACCCCTAGATTTTTGTTTTGTTTTGACATTTGTCCTTGGACAGGAATGCTTAAGTTATACTAAATACATGTGTTAAAGTTCATATGTAATTTTTTTTTAGGGTTGCATTTTACATTTTGAAATAATTGGTTTTGGTTTGTTTGGTTGTTTGTTTGTTTGTTTTCTACATTTGCAAACAAGGTTGCTATTTTGTCACTCCTGAGTACACATGCCTCTTTCCAAAACTCTGAATTCTCAGGTGTTTGAGAAAAAAAAAATATTCTTCTCGTCTCTGGGTTAGATTGGTTCTTACCAAAGTGTGGAATTCTCTACTCTGACTTCCTCAGTGTGTCAAGCAGGGCCAGGGCAAAGGGAAATTGTGGGGTTCTTTGTTCAAAAAGCTAGGGAAGAAAAGTGCCATTAAAGGTACTAGAATGTAAAGCTTGTCCTTTCCTCTGTTGTATGTCAATATGTCATAAAGCTTATTTGCCATTTAATTTGGTTCTAATTAAAGATAAATTGACATTTTAAATTATTAACATAAATGTTATTGTTTTTCATATTGTACAATGCAAGTTTTAGATGAAAATATAAGCATTTATTTCATACATGGATTTGCCAAAATTCCACAATTCTTATTTTCTTGCTCATGCATACATATGTTTTCATTCTTATTAGAGCAGTGGAAAAGCCACACAAAATTTACTCAACTTTTTTTATTTAACTTCTTTCTACATTCTTATTCTAGTCTCTACCTTCTGCTTACTGATGACTAAGGACAAGTTGAAAAGAAAAAGCACTGCAGTTGCCTTATCTTTTCCCTTTCCTTGTATGTCATCATTTTCAGTATAACTGGTTGGATAATAAAGAGAAATAATATGAGTAGAAAGAATATAAGATGCCTTTGTCACTGGTGTTACTTAGAACACTGTTGCTTTCTTTATGTATTTCAAGTAAATCTGCTTTAAATGGCATATGTGGCCTCTAAAGGCTGTTTAGTGCCTCCACTTACTCAGACATAGGGGTAACACACTTAATTTGTACTCTCAAGCCTTGGTGAACTACCAGCCACATGTGTCCATTGGAATTTTGTGCTCACAAGGCAGCATATCCACTAATATAAATGGGGCAGCAAAGCATATATATCCCAGTGTCCCCTTTGCCCATATATATGCTCCATTGTCATGTTTCATTGTCATATTTCATTAAAAATAAATTTAATAATTTCTAGATGGTGACAACAGATCCTTAAACCAAAGTGCATAGCCCTTCTGAAAGTAGATACTGTGTGAATGTATAGGTTGCCCTTCCAGGAAGCCGACCTTGATGCAATCTACCTGGCCCCAGTGGCAAACTTTTCTGGCTGCTTCTTTATCTATGGCTGTTCTGACCCTAACTGCATCTTTTTTAGTTTAGCTTTTAAGATACTTTTCTGCATCATCTTTAACCCAAATGATATCATTGTGAAACTAGGAAAAAAGCTATCTCTATCAGATCAAGCCCCATAATAAGGCAAATGACTAATTCATTCCCCACTGTACACCATAATTGTGGATTCTTTTGAAGGCTATTACTTTCACACTCATATGCATCACTCTCATTACTTTTTCATTAATATTTGTAGAGTTTTAAAACCAAGAAGGAGCATAAAAAGTGAGTATTGTCGTGGTGGCCCTGACTATCATTTTGAATTTTCTTTGACAGACTTTCCTCTTCTGCTGCCCTGCTCCCTATTATACATTTGCTTTCATTGTTCCTGGTCTCAGGTGACCTGTAAACAATTAATGTATCTCCTAATGCCACTGCAATCGGTTGATTAAACTAAGCTAGCCTTGTAGCCCTCTACTCAGCTACCACAATTCCTTCTTCCTCTGCTGCCCACAATCAAACCATTGTTGAAGGCTTCCTGCCATTAGCACTGGTGGTCTGGCTGTGTTCCTCTTGGTCTGGAGTTTTCCTGGCTTTGCCTAACTATTGCAGGCACTCTCTTGTCTAAGCTGATGTGGTGGCTGCTGCTGCTGCAAATGCATTGCTGACAACTTCATGGGAATTTAGAATGTAACCTGCTTCTGGCATAGGCAGTCCTTACCTCAGTCGAAGGAATATTCAGAGGCAACATTATTTAGAAAAGGAAAGGAGAAGTTTACTTACAAAAATGCAGGAGAGTCAGACATTGAAAAGACTAGAATAAGGAACACAGCAAACATTTAAAATTAAAAAACCCACAAAATTTACAAGGTTACTAAGTGTACATTATTGTGTTCATAGTGGAAAAACTTCACATAATCATCATATTCAGAAAGATTATCATATCTTCCAATATCACCATAGCAAAATTCAGGGACAGAATTGTTTTTGCTAAGAAATTCAGGTTGAAGTATAC
This sequence comes from Eidolon dupreanum, assembly GCA_028627145.1. Lineage (NCBI taxonomy): Eukaryota > Metazoa > Chordata > Mammalia > Chiroptera > Pteropodidae > Eidolon > Eidolon dupreanum. Next base: position 99,611,929 of record CM053503.1, on the reverse strand, counting down.
GCTCAAGTTTTCTCTATTTGGAGGGCCAGAACCTAGGAAAATTACCGTTATTTTTCATTTATATTTGGGCATAAAATTATTTTTTCTTACTATGCATGATGTCAAGTGCATAGTATATTCAAAGCAGGGTAAACTGTCAGCTTTTACTTCTATACCTCTCGGCATTAGTATTCTTTGAACAGATAAAAACATAAACAGATATGACATCACAGACATCCATAATATAGCTCTGTCTTTGATTTACAACTTAATGTTATCAGGTTCACAGACCAGACACTTCAGACAATCCTTGGGAGAGGCAACCATGGGTTTTATCAGGCAGGAGCTATGCAATTCAAGAATCTCATGGAATAGGGCATACATACACTGAGCACAAATAGGCTTAGATCTGGCAATTGTTCAGATCTGTCTTGCTTTTCCTTTAAAGAAAAATATTTCTTGCTTTTATGAAGGTAAACTTTACTTACAAGACCCATTAGTCTTTCATTGGACTACTTTGTTGCATTCTCAGAAGTTTAAGTGTCTCTTGACAAATGAGAGACCTAGTAATTGGTCATAAACTTTCATGTCCTTGAGTCTGCAAGTATATCAAGGCTTACAGATAGGCAGCCATGATCATTGGACTTCGGCAAGTCCTGGAGATTTTCAGGCCATAGGATCCTACATTTTAGACTTTTAAAGATGCATACTAATGAAATTTCATCCCTAAATAATTCATTATTGTCTTCTTAGACCAAGAACATTCTTTACATAACCATGATACTCATAACATTTAAGATAGTTAACATTTATATTGTAATATTGTATAATGTTCAGTGTATATTCAAATTTACCCAATTGCCCCCAAAACATCCTTTTATAAAACTTCAGTGTTCAACCAGAGATCACATATTGTGTTAGTTTTTCATTTCTGTTAGCACTCCTTGAAGTAAGGAGCAATATCTAGAACAGTTTCACTAACTTTTATTTTGTGCGTGTGTGTGTGTTTTCTTATTTATAAATGTTGACATTTTGAAGAAACAAAGCTAGTAGGTGTTTTTTAAGAATCTTCTATTGATGTATCTATTAATGTATCAGTACTAAATTGTTCAATTATACAGGTACTATACTCTGATTTAATGTTTGGTTTTAATTAGTTTCCTTGCCACATTTCTCTCATGTTTCAGAGTTTTCATATCTCTTCTTGGATATTTATTTTTCTATATTAACTTTAGGATTTAATTTTCTACATGAAAGAAAAAAGAAATCTTACTGGAATTTTTATTGACATCAAATTAATATTATGTATTGACTTGGGAAAACAGATATAAGCTAGGTTTTTATCTCAGTCATTAAAACACTTGTCATAAGACCTCATGATGTTTCAGAGGTAAGATTTCCCCAGCTAGCTCAGAATTCATACTTTTATTGATAATCACAAAGAAGCCAATGCTAAACAATATATTAATATTCTTCTTTTTATCATCACACAAAAGTAGAGAGAATTGTATAATAGATTCCCCAGAAGATATCACCCAGTTTTGACAATACATAGCAGTGATTTCTTTTCCTCTATCCATAGTCTGTGTCCCCTGGATCTGATTCATTTTACTATCTGATTTTTTTCCCCCTACTTTCATGGTATAAATCTAGCTTTGCTAAAGTATCATTATCTCTTCAAGGATCATTGACATTTTAGTCTTCTTAATTTAAATCATGGTGGTAGTAGTCAAAACTAAAACTGCAAACCAGTGAATTAAATTAAACTGAAAAGTAATCGATGCATTGAATAGACAGTTTCTTCCACAGAAGAGACTAAAATGACTAGGTATTGGGATAGATTATGTAGATAATTCATTGTTTCAAATTCTTTCTAGAGATAAAATAAGGTACAAATTACAAATGAAGGTCATATTCAAAACTTCCCATAGATATGACCACATTTTGCTTAGGGAAATGTTTTTTAACAGTAGGATGCCAATAGCAAAGCATAGGTATTTTTAAGAAAGTCACTGGCATCTATATGAATTTTTGCATTTAAGCCGACACTGGTTGTCTTACCACTTATTCTCAGAACAAAGTATAACTAAATCATACTCTTTATGACCTATATTTAACTTTGCAGCCCATTTTAAGTTATGGCCTCCTCACACTCTGCCATTCAGCTGTTCCGAACTACCTACAGCTCTCCAAACCTGTTGGTCTCTCTCTGGCTCTAGGCATGTAAGTGTATCCTCACTCTCCTCACTCTCTCTTCTTTCCTTCACTTCTGTCATTTAATTTGACCAGTAACAGTTCCTCACACAAATGTCTAGTTTGATATCACTCTTCTGAGAAACTATCCTTAAACCCCATATTCTTATTTAGCACACTTCAAGTGTCATTATTTAATATATATTTACATGTTTTCTTCTTCTACAGACTATGAGCTCCCTAAAGGAAAAAGCTATACCTAAGTCATCTTTTTATTTGTATCTTCTAAGTAAATTTTTATTATGAAATGGAGCTTATAAATACGTATGTATAAGCACTATAATGCAACCATGTTCTCTGTATGGAAATACAATGCCAAGACTATAATTTGGAGAATCTTGATTGTAGCTCTTTGTCTGCTAAGAATGGATTCTATGATATATAAATCATTTCTCTACATGTTTTTAGTAGCTCTAAAATGATAATTCTAATGTCAGTCATGTATAACTTGAAAAGTTATTGTGAAGGTTGGATGTATTAAAAAAATATAAAGGTAAGAAATTTTAAAAAACAGTAAGAGGAATGGTGTTAACCTTAACCTGGGACCTGTGACCCATTATATTACAATGAACAGGCACAACATCTGATATATATAAGTGTTCACCATGTGTTAGTTCATGTTCCTCATATACTACCTCACAGTTAAACTAATGTATTTAGAGAGAGATGCCCTGAACTTTCAGTTGTTGCAATACGTCTACAAAGCTCTGCTACAACGAGCACATTTTATGTAAAGGCTTTCAAGGATAAACTTTAAAAGGTATCTCCTTAATATAAATTAGCACAAAGAAACTGCATTGTTTCAAAATTTTTTGAATAATTAGTATATGTATATGTATACCAAATATTTTGGAGAAAAGTAGTATGAGGGGCTTGGCATGTTTCTTTTGGAAAGGCAAAATATTTTATGACTGTAGGTTTACTTTGCAGCTGGCAGAACTAGTGGAGTATTATCATGCTTGATGAAACACCACTTCTTTTATTCAAACAAATGTATAACAAAATGAAAGTAAGAGAAGAGATTACTGCTTTTAAGATTAGTGTTTATTATCAATAAGCAGAGAGTTTCAAGTGCTCAGCTAATGTGATTTCTTTTCCATTAAGAATAATTTATTGTTCTATTGTATGAATAGTTGTCAAATCTTTATACAATGAGTCAGATAATTTTTTGCACAATATTTAATATCATTGTAAAAAATAAGATTTGAAATGTATTGAACAAGAGACTGCCTTTTAACATTTCTACTCAGGTAAAATGCTTGGTGCTTGAATATTTGATACAGCTATAATCAGATATTATCTGCATGTGGCAGAGAGCCCAGTAGCTATTTACATGTGGCTGCCATCTTGTCAATTAATCATGCATGATCTACATGAATTAATAAATATGATATGAGCAAATTGATCATGCCACCATTACTACAATGTCAAAATAGGTCCAGCAAATCAAAATATTTAATTCTGGATTTAGCTACACACAAGTTTTTCTGGCAGTGAGTAAAATCAAAGGAATGTGTTAGTGTGTCTGCTGAGACAGTGGAATCAGGGTGGAGAAACCACAAGATCTTTGAACATAATAGAAATGCAGCAAAGCAGACCATGGAAGCATCTTCTGGTTACTCCTTGGTAAGAATGATCCAGGCAATAAGAGGCTGTGGTTAGGGAAATCAAGAATGAGTTACAGACTGTTATCTCAGAAGGCTGACTGAGAATTAAGGAATACATGATGCAGATATTCTAGCAAACAGAATCTGTCACAGAACTGAAATTCTGGGTCAGACTTTTGGATCACAGGCAAGGTTATCAAGAGCAAGGCAAACCACAGTCTTATAGGAAATATATATGACTCGATACCATGGTGTGAATCCATCAATAGAAAACTAGAGTTTTGAAGCCATTTAGCAGTCCTAGGAACAGGGCAGGAGCTTCATACAGCTCAAAGCAGAATATCAAAATATAAAATTTTCAATGCAGAACATGACTTGATGTTTCAAAACCTGAACTATGGACACTGGCTTCTTAAATAGTCCTGGACAGGGAATATGATTTTCCTAGGGACCTAAGTTTGGATGAATAAATCTAGATATGATTGAGAGAAATGTAGGGAACAAGGCAAGACATGCGCAATGCTGAAGATATACTAGCAGAAGTGTGCTGATAAATGTTTAACATTTGCTGATTTCTGTGGTGTAAATACTTCCATCATGGTTATTTCTAAGTATCATTATGTCACCAACTTGCTCAAAAAATTCTTGAAAATGTTAGCACTTGGCTCTTGTGAAACGATCTAAGCTAGTTCCAGCACACCACACTTACCATGGGTGAACCTATGTCAGACTAAATTTATCAATCTATTAAAATTAAAAAAAATAAAATTATCAATTATTTTAAATTGATATTTGTTTAGTTTTTAAAAAATTACCCAGAAAATATTTACTGAATACCTTCTATGTACCAGAATTTGTGCTGATTATTGCTCAAGATTCTTTGAGTCCAAAGGAGCATTTATTCTGGAAGATCGTTAACTTTATTGTGTACATGGCATAAATAATCCCTAAATTATTTTAAATTATGAATTTCAATCAGAAGATTCTTATACTTAACCTATTTTAATGGATTATATATAGCCACAATTTTTTTCCTTCTCCTTCTGAAAGTAAAGCTGATTCTGTTTTCCTTGTATCTGGGCTGGCATTAGCCCTCGCTTGACCTAACTTGGGATCTGATTTGTTATAAATATATAATAAACTACTGGTGAATATGTCATGTTTCCTTTGCTAATAAAATGCACTCATCTCCAAATGACATGTAACTATTCATAAATTTAGTTTGTATATTTATATATGTGAATTTTTTCAGAGATAATCTTGTTTATCAGATTTTCATATTGAAATAAATTAAAGTTTTCACTTTATTTCCTCTTTCTCCTTTATAGCATAAAAGGTGAAAAAAGTCTTCTATTTTCTAAATTCTCAGAGCATTGTATTTGTGATTTTATTATAAATTCACAGTTTTAGAGTTGTGTAGTCATATATTTTTTTCTCTAGGTCCTCTTACTTCCTGGAGAGCAGTTGTCATGTCTTAATGCCTCTGGGAATCACAATCCTCAAAAGTTATTAGTGAGCCTTATACATAGTGTATACTCAATATCTTTTGAGTTGAGTCAAGTTGATTTAAAACTGAAAGTTTACTACATTCCACTTTTTAACCAATACAAAATAAAATATAAAATGAGTAAATATGGTTCTGTCTGGTAGAAGTGCATCATTTTCTTAGAATTTCCACTTCTTCAAATTATATTAATTTGTAATAGTGTTTATATTCTGATTGAAGCATTTCTAACAGTTACACATCTAGGATGTAAACTACTATCAAATTAATATAAAGTTGTTAAAATAAATTACTTAAGTTACTTGCACAAGAAAAAGTTACTGAGATCAATTGAAAATTATGACAAAGAAGTAAGTGGACTTATTTGTATAGATTTGGGCCAGCGATTCAGTCAGAAGTTGTTACAGTGGAGACTTTACCCCAACACTGATATGATCAAATCAATTTTAACAAAAGAATAAAGGTCTCCAGCAAGAGAGAAAATCTAGTTTTAGAGACTTTTTGTAGCTCTACACCATTTCTGCTAATGTTGTTGAACTTTTGGTTACAGGTTAATATAACCTCTCACCCAGCAAAATACCTTCATGTTATAAATCAGGATAGTACTCAAGGTTTTATTTTTCATATTGATTATTTTTATCTAGCTCTTCCAACTCTAAGCCTAACTCTAAAAAGAAAAGTTAACATCTATATATTGTAAATGACATTTTCCCTGAAGAGGTGACGATGGAAGAAGAGGGTATAAAAGAACACCTCCTCTTACAATTCTGTGCTTATTTTGTGAAGGGTTAGATTCACATTTAGATCCTTAAGCCCTAGAGTTCAATTTTAATTTTAACATTCTTTTTCAGTGAGTTTTCCCTTTTACCACAGAAGGGCAGTGTTCAATTTGACACTTTTGTTCTTCAAAATCTACTGGCTTCTTTGACTTTTAAGTAAGAACTAAGAGAGCCCATTGGAGTGTATTATAAGGCAAGCACATATTTTTCTTTTCCTCGAGGGCTTTTGAGTTGTCTTTATTGGAGCAGGCATTATTCAGCCTAAGGCAAGAAAATCCTAAGAGTAGTCTTTAAGGTAGTTAGATTGTTAAAGGAGAGAAAACAAGAGAATGCCACCTTGTCGGTGATGTGTCTACAGCCTCATACTCCCTATTCCTTTCAAAGCCTGTCAGGTACCATTGCCTTATCAATCATATGGTCTGATAAAAATTGATGTTAATTTTAACTAACCTTTTATTCATTTCTCTAAGGGTATAGATGAGTGACAAATTACTCAGCAATAGTTACAACATGTATATTAAAATTATTTTCCCAAGATATTAGGAATTTCCCGCAATTCACTGATATAAACAGTTAGTTCCAAGTTGGACTGGTTGGAAAATGCAAGTTTTTCAATGCAATTACTCCTGAAATACTTTATTAAAACCTAGTCTAATAATGGCAATTAAATATGTCATAGTTTGGATTATTATAATGTGAATTTCAAATTCCCTCTGTACAAAACACCATGAATTAAAAATATCCAGAAGTTTACCAACAATATTGATACTTATTTACTGAGACCAAAAATGATTCAAGACAATATGAATCAAAATCAACACACAGCAAATGCGATGGACATGGTAGATGCCTTTAAGAAGATATAACAAAGGTCACATACCTCTGATGCAAAAATAAGTTTGTTCATCTGAAACAATCATGTTCCCAGATGACTTAGTTTTGTCTAATTTTGGAGAAGGCTTCTTGGCCAAAACGGTTTTCTTCAATGAAAATATTTTACATGACATCTACAAAAACATAACAAAACATAACACAAAACTACATAGCATTTTCCCTATAGTTTGATTGTTTAGTACTTAATAAGCATCCTTCTCCTTTCTCTTTCTTTTTCTTCCTCCCTTCCTTTAACAAGTATTTTGTCAGCACTTAATGTATCCAGGCATTATTTTATTTTATTTATTTTATTTTTATTTTTTTATTTTTTAGGCAAGGCAACCCTTGGTTGACCTCACAGATTGTAAGAGCCTTGTCAGCTTACAATCTCTATTTATTTTTTATGCCTACAGCACCTCGTCTTCCTAGGTAGTCTCCCATCCAAATACTAACCAGGCCCAACCCTGCTTAGCTTCCGAGGTCAGACGAGATTGGGCTTGTTCAGGGTGGCATGGCCATATAATAGGCATTATTTTAAACATCTGCGATATAAACACTGGCTTTATGAAGCTACTATCAAGTTGAGATAAGATAGGGAAATGTCTTTGAAAATAAAATGTACTTACTTGATTAAAATAGTTATTTATATTAAATCTCATTATGAAGATGTGAAATGGAACATTAAGGAAGTGATGAATTCTGCATGTGAAATTCAAGAAAGCTCTAGAAAGGTTTCTTCACCAATATGCCCTGAAAGACATATGGGGATGTTCTCTCTAAGTAGCTTTGTGCCTCATCAGGACTTGGCTGGGGCTTTATCTCTACCTAGATTCAGTTCAAATCTTACAAAGAGTTCTTTGAAGCCCACAGCAAATTCAGCTTCCGTCTTTGTGGTTTCCTCTCAGGTACAGCCAACAAAATCTCACTCTACTTTTCTAATTGTTTGTCTCACCAACTAGTCTAGAAACTGAGTAGACAGATTGTGTAGCTCTGTGGAGTCTCTTGATTCTCCTAACAGGAAATTTAGTAGTTGGTATCTATATGCAACTAGTTTTATTCTTTCCCCTGAGAGTTTGACAGTTTCCTAATAATTTCTACTCTTTCCTTTTCTGTCTGCATTCTTTACCCAATATATGCATATTCTATTTTAAGTTGGAAGTAATAAGATTTCTAACCAATTAAAGAGTGCAATATATCTTCTTTTGCATGCGAAGATATACCAAGAAAAAAAATAGAAACACACTGGTTGTCATATCACCAATTAAGAATAGGGTCTTGGTCTTTGTAACTTAAATGCCTTAAAAACATTTTAGTAGAATTTATTCTTAGTGATAATGGAGCTTGTTCTGGATTTAATAAGATTCTTTGTGAATAAAATGTTAAAGAACAACCTCAAAGAAAGGTTGTGCACAGAAAATACTGTTTGTATATAGTTATTAGACATCTCAGCTGCATACTGGTTTTCCAGAGGACACTGAAAATGTCCCTTTTCTGATGTATTTTTTATTTTTTATTTAGGCTTTTAATCATTCTCTTCTGAAGTACAAGGAAGAGAAATTGTGAAGGATTTTTAAAAGATAATTTCAGGTCTCTTTCTCTCCCTAAGTTGCAAATCTTTTAATGAACTTGTTTTAAAATAGATGCACATTTATTCTGCTAAGAAAAGTCATGACATTATGATACTATGTCTTTCCTGCAGCTATTCTCTTTCTTAAGGATAAAGTAAAAAAGTTTTTTGGATTTGAACGATTTGAATTTAGAGCATTGGTTTATTATAGTGCCTTTATCTCCCCATCCCCCTTCCTTCTGCCTAAACTGAGCACACAGATATTTCCTCAGTTTAGGAGGGAAGACGTTGCCCCTGGGTTGTCCTTGAGCTAACAGCTGCAGACTTCAGATTTTCCAGATAACGCACTCAGCAGAACATGTAAGGAAACAGGTTGTGCCCTCACTTAAAAGTTTAAAGGCTATGATAGAAAAATGTGCCCATATCAAGTGGTTTCTGAAGATGCTGAACCTGAACTGAGTTAACAAGGTTAAAGGTTGACAAATATTAGGATGTGAGGGTGAAAAATTCAATAAAGGCCTACCTTGAAAGTTGCCAAAAAGAGAGATGATCTAGAGAAGGTCAAAGAATAGAAGAGTTGATCAGCATGAAACATACACAGTCGTCACAAATTAAAGGAGAGAGAGGAATTGTTGAATGAGATGTCAGCTGAATTTTTTTTCCCTTCAAGGTGTTAAAATGTAGGTATATAAGTGGAAATTAAAAAAAAATAATAAAGCCAGGTAACAATTATCTATGTGAGTTTAATTTGTACAAGAGTCGGGTCTGTTTTGTTTTAGCGGAAGCCATCAGGGACATGCAGCATCTTTAACTAGGGATCCAGATCTTAGGGCTGGCTGCTTTGTAAGTGAGACTACCTCATCATTACTTTTCTTTCACTCCTTCAACAATATAATCCCTGAAATGTGGAAAGTAAACCTAACACATCAAATTTTACTATATCATCTAATAGCGTATTTTCAGTTTAATAAAAAGTTGTTCGGTTTTTTACAGCCCTCTAGGGCACACTAATTATATTATATGTGGCTGTGAATTATATTAAAATAAACATTTTTAATCCTCCTAGAAGTCCTCAAATTGTTTTTCAGATGGTTCTTAGAATGATCTCTTTGAAGTTACATCTTTTATAACATTATTGTTAATAATGTCTTCCATCTTTATTTTTCTTGTAAGCATTAACGGAAATGATGTATGCAAAAGTTTCAGTACAAGATGATGTTCAATAAATGCTGATTCCTTTCTTTCCCTTCTCCCTAAATTGAATGACAATACATAGACTAGATCAAATGGATATCTTACTCATCACAATACCCAATGATGATGTATAAAATGTAACAAATTCCTTTTAAATGTGTAACTGAATTTCTAAGAAAGTAAGGAAAACACCAGAAGAAAATCATAAAGGAAATTGAAAACATAATGATAAGCATAAGCTGGTTACTGGGACTGTAATGGGGTTTCAGTGAGGATTTTATGATATACACATATATTATATATCATATATAAAATATGATATAATATTTCATATATATGATAGTTCCTATACATCAATTAATCTCCACCAAGAGATTGGAGATGACACTTTTGGTTTACAAGAGCTAGAGAGAAGAACACCAAACCAATGCATAAAGCATTGGTCCCCTCCAAAGACCACATCCTCAGAGTCAATGTGTCATAAAAATAAAAATATATATTCATTTTGACACAAGAAGACCAATAAGAAGCTTGATTCCCTTGTCTCCCTTGTCCTAATTTCAAGTGAAAAAAATAAATCTCTCATAAAAAAATAAAAAATTAACACAATATTAATTAAAAATTCAATAGAAAATAAAACAGCATGATGGACACAGAAGTAAAAGTAAATGGAAGAATAAGATAGATTTGAGGAAATCATCTAGAATTTAGCACAGAAAGATATAACAATAAAATATGTGAATAAAGTTAAAAAGAGACACAGAAAATATAATACATCTCTCCAACATTTGTCCAGTAGGAGTTGTTAAAGGGAAAAAATTAATTAATGAATGAAAAGTGGATATTTAAGATAAAAATAAATGAGAATTTCCCAGAATGAAATAGGAAAATCCATAGATTTGGGAGTCACAATGAGTATCAAATAAGTTAAATATAATAAATCCACTTTTAATCAAATTCAAAAGTGAATCTGGAAATTACAGAAGAAGAATTTAGAAGCAAAGAGAAAGAAAAGACAAATTACCAAAAAGGAATAAAAATTAGGCTACAACAAACTTCTTTAAGAAGGCAGAATTATAGAAATAATGTAGTCAATGTTCTGTGAAAAAGTAACTATAATGCAAAATTCTATACCTCAAAAGTAATCAGTTAAGATTGATAGTGGGATTTTCAATCACACAGTAACTAAAAACCTCCTCCAACAGATTCTCAAAGAAATACCTCCTAAAAGAATTAACTTCCATGAGAAAAAGAAAATTGGAACCCAGAAAAAAGAAAAGTGATATTAGGAGGAATACTGAGCAAATAAATTATTAAATATATAAGTGCATTAAAAATATAAGTAGTAATAACTAAAAATAATTGAGTTCAAAAAATAAGGTAAGTTAAATACTGTGTAGTAAAGATGTTAAAACTAATACTAGCAGTGAAAAATTCTGTGTGCTTATAGTTAGGACAGAGATTAAACAATTGACATAAATATTATAAACATCTTAATGGTAACAATTTGAGGTGAAAAAGTAACAGATTCAAGAAGAAAGTGAAAGTCTGACTAGTTCTATAACAAAGCATTAAATCAATTAGCACTAAGATCTAGACATTAGGCCCAACTACTATGTAAAAGTTAAATAAAGACTTAAATTTTACAAAAAAATTTAAGAACAAGATTATTTATTTTTTTAAGTTGTTAAGAGAATAGAAATTGAAGTAATTCTACCTTATTCATTTTATAATTTAAGTATAATCTGATACTAACATCAAGTAGGTTATGTGAAAGGGAAATTACAGGCATATATTTTAAACTTAAATAAAAAATATTTCATCTTAATCAGATTATATTTCTTGATAAATGAAAAAATGTTTTAACGTAAAACATTTAATAATACAACTTTTCTTAATATGTCAAAACTATCACCTTAATAGATGCAAATGTTAATATAATTTAGTATTGTTCAATGAAAATTCTCAGTAATTCTAACAGAAGGGAACTTTCTTAAACCCTACAATAAACATTACACCTAATGGTTAAACATTAGAATTCTACTTAAAACAATTTTTTAAAAACTTTATTTAAAACTGTTTTAACAAATAACTCTTAGAGGGATAGAAACTAAAGACAATTTTATTTTTAGTTATTTACAGTCATATGATTATCTGCCTAGAATATTCAAGAAAAATGACTGATAGTTTTAAGAACAGGCTCCCCCCAAGTATGTCATCTTGCTATATTAAATATTTTAAGCTTAAGGAGTTTGAGAAAATAGTAGAATCAAGGAGGTCACTTTGACCTTTCCTCCAAACTTGTCTGAAATAGATCATAAACCTCCATGTGAGAGGTGTCTTTTCTGTACCTTCTTATCTCTGAAGGTAAAAGGATGTCAAGAACAATTTGAACAAACAATTCTTGTTAAATTTCCCCCAGTTTACTACATTTATTTCACATTATTTGACCTATTATATTTCTACATGAGTATTCATTCTTTATCAAACTTAGCCTAAAAATATTCAGGTTTAAGTATTTGTGTCTTTATTTTTTTATGAAGACTCTTATGTCACGTAAAACTTAAATAAACATGTATAATTTCTCCTGTTAATCTTTGTCAGTTTAATTTTCAGAACCAGCCAGAGATCATAAGAGGGCCAAGGAAAATTTTTCCCTCCCTTACAATCATAATTAATAAAAGAATCCAACAAATTTGTTTAGAAGAATAATGTGAAAGTCAATTGATTGCCTATATACTCAAAACAAATATGAAATATAACTGAAATGGGGACAAAGGGCTTAGTTGTATGTGTGGGTACAATACAAAAAAAAGAAGGATTTAAGTTGTGTATGTTCTGAATGTTGAATGTTAAGGGACCCCAGTTCTCTTCCTTGACTTGGATTCCTAGAATGCTGCTAAATTTTATAATACATACTGAATTTTGGAAAAATCTGACCAATTCAAGTAGACCTGGATGTTTTAACATCATGATATTTTAAAAATGGCCCAAGTGATTGCTGTATACTAAAACTCAAAAATGAGTCCTAGCTACATGCCTAGAGCTTGCAATCATTCCTTAACATGCCTCTCTTTGAGCAATAGTGAAGGAGTTCAAAAGGTATAAAAAAAAAAAGTGAAAAAATACATGTGTGTGTTTATGTATATATTGTCATCAGCTGCCATCCCCTTTCTCCCTCTGTTTTTTTAAGGGGAAGCACTCGGCCGCTTTGATTTCACTGGGATTGAGCTGATGATATTTTCAGCTTTGGCATCTCTGGACAAAATGTCTTCTCAGATTTGGGATAAACTGGGCCTTGTCTGAGACAGTCGGTGTCTGATCCAAGTGGGTGGCCTCACTGTGCCAAGAGGTTTAATCTGGGCTGGAAATATTTATTTACTTTTTATTTTTTTATTATTTATTTACTTATTTATTTATTTATTTAATGGTGACATTGGTTAATGAAATTCTATGTTTCAGTTGTACATTTTAACACTAGGCATATATATGTTTACATTGTGTGTTCATGGGCCAGACACATTTAAATTCACTCTGAGCTGTCTGAGAACAGTCTCTGAACTTTCCTCAGTTCCGAGACTCCAGACGGGAAGCTCTTGAGGATATACTCTCACGGAATGCTATTCTCCATGCAGCCACTCCTGCCCTCTTGACCAATTCTTCAAAGAGAAGCCAGAGCAATTCAAACTTTTAAAAAGTGTAAAATTTTGGAGAGGAGTGCACACTCATTCATGTACTGGCAGATGAAATTTCATAAAGTGCACAGCTGTGTTCAATGGCCCCAGATCAAGCTGCAGAGACTGACCACCACCACCCTCCCTGACCCCTCACATGCCTGACTGCCAAGGGTAACCATTTCTGGACTTCTAACGGCATAGGTTGATTTTTCCTGGTTTTGAGCATTACATAAATGGAACAATACATGTTTAGTCACAGGGAAAAAATATTACCAGAACTGAAGAACACAAAGGCCTACCAAGCGCCCAGCTGAAAATTGACCTACACTAAGACATATCAGAATATAATTGTTTCAGTATGCTGGGGATTATAAAAAAAAAGATTCTGAATTTCTCAAAAAGGGCACAAATAAAAAAATAAAATTAATACACAAAGTATGAGTATTTAGCATGGTTTTCAACTTTTCAACAATGAAACAATGCCTTTAAAATTTTGAAGGAAAATTACTTTCAATCAAGATTATATGACAACCAAATTATCAATCAAAAGTGAGTGCAGAATAAAGTCATTTTAATGTGCAAGTTCTCAAAAACATGTACTTCTAAGTCATCTTTTGTCAGGGTGTCTTTACTGAGGAAATATTCAGAAACTCTTGATTTTTTTTTTTAGAAACTTGATATCTGTGAGAAGAGAAATGAGATGATAAGAGTTATGGTTAAAATTATGAACTTTTCCTAAAATGTTTTCTAAAATTATATTTTACCAAAAAAAAAAAAGAATTTTACCCTTAATAGAAAAAGTTATGATATCCTGAATATCTAAGATTCTGAGTTTTGAAATACTCTAGGAATACAAAAGACTTTGTTGTAATAGTGAGTTGATTAGTGAAAGACAATTTGTCCACTCATCTATAGTTGTACCTCAGTATCCTAAGGAAATTGATTCCAGAATCCCTGAGAATATCAAAATCTGAGGATGTTCAAGTCTCTTATATGAAACAGTGTAGTTTTGGCATATAACCTACTTACATCCTCCTGTATAATTTAAATAATCTCTACTTTACTTATAATACCTAATGCAGTGTAAATGCTATGTAAATAATTTTTATACCGTATTGTTTAGAAAATAATGATAAGAAAAATAAGTCTGTGGTTGTTCAATACAGACACAACCATCATAGGTCTAACTAATAGTACCCATCAACAACAATGTAACATTTTGATCAGCTGTTGGTTAAATTCTAAGAAGGGGAACCCATAGATACTGAGAGCGTGCTGTAAATGATTAAGATGTTAGTTAGATTATTTTTAATTACACAGAATGAATAAGGGTCTTTAGACTCTTTAAAACAGATCACCCAATTGGTGAAAGGAATTTTAGAATTTGAGACAGATATAGTAGAGGGAGAGAGCATGTATTGAGATGGTGCTCAAATTTCAGTTCTGCTACTAACCAGCTGTGTCATGTCATAGAACTTAACTTCTCTAGTTTGTTATAGTCTCACTAATAAAATGGAAATATCTATTTCGGTTATTATAAATGTAAATGACCTAATATATACTATTTACAGTTCAGTAACTATCATTTAATAAGCATTTAATAAGTAGCAGATTATTTTTTCTTTCACTTATTCTTTCATTAATTTATTCATTCTTTCTTATTAAGAGCTAACATTATACATAACCCTTATTGAAGACAGGTCAAAGTCTTTCAAATCGGAAAAAATAAATAGAGAGCTAAAATCTTTGGAAACTGATGGCTAAGGGAACAATTTATTTGAGAGTAAAATAAATAAATATATATATATATGTATGTATGTGTGTATATATATATATATATATATATATATATATATATATATATATACACACATGAGAGAGAGAGAGAGAGAGAGAGAGAGAGAGAGAGAGAAAGAGAATTTTCTGCTTTAGCATGAGTAGCCAAACAACATTAATGATGAATTTAACAAAGATAATACTACTGTAGCCGAACATAAGTTGAAATATTCTTGTCAGTCATAATAGAGTTGTTTTAGATTTTTATTTCTTATAAAATTTGCTTTATCTAGTATCTTTTATATTTTAAACATGGCTTGGAAATTTAAATCCTATGTTATTATTTATTTAAATAATTAATTTTATTTTTAAAGAAGAAAAGTATGAGCAATTATTAAGTGGATCATCCTTTTAAAAAATCCCTACTTAAAATAATTTTAACTGCTTGAGCCTGTAGTACTATAATAAAAAATCACCAATTACTTAGAAACAATTACCAACAAAGAAAAGAAGGAGCTTTGTTTCTCTATGACTTGCCATGAAACATCAACCCTTTTTAAAATAACAACAACAAAAGAACAATAAGGAGAAAAAATTATCAAAGGAAGCTTGTTATAAAGTGGTATATTCTAGAAAGTAGCCTTAGGGCCTAGCTCTTGAGGAATGCATTACTAAGAAATCACTGAAAGAGATTAAAGTTGTTGTTTTTCTTTTTCTTTTCTTTCTTACTTTTTTTTTTTTTCAAAGTCTACCTCATTGACAAAATCACAAAGGATGTGAGGAACTTTAGTCTAAAGGCAACCCAGTCAATCTTCCTGACTCCTGGAAAGCCAAAGCGAAACAATGTAAGCGCTGGAGTTCTCCTGAGGCAAATCTTTCCTTTGCTAAAATCTTTACTGAAAGAAAATTACTCATAAACTTGGTACTCTTGGGATTATCTTCTCCCACTTCAAAAGGGCCTTTTCTACTTAATACACAACTTTGTTTCTCAATGCCACAATCTTGTAAAGATATATTTCTATGATCAAAATAGGCACATGAGCCAAAGTTGGAAAGCAAGTTTAGAAACTATGAAAACAATTATCTTCTCTCTGGTATCCCTCAAACACACAAAGCATTTTTTTACCTCCAGGTTTTCAAGCATATCAGTTCTCTTATAGAATCCCCTCCTTACCTGGGTCTGGACAAATTCTCAGAATTCTAGGTTCTGGTCAACCTTCAGGTTCATTATCAAGCCTTGCATGACTATCACACACACACCACTTTAGGAACATAGAGTTATTTATATGTAGAAGCAAACTTTATCTCAGCTCAAACCCAGAAACTTTGCTTTTTAGCATAATGAATGCCAGAACATCATTTTCCACTGGAAATTATATGTGGACTGGATAGAAATACTATTAGACACACCCATCCTTTCATGAACAGGGTATAAAAATGTAGCAGACTCAATAGCTATACCTTTGGGAATAATGCCCGACATTTAGAATATGAAGAGGTCTCATATAACCTATTTGTGAAAGGATCTTTTAACTGAAATAAAATAAAAGTTGAGTTACCTCGAGGGAACTTTTCATACAAGTTGCTAGTGGAATATCTGAAAATGCAGAGGGAGCGGACACTCCATTGAGCTGAGAGAATAAGTTTTTTAATAAATTTGTATGTGCTTGCTGATCAATGCCTGTATGTATGGTAAAATTTATTCTGAGACTTGTTTTTTTCCCCCTACCATTAGGTATTGGAAGTCACTCAAATTCTACCAAAATCTTCCAAAGAAATTCAGTAATTGGAAATGACCAAGTTTATGAATATGTAACATGATCCCGTTTTTACATTTCCAATCATCAAATGTCACAGATATTATTAGCCTGGAACATACAATGTAACACTTATTACAGAAATATATCTGTCCTTTTCCCTTTTTCCACAGAAATTTATCTATTCT
Source organism: Eidolon dupreanum (assembly GCA_028627145.1). NCBI lineage: Eukaryota > Metazoa > Chordata > Mammalia > Chiroptera > Pteropodidae > Eidolon > Eidolon dupreanum. The sequence goes on along the minus strand of CM053503.1, from coordinate 99,594,775 downwards.
CTTTCGAAACTTTCCATCTCTTGTTGATATCTGCGATATCTGTTTTAGTCATTATTTTACTTTTTTTTCAGTTTTCTCACCATCAAACTGGAGGCAGAAAACATGGTGTGGGTAAAAATAGTATAAACATTAGGCCACAATTTCCTAGCAATTTGACCTTGGAAAAGTAACTTATAGTACTTCAATTATGTTTTATATAAAATATATATAATTATGTCCAACTTACTTGAGCTTTCTGTGAAATAAATGTAGTGGGATATGCAAAGTGCCTCGCATAATGATCGACAAACAATACACTCTAAAATTATTGATTACCTTTTCTTTTACTTAAGCACAAAGTAAAAACTCAGTAAATACTTGCTGATAACTGATAGATGAAAATGATTTTTGCTCAATGTGGGTTAAATGTTATTTTCATTTTAGTTAAACACATTGTTTTATTACCTCCTAGATCATATTACAATTTTCATATCAAATGATGTCATCCCTATGTGAGTAAATATAGATCACTGATTATTTAATATCCAATTACTATTTTTTAAAAAAGACAGTGCCACCATTATAAACCAAGTAAGTAAGTAAAGAGATAGATAATTAGATGATAGATAGATAGATAGATAGATAGATAGATAGATAGATAGATAGATAGATGATAGATAGAAATAAATGACCAGTATCTTTTCAAACACTTCACACATTTAAGAATAATGTACTTAGGCTCATAATCACTAACAATGGTCAATATATTTTGCTTCAAGGGAATATTCTCCTCTTGGATGTTGTCATTATGGTTCTGTGCTGATATCAAAAATGCAATAAAGCTCCAGGTATAAAAAAAATTAAACAATGAGTCCTTTATTTATATAAAGAAAAGCAGTTAAAAGAAAAAATAAATAAATATATCACCTACAATTTATGAGATGGAAAAAGAAACAAAATGTGAATAATTTTTCAATTTACATCAACCTAATGTTCAAGTACATGCATACAAACCAAATGTCAAAAGAGCAAAAAAATATAAACACAGATTAACAAAGTACAGCACATTTCCATTTTCCTTTCTTGTTTAGTTCACAAGTCAATTATAAGCTCTATCTTTTCTGCTTAAAATGACTTCTGTAGCATCTGGGCAAAAGTTGTTATCTTCAGAGCAAAGAAAAGTCTTTAGCCTTGACTATTTCATGTTCCCTATCTCATCTTTCTCTGTTTGTTATTCAGGTGCAAGTTCAGGGAAATTGTAGCTGTGAATCACACCAGGCATGATGAGCTTGCATTACTCTTTGTGCCATTTCATCTGTTTGTTGTTATATCTTTGGACTTTACATCTTGGGATGAGAATATTTATGTATGTATGCAGAACTGAGGTACTTATTTGGCTTCTTTTTTCATATATGTCTAAGATACTTTATAATTTTTAATATTTTGCATACATTAAATTCCCATCATAAATAATTAATTTTAAAAATCAGGATTTTTTTTTCTTAAAAATGAACTATTTTTTGTGATTGTTATTAATTATGGAATTGTATTCAAATTATCAAACATGGGATATGTGAATTATGGTCTGGAAATCTTCGCCATAGTTGAAGTTTTTTCAAATTTGTGTTCTGGGGTTCAGAATGCTAAAATAATCAACATATTGCGAAAAATATCGGCACTGATAAATACCCAACACGCAGACAGCAAACTGGCCAAGACCAAATAAACAGTTGGTATGTAAAAGGGAAATTTTGTTTTATTGTCTATAGGCTAAGAATAGACTCCGTGTGTGTGTGTGTGTGTGTGTGTGTGTGTTTGTAAGCTGTATATTAAGAATGGCACTTATGCTGGTATGCTAAAAGTTAAAAGAATTCTCAGATCTTTGTCAATGTGCCCTCTCACACTAATATGCACAGAATTTGATGTACAAATAAACATATTCAAAGTACATTAGATAAGAATCTATCTCAGTAAAATAGAATTTCTAAATATATCTGCCTGGCTATTTATGACACTGGATCAACTGGGCAAAACTCCCTGGGTTCAAGTCCTAGTTCCTCCCTTAAGAGTTGTGTGATATAGTGCACAGTACTCTTTCTCACATGTAAAATGGACATAACAGAAGCATATACCTCATGAAGTTTTTGTAAACATTAAATGAATCAATATATATGAAGTACTTATGATAGAAAGTGCCATATATTAAGTACTCAATAATCACATAAATTTGTTTGCTTTTTTCTCAAAATAGACATTTCTCTTAATCTATGTTAATTGCTTCCATTTCAGTTTCCAGAGGAGTTGCAAAACAACTCTTTTATAGACCAATAGAATATTGTATTCCTTATAAACTGCTTTAAATCTAATATATTACAAAAATACATTTATTAAGTATTCAATATGTGCTAATCAAGAGGGAAGCACTGTATATGTGTACATATATTCGATTAATACCTATTTAATCTACTAAATTAGGTGCTATTATACCTTTCACTTTATAGAAAAAAACAAGGCACCCAGAAACTAATAACATTTTACCCAAATTCTTATGATAAGCATATTTGAGAGGTAAGACATGAACCAGATCTATCTAAGGCCAACACTGTGCTCTTATGGTAAACAGTTGACTTGCAAAAATTTACCTTTGTAAATGCTAAGGCTACTTGCTCTGTGCCTAATTTATTTTCTACATTCTCTCTTACATAAGATATAATCATGGAGAGTGAAAAGTCACACTTGATATGTATTTGTGGAATTAAATTATTTACATTCAGTGATATAGTACCTTTGACTTTTTCTCAAAGTTCTTGATTTTCAGTTCTTCAATTACTTTTGTGACTTTTCTTGACCCCCTCTCCTATTTTTCAAAATCTCTTTTAAGGTATGAAAACCAAAAATAGAAATGATATTCTAGCAGAGACATGACTAATGCAAATTCTAATAAATGTTTCCATTTTGAGAAAAAAATTTCCCATTATTACATTTCACCTCACTTTTCCCTGTCATTCTGGAAAAGCTTAGCTTTCCTTTAACATAGGAAAAAAGCTGATTTCCTGTTTTCACCACCTTACTCGTATTTATTCTAATTTGCAGGCAGCTAGTTTTTAAGGTCTGAAAAAAAGCTTAATGTCTGATAAAACTTTTCACAAAATGTGTTTGTGCATAGAACCCATTTTTAAGAGATAACTTCTGGGACTGGTATGCTCAAGGAATTAACTTAGCTTTAGCTTGTAGATTTCCAATGCAGTTTTAAAAACACACACACTCCTTATTTTTGCATTATCTAGAATTTCCCAGTTTGGTAGTCATAGAGACTTTTTTCTCATAGCACCTACATATATCCACTACCATCTCTAGCAGAGAGCATGGCTAATTATTGGTCTCATCTGCTCTCCTCTGCTTCCTACTCTGCTGACCTTACTAATTCTACTTTGCTAAATTTGGACATTACAGAGAAATGGAAGAGTCTTGGGGAAAGAGCATATTTAGTTACTTGACATGAAACACAATTTTATTTGTGAGCATACTTATGATAACCAACATGGGACTGAGATTTAAGAAAACAGAAGAAAATCAGCTTATAGCAATTTATGGGAAAAGGTTTCTGAGTTGTGATTGTTTGATCTTGGCTATATCATTTAGGACTGAAATCAGTGCTAGATTTCATTAGGATATATTGTTTTAAAATGTGCGACATAGTGTTAAAACTGAGTAAGCATATGTTACTAGTTGTGAAGCACTAATAAAACACTGAATAAAAATTACTCAGAAGAAAAAAATAAGCTTTTATAATCCACATAGTGGTCTATCTGCACATAAACAACTAATGCGTTAAGAAAGTGATATAGACTATAAGAACTGTATAAATAAAGTGCTGAGAGAGTTTAAGAAAGAAAGTCTTTTTTGAGACTAATTCTGTCTTCATCAGCAATTTATTTAGCATAGTTTCACTGTGGGAATTATAACAATTTCACAAACAAATAGCATACAGGGTTATCTGTCTTAATAAGCCAAATATAGAAATAATATACTTCAGACAAATGACAGATTAATCACACTATTGTTCCAGGAACTAGGAGGTAAAAGGAATAAAGTCCAAATTTAACATGAGATATACCTTTTCATATGAGTAAATGGTTTTTATCTACTTCGAGCTGTATACTGAAAAAAATATAAACATTGATAAAAAATAAAGAAAATATAAATATACGGAGAAATTGTTGTAAACTATCTTTATTTTTTATTTTATTTTATTTTCTGCAGAAAAGAAAAGCTTTATTAGAAGGGAAAGTATATTTCCAGACATGGATGCAAGCCTGAGAAAGAGAAGAGTGGCTCAAAAGGCCAATGTGAACTATCTTTAGATTGATCTATAGGTTCAGTACAGTTATAATAATCCTAGCAGTTTTTTTTTAAGAAATAGACATTCAAAAGTTTGTGAGGAAATACAAAGAAAATGCAAATGTTTTATTAGAATAGCCAAATAATCTTGAGTTAAAAAAAAAAAAGTTATAGAACTTCAAGACGGTATAATGTTATTTTAATCAAGGCAGAACGATACTGGCATAAGGATAAATAAATCAATAAAGCTGAAGAGAGAACTCAGAAATAACTCCTCAATTGTCTGTTCAACTCATTCTCAACAAAATTGCTAAAAGACATCCAATGAGAGAATAAAAATCTTTTTAATAAATTATGTTGAAATACTTAGAGTTTGAGCTAAAAAAATAAAATAACCACAACCCTTAACGCACAAAAATTAATTTCAGATGCATCATAGACCATTAAAAATAAATCTTTAAGTTTCTAAAACACACACAAAAAAGACAATATTATCACAACTTGGAAGTATGCAAAGATTTTTTGGAAGTCACAGAAAGACTTAAGGGTAAAAGAAGGAGGGAAAAAAGCTAAATTAGATTTAATAAATGTTTTAAAATTCTGCTTATCAAAGGATACTAAAGAAATAAATAAGCATTCACATATGACAGACAATATTTGCAAACCATATATCTAATAAAGAATTAGAACTCACAATATATACACTTATTTATTTATCTATGTATCTGGTTTCCATTCATCTATCATCTATCTATCTATCTATCTATCTATCTATCTATCTATCTATCTATTATGTATCATCTATCTTACAACTCAGTAATAAAATGACAAACTCAAATTTCATAAATGGGCCAAATAATTGAATAGTCACTTTACAAAAGAAGTTATACAAATGGCCAATAAGGTCATAGAATTGTTTTAACATCATTAGTCATTATGGAAATTACAAAATTCATCAGAATTCCAAAGCAAACAAAATCCTACAACACTAAATGTTGACAAAGATGCTTAGCAAACAGATCTCTTCGTAAAAGTTCTGGCAGGTTTTATGAACCTAAACATTTACCTACCTTATAAGGTAGCAATTTCACTTACTGGTATTTACTAGAGATAACAAAGCACATGTCCATTAAATACTTTTACAAAAATGTTCATAGCAGCTTTATATCTGAGTAGCTGAAAAGTGAAAACATCCCAAGTGCTCATTAATAGGAGAACAGAGAAGCATGCTGCTACATATTAATACAATTTAATACCATTCAGCAGTCAATCAATACAAAATAAAGCATGATAACACATAAAAATACAGGCAAATATCAAAAATATTATACAAATAAAAAAAGCCTTACTCAAACATGTACATCCTATATGATTTTATCTGTGTAGATTTGGAGAGTAGGCTAAACTAACTTTTGTATGTATATATCAAAATTATTAAACAGTACACTTAAGATTTATACATCTAACTGTCATTTTACTTCAAAACAAACACACAAAAATAAGCATATATTGAATTTTAGTTAATAATATGAATATTGGAGTATTTAGGTATAAAGTGCACTGATAACTGTAACTTACTTTGAAATGCACGACAAAATGAATTCATAGGTGACTAGAGGAGTAGATAAATAGATAAATATGTGATAAAGCAACCATAACAAAATGTTAATGTAGAATCTAGGAGGTGTGTATATGGGTGTTTAATGAATTGTTCTTTCAGTTTTTTAGGATGCTTAAAAATTTTCATAATGAAATAATGAGAAAAACATAGGGAGCCAAGAAAATAACCCATACCAATGAGGACACCTAGCTTACAGCAGTGGTTACATTGCAGAGCAATATCTTTTCAATAAGAGGTGATGGGTAGATTGAAAATACTAAAAATGAAAAAATCCACAATATATAGTGTACACAGAAATCAAATCTATGTGTATTGTGGATCTAAACATAAAATTTAAAGCAATAAATCTTCTAGAAGATATCCTTATGATCTCAGGGTAGAAAAAGGTAGAGATAAAAATCTCAGGGTGGGTATCTTAATAAGCCAGATACCAAACCATTAACTATCAAGAAAAAACTTGCTATATTGGATTATATTAGTGATAATTGAAAGACAACATTAAGCAAGTAAAAATTACAAGTCAGAGCAAACAAGAAAATAGTTGTAATAAATATAACCACAAGGCACTTATATACAGAATAGATAAAAATAATTCAAATTATTAGAAAGAAGAGAACTCAAAACTGGGCAAGAGATTTGAACAGGCATTTCACAAAATAGGATATTCCAAATCAAGCAATACATGAAACTGTACTTATTGTCTCCAGTAATCTGAGAAATACAGCTTAAAACTACAATTAGATCACATTATGCTTTTCTATCAGAATGACCAAAATTAGAAAGACTATACTAGAATTTACTAAATATTGATAAGGATGTAAAATAATGAGAACTTTCGTATACTCATGATAGTTAATAAACATGTATAATCATTTTGAAAAAAAATATTTGACTTATTTTGTTAAGGTTGAATATACTTATTGCCTTTAACCAATAAATTCTATTCTTAGGAATATGCCCAACAGAGATGCGTGCACATGCACCTTAAAAGATATGTACATGATATCTATAGCAACATTGATTCATAGGTATGTCAAAGATAAAATGAATTAAAAAGTGGCATACTTATGCATTGGAATACTAGATAGAATGAAAATGAATGAACCACAAGAACATGCAACCACAAAGACGGAATTCTCAAAAAATATTGAGTAAAATGAATTTAGCACAAAATAATACATACTGTGTGTTTGAATAGATATAGATTTTAAAAATCTTAGAAATTCTTCTATAATAATTAGGGTACATGTTAAACTGATAAGAGTATAAAACCTAGAAAGTATTTTTCATAAAACATAAGATCAAAAAAGTAGTTACATTTGTGGATGGAAAAAGTAGTATTTGGGAGGGCAAAAGTTGGCTACGGGAGTTTTGGCAATGTTCTATATTTAACCTAAGTTTTGTTTTGTGATAATTCCATGAATTATGCATATTCACTTTTTTAACTGTTGCTAATGTTTAATTAAAAAAAAGTTCTAAGAGTCATGTTGAAAAAAAGACATAGCTAATATGTGTAAAGCACTTAGAACACTGCCTGAGATCACAATCTTTGAGGAAATCTGTGGGTTCAAACCCTAGTTCTTCCACTTCCTTGCTATGTGGTTTGGAGCAAGTTTAATTTTATTTTGGCTTTAATTCCTCTTTTGTTATAGGGAACCATAATTATAGCTTCATTATAGTTTGAGGTTTAAATAAATTAACCCATGTAAAAGTGATAAAAATAGTCTGGTACATAGGTATTATTAGATGTTAACATTGTCATCATCTTTACCACCATTAGACATCGGAAGTGCAAACAAAGGAGAACAGTTGGGAGATATTTAACTAAATAAGTAGACATTTAAAAGATAGTAAGAGCTTTTTGCTAAGAGCTTTGTGCTTTATTCTGTGGCAATGTAGCACACACACAAAAATACTGTTTTGCAGTGTTATAATTCACAGAAAAGAATTAGAAATTTAAAGGAATTCATTACTGTGCCCCTGATCACACAGAAAGTAAGTGGGTAACAGAAATTTAAATACTTCAGGAAGCTTAATCAGGCAGGAAGGTATAAAATGAATTCTAAGGGAAAAAGTCATTCAGCAGGAGGGCAAATTATAAGACTTTGAATGTTCCATCAAAAAGAATAAGGGTTATGGTAGTGGTAATAGAAAATTGGGTATGAATGAGAATCAACAAGATTTGGAAAGAGATTTAATGTGGCAGCAAGGGCAAAATCAAAGAGGAGTTCATGCTTCTTAGGGCTGGGAACCTGGAAGAATGGTGGCACCATAAACAAAAATAGGGATCACAGGAGGAGTAGCAGGTTTGTGGTAGGAGATAAGAAATTTAATTTAGGCAAAGTATAATTGAGGGGTCAGTTAGCACACTCATTATCATAATGAAAAAACATTTATTAAATACTGCATTATGCAAACCTATGCTTCACAGAGCAAACTAAATGAATCTGCCACCAAACTCTCACAGTAGGAGGAAAAGGAGGTAAACCCTGCAGTATGGAGGGCAGCAGGAAGGCTGACCAAGGAAAAGTCGGAACAAAGCTTTAATTTGCATATTGGTGAACTCCCTCATGGTGAAGCCCTGGGCAGTTTAGAAGCTCTTTGAATCCATGAAAAACAAAATTAAGAGGAGGATTCTGATAGTATGGAAAGAAATCCATGACATTTTTTGCCTGTGAGGTATCCTGTCAGAACTCCCTGAGCCTGGGCCAGTTTTATAAAAGCCTGGGCTGGATAGATGGTGATGTACGCCTGGCTACCAAGCTGCAAGAAGAGAGCTAAAAGATTTGTCCAGGAACAAAACAAGGATCAAGCTAAGCTGCAAGGGGAGACCAGGTGCAAGGCAACGAGAAAGCTAAATCACTTAGGCAAGAACAGGCAGGTTAGAAACAGAGAGAAGTGAAAGAAGCAGAATGTAGAGATGTTCCACAATGATCTGTTGTCTCAGACCATGTCTTTTTATAGAGAGCTTCAGGGCTTGTCTATGGCTGATAAAAAAAAGTTTGTTAAAGAAACTGAGCCTGTTTAGGCACAACAAAAATGAGTAGAGAATACCAGGTGGCAAACAGACACACAAATAAAAGAGCTGACATTGTTCTCAAACTAAACAGGAACCAAAAAAGCACCTTTGTAAATCTTTTCCCAACTTATTTTCTTTTTCATTCTGCTTTGTTAATCCCAACCTTCCACCCCACCCCTAAAGAAAGGTTATCTTGAAATCCTGTTTTTTACAAATGACACACTCTCCCACAGAGCTCTTTTTCCAAGATATGAAAGCTGGCATATGGCTGTGAGAGAAAATTTTGGACTGCTTTTGCCCATATCATGGGCATCTCATAGATAACAGAGGACTTTCAACTCCCCGGCTGCCAATCTTCCATCTTTCATCTGTACCAAACTCACAATGATGAGGAAGAAAAGAAAGCAATTTAATTCTCAGTGGTACTTCATATAGCTCCTGTAAAACATTATTTCTGCCTTATACCAAGTAAGCAGTAATAACATAGGAGTACTGAAAATTGTCAGTTGGGTGGTAAAAATGGTGGAAGGAAAATTTTACAGAATAAATCTGGGTAATAAGGAATATATATGCTACAGTGGCTTTTCATCGAGGATTCCAAAAACACTCACTTGTCCTCTGCAAAAAAAAAAAAAAAAACAAACAAACAAACAAAACAAAACCAAAAACAAAAACATGTTACAGTTCATTTTCTATCTGTGTATGTAACTTCATCCCAAGATGAGCATCTGTCAAGCCTGGAAAGCACTACATTTATAATGTTGTTTTCATTCTTGACTGAACACATAAAAACACAAAATCTGGTTAGAAGAACATTAATACATGTAGGTTTCCTCAAAGCCTTTGCCACAGGCTCTCACATATCCTTGTATTATTTACAGGCTACTGGTGGGTTTTACCTAGACTGTTTGGAAAGAAGTAATAGGGATAGTTGAAATTTCCCTTCAGGTGGCTCCAGGAAAGTCATGAGAATAAAAAGTGTTACCTAGCTCTATACAAACTTCACATTTTCATTTTTAAATGTCTCATTATCTTCATATCAGAATCTATAGTTCTAGTTTTCCTCAATCTAGAATTTAGAATCCCAAAGCTTGACTAGATAAATTCCCCGGGACCACAGCCAAAACTCTTCTCTGTGGAGATTTCACTCCCATTTGGATGAGGATGCTGCTGCCTAGGGAATTCATCTTCTCTGGCTCTAGTTAAGAATTTTCACAGTATTATCCATTTCCATTCCTTAACCTTATGGCAAGACCTACACCCAAAATGATCTCTGTATTTGGCTTTGAGATAAATAAATTTTTTTCTATGGCAGGTTGTTCACGCCCATGTTGTAATTTTCTAGAAAGATAAATCCTGAGACAATCTGGTGATTTAATTGGAAGCAGATGGAAGAAGAGAGAAAAGAGAACTGATGTCTTCAGGAATATTTTCTCACTCAAGAAATGTTACTTGAAGCCTTTGTTAGTTATAGTTTTCCCTCTGTAAGTGTTCTTTCCCAGTACCTGACTTAGCATTGGTCCCATCACAATAGTGATGTAGCGTACTGTCATCGAAAGGGCATGAATTTGTTGTTCAGAAATCCTGACTTTGAATACCTACTCCACCACTAGTTAGCTGTGTGATCTTAAAAATATTGTTTAAGATCATTTTTCTAAGTCTATTTCTTAATTTAAAAATAGTGATAAAAATAGCCACTTGGAAAGATTTTTTGGAGAATAAAATGTTTGTATGTGAAGCGCCTATTTCAATGCTGCATTAAGTAGTTGGCTCTTAATACATTATATTTATTGTATTAGAGTACTAATTTAACGATATTTTGCTGATGCGCAAAATAATTATTGCCTGAAATCAGAAATGCTGGAAGTATAGCAAAAATCAGGTGCAAGCATGCTTTTGTTACTTCTACCTGCTCAGCATGTACTTATGAAATGTGGTATTTTCCTCCACGAATTTCCTCCAGGGCTCCATTTTAGTTTTCTTTGCCATAACTCAGGGCCATGAGGAAAGGATACCAGAAGAAAAAAAGCATTATTCTCCTGCAGAGAAGCAGCTCAGAATCTCTCTCATCTCATTAGGGTACGTAAACCTGTTTCTTGATAGTGAGACTCATATGCTTCCCTGTGAAATGTTCTATACATTCTATATGCCATTCTGATTTTATTGAGGTAATTTAAAAAAGTGTTGTATGTAATCCTCAAAGCACTATTCAGAGTAATGTTTTGTGTAAACGGTTAAGTTATTACTTCTCTTATTTGTCACTTCATTTTGTGTGGGCTATTCTTCCTGGAGCAGTATTTCTCAGTCTTGCTTACCCATTAAAATCACTGGAGGAGATTTTTAAATGCCATGCCCTGGCTGTACCCCAAATCGAGTATACTGCAATCTCTGGAGGTGAGGTGCAGGCATAGGCATATTACAAAATCTTCCTGAGAGATTTTAATGTGTAAACAAGGTAAGAATCATTATTGTAATGGGAATCAACCTATTTTTTCTGGGTAACAGCTAACCTAGCTGACCAAATCAGCTTAACTGATCGCTCTAGGTAAATAACCTAAAGTTGCTGACAGTGGCTTTATGGAATCCTTATGGTCATGTGATAGGTGAGTAATATTTGTCAAGAGCCCGTATTCCTCTCTGCTACTCTCATCTCTCAGATCTTTCAACACTGAAAATTTTTCACTCATCTCACTTTCTAAGGGCTCAAAAATTGTTTCATCTTGAGAATCTAATAAACTAATCCATACTAATTAAAGAAAATGGCAATATATACATTTTAATTGATATTTCCTATAGTTTATACCTAACTTTCTTCTTGCTAATATAGTCTAATGGTAAGAATATTACACAAACAAAAGGGTAAAAATAACTAAAGCAAGTAGAGGTTATGAGATTCTGAAAAACCTGTGATAATAAGCAACTGACTATTTTGATATCATGGAAAAAGCATGGAGTCTGAAGATCAGGGTTCAAATCCAGTCCTTTACTCAAAAAAGTTACATTATAATCACTGTTCTACACTCTGGGTACGTAGCAGTGAATAAGACTATTAAGGTTACTGTTCTCATGAAAGTAGCTAGACAAAACAAGAATAACAATAACCCTTCCACCATCAAAGTGAAACATTTCATAATGTGATTAATGAAGCTAAAAAGTAACTAATGAGACACTTGTAATTGGAAAATAGCAGGGAATGTGGAGAGAGAGAGAGAGAGTGCTTAGGTAGAGGCTATTGGAAGAGATGATGTTTAGTTGAAATCCAAATGATGACATGATGAATCCAGATACGCAAACATTTGGTGACAGAGATCTCCAAGTAAAGGAAAGACTGAGTATGAAGATCCCAGGGCTGGAATACATTTGAAGTGTTAGAAGTTCAGAGAAAGAACTACTGCATCTGAAGGATATAGACAAAATATGGGTAATAAAAGATTCAGTATTATCTTTCTCTAGACTAACCAGTCCAATCTTATTTAAGTATCTACTAAATAACACCCCATCAGAGACAGAGACAGAGACAGAGACGGAGACAGAGACACTTTCTGACCATTCTATCTCAAAAGAACATTCAACTACACACACACACACACACACACACACACACACACACACACACACACACAAAGAGACACACCCTTTTCCCTTTAGTTGTTCTCTTCCAACCAATATGTCATTCTACATGAGCAAATATGTTATGAGTACTTAGGAGCATATGATAATAATTTTTTTTTTTTTTTTTTTTTTTTATGAATGAGTAGGTAAAAGAAGAAGGCAGAGAACAGATTACACATGGATTTGTAGTTCATAGTAAGGAATTTGGATCATGGAGTGTATTAAGCAAGGGCGTACTGTGGTCTAAAATATAATTTAAAAAATCACCCTGGTTTCTGTGGAGGGAAATAGTCTATAAGGAGATAGGAACAGGAGCAAAGAGAGTTAAGCACAGTAGCATAGCCAATCTGAGGATACAGTCAAGTAGACAACTTAAGTATTGATGAAGTTTGAAATGTCTAGTAGACATGCAAGAGAAAATATGTAAATAGATGAAGTCAGTGGATAGGTCAGGACCTGAAATGTAAATGTGGGTCGTATTATCTTATAGATGATATTTAAAAGTAATTTAAAATTGACTAGTGAAATCAGCCAGGGAGAGAGTTTAGATGAAGTATTAAAGAGGGTCTGGTTCCAAGGATGAAGCTAGCTCCATCACCTGGAAGTAAGACAGAGAAGGAACAGTCAGCTAGCCAGATTGAGCAGCTGTTGGGATAGGAGGAAAATCAGAAGACTCTGCTATCATGTGAACCAAGAGAAAACAAGCAAACAAACAAACAAACAAAAAACAGGTTCCAAAAGAAGTGCATGACCAGCTCTGTCGAATGATTCTGGGAGAAGAAATAAGATGAGGATAGAGAATTGATCAATATCTTTTGAAAAGCTGATATTTGGGTCATCATAATAAGAATGCTTTTAGTAGAACTGCCTGACTAAAGTGTACTGAAAAGAAAATAAGGAGTTGAGTGTTGGAGTCTACGAGTAAGTCTGCTTATTAGCTGAATAACCTTGGAAAGATTTTGAAGTTCAATTTCCTCTTTTCTTAATTGGGAATACCAATAGGCTGGGTGCTCTACTGACTTCACAGAGTTCTAAAACCCATGTGAAACTACCTATGTGAAAGTTTCTCCTCACAATCTTAAAGTATATTTAAATAATATTTAAGTAATTAACTTAAGTATATTTAAGTAAACATTTAAAAATATTTACTACTTTTTATTATTATTATTATTATTTTGTTGAGAATGAATAGTGCTATTCAGACCATATAATGATCATCTGAAGCATCTGAGAGCATATTAGTAAGATACAATGAGTTGAATTTCTTTAATCTCTAAAATGTCAGGTGGAATGGAATATTTGAGGGTCACAGCAAATGAAGAAAATGTTATTGCCAATATCTCCCCAACTTTTTGGGTGAGGAGCATGAGGAGTTACTTATTAGCTCATGTTACCAATGAAGAGAGTATGGTTTGTGGGAAATGCCCTCTAATTTATTTTGCCAAAGAGGCAGAAATGCTTTTGTAAAGCCGTGGTTCTCTACCTGGGCTGCACATTGAAATCACTCGGGGAATTTTAAAAGATACTGAAGTGCCAAGTCTCACTCCCAGTGATTCTGATTTAGTTTGTCCATGGTGCAGTCTGAGCACTGATGTTTTTAAAAAGCTCCCCAATTGATTCTAATGTGCAGTAAAGGTTAGAAATCACCTGAGTAGAGGCAGAGAATTACATGTACAAAGGAACTCAAAGAGGACATTCTCCTTTCAAGGCAATCCAATAAATCCTCAGGTATAGCTTGGGCTCTTTTTGCCTTGACTTTGTTGCCGTACATTTTGCCATTTCTTTTTTTGGAGGGCACTAAATTCTATTGCTCCTTAAAGGCAGTAGTAACTGACAAAGAATGATTAAAAAGATGACTGATGTACAGCATTTATTAAAAAAAAAAATCAAAGTTGTCTTTTAATATAACTATTCCCTTTTCTGGGCAAGAAATAACAGCTCAAGGGAGAATGGACAAAACTCTACGCTGATACTTTAACATATTAATGTGAAAATTATTTTCTTAAATTCCCTAGTTGCTATTTTTAAAGCACCTTTTTCATTCACGTTACCAGAGGCTGCTCATATTTAATCAGAGGTTACAGCATTTTCAACATTTAATTCAAAAAAGAAGTACATTTTTTTTTATTTTCTCTAATTATATTCCCTCCCCAAACATGTGAAGATATGTCTAACAGACTAATTTCAACAAGTAATGAAATATTTTTTTCAAGTTCAATAGGGTTAAGGTTTTATAGCTGTTTTTTGCTATGTTTGAATTTTTAGTTAATACAATGGATTTAAAAAAATCAATGTATTTTCATTTATATTTATATACAACATTAGGCTATTTGGTTGAAAATGTGAGTAAAGAAGACATGGAAAAATATATAAAGTTCCAATATTTTGAACCACTTAAGGATGTGATAGCCTAATCAGTGGTCTCCAACATTTTTGGCACCAAGGACTGGTGCTCCTATGAGAATCTAATGCCTGATGATCTGAGGCGGAGCTGAGGCAGTGATGCTAGCGCTGGGGAGTGGCTGCAAATACAGATGAAGCTTTGAAGGCTAGCTTGCTGCTCACCTCCTGCTATGTAGCCTGGTTCTTAAGAAGCCATGGACCAGTATTGGTCTGCAGCTAGGGGTTGGGGATCCCTGGACTAAATTATTAAAACGTCTACATTAAAGACAGATTTAAAGAAGATTCAGCCATATATTTAGAATTATCCAGTCACTAGCTAAAATGAATAAATTCAGTAATTTTAGCTAATATTTACATAATGCCAAGTATGTTTCTGCACATAAAATGATTATGATTATACTGTATAAACATTAATACATATAAACCTTGTATGCATCCTATGAGTTGGTATTTGTGTATTCATCTTAAAAATGAGAAAACTGAGGGACAGAGAGGTGAATAATATATTCAAGTTCCCACAACTGCTAAGATGCAGAGCCAGGATTCCTACTCAGGCAGTATAATTGCAAAATCCATATTTTAACCACTATTCCATCTTGTGTTAAAGCGCACACTTTGCATAGAAGCAATCAATACTGATTCACCAGCGCTATTCACTCTTTTCAAAATACATTTTTATATATTATAAAAATTTTAAATGGCTTGAGCCATACATTTTAATCTTGTTGCATATTTGACTAAAGTTCACAATAATAATATAGATGTAATGGAAGAAGTCTGGCTGCTAGTTTTAGGCGAGTCCTATATCATGATGATATCTTGAAGCTGTCACCACATATATTTTAGTTCTTAATTTTATGGATTGAAAACTCAATTGTGTTAGTGTACTCAGAGTTAATTGGGCTATCAGAGACTAATTTACTAAATAAAGTTCCAGAATGGTGATGGATCCATCATATATTAGAGGTTATATAACCTTTGCAAATATTACAATATTTATGTCTTCTGCTCTAGAAATGTTCAGTGCTCTTAGAAAACAAAATCCAAATGATAAGGTTTTGTGTTGAACATGATCTTGATGAAAAGAAACTTGAATGCTACATTTGAAAATGAGGATGTTTTAAAACATAGCATAAATCATTTTTATTATAAAGAATAGATATATAAAAAGATATATGTCACAAAAAGAGCTACTACCCAAAAGGGTTACTGTATATAGTCTAAGGTATTTTTTCTATGCCAGAAATAGTTATTATCACATATCTTAAAGATTTTTATAAGTTAAGTTTTACCCGATGATTAACTAAAAGTACTCAGTAGAAGTAATTGCAAATAAATTATATAATAGGTAATTATATAACTAAATATAATTGTATATTACAATGACATAACTTTTTCTAATTAAAAAGTAATGTAAAAAGTAAAACATGCTCATTAAAAATAAAAATTTCAGAGAAATATAAAAAACATAAAATTTTTTATAACTCAAATACTTTGATTTAATCCACAAATATTAATTAATACCTATTATACATTAAGTATTGAATAATCAGCAGTTCAAATGGCACAAAGAGATGTCAGATAAATAAATGGTCATTAATATATAGCATGATGTACTCATGCACAATTTCAGAATGTGTGGAAACACACAAAAAAGGGAACTTAGTTCAGAGAATGCTTTATGATTTAATTACATTTAAATTGAGAGCCAAAGGTAAAACAGCAATTGATAGAAGAAAAGTTTAACTTTTTTGAGTACAGTTAAGCAGGTGTATTGGAAAACAGTGTGGCAGTGCCTCTAAAGGTTAAAGATAGAATTATCATATGACCCAGCAATTCTGTTCCTAGGTATATACCCAAGGGAAATAAAAACATATGTCCATGCAAAAACATACATGAATGTTTATAGCAGCATCATTTATAATAGCTAAAAAATAGAAACATCCCAAACACCCATCAACTGGTAAATGAATAAATAAAATGTGGTATATCCATACAATAGAATATTATTTGCTTACCGAAACTGATAGAGTACTGATACATGCTACAATATGAATTCCCCTTGAAAAACATGTTAACAAAAGAGTCAGTCACAAAAGATCATATACTGTATGAGACTGTTTATATAAGCTATTCAGAATAGGTAAATCTATAGCTAGAAAGTAGATCGATTAGTCATTTCCTAGGGCTGGTGGGGGTAGGAGTGGGGAAGTAATGGAATTGGGGAATGAGTGCTAAAATGTGCAGGGTTTTTTTTGGGGGGGATAATAAAAATATTCTTAAGTCGATTGTGGTAACTGTTCAACTTGATAAATAGTCTAAAAGCAATTGAATTGTACACTGAATTGCATGTTATGTGAATTATCTTTCAACAAATGTATTACACACACACACACACACACACACACATTTGGAAGGTGGTATCATAGTAAGTATACCTCACCTTACATAAGATTTCCATTTTCATGATCTTGACAATTCTCAAAGAAATATCTATGAGGCATATTAAAAGAGCTCGGGTATGTAAACTATTTTTCCAAGATACCCATTAAGAATGAATAGTGGGAAAAGCTAAGACTCCTACTCAGAACTTTTGATTCCACAGAATTTTCTTTTGAATAATTAATAGCTGATTTAAAGTACATCGTTATTTAGTACAAAGAATATAGTGGTGTTTTACATGTAATTACACATACACACACAGCTGAGAGAAGAATAAGATTGTGATCAGGCCTTATGCTGACACGTAGAAATGGGGAAGGTAGCTGAGGCTGACTGGCCAGGGAAGGGAGTTAGATTCACCTAGTGGGACCAATTCAGGCTATGCTTGAATGAAAGAGATGAGGTCAGGTGGCAAAGAAAAATTGTTTTAGATAGTGAAACCAAGTGATGTATTTGAGGGAAGTGGAGATGAAAATAAATTACCTGTGGAAGAGGAGACTTTTGTCTAGATAAATGGATCCATTTTGATGAATGGATAAAAAAATGTGATTATATATCCATATAACCACATATATATGTAATTATAATATTATGGAATATTATTCAGCCATAAAAAAAAAGAATGAAATCCTGCCAACATGGATGGACCTTGAGGACATTATGTTAAGGGAAATAAACCGGATCCCAAAAGACAAATATTGCATAATCTCACTTATACATGAATTCTAAAAAGGTCAAACTCATAGTAACAGAGAGTAGAGTGGTGGTTGCCAGAGGCTGCAGGGGGAGGGTTGGGGGAAAGGAGAAAACATTGGTTGAAAGGTTTAAACTTCTGTTGTCAAATAAAAAGGTTATGGAAAACTAATGTACACCATGAAACTTTAGGTAAGGTATACTTGAAATTTTCTGAGAGAGTAGATCTTAAGTATTCTCATCACAAAAGAAGTAAATAGTAATGATGTGAAGTGATAAATGTTAATTAGTTTGATTGTGGTAATTATTTCACAATGTATACATGTATCAAATCTATCGAATCATCATATTGTACATCTTATATACATATAATTTTCATTGGCAATCATAACTAAATAAAGCTGAAAAAAAGAGAGAGGAAACTTTTGGAGGATGAAAAGAATCAGCTGGCATCTCTGCTAGGTCACTTACTAGAAAGATAACTTTAGGTGAGTCAGTTACTTCTCGAAGCACATCCTCCCCTTTGTAATATTGAAATTAATTTTTTACTTCAGTGGGTTAAGATGAGGATTAAATAATTTGATTAAAACTTCTAGAGAGATAGATGCCTGACACTTAATAAGGGCTCAATAAATGTCTGTTGACTGTTCATGAAATAAGAACTTCATACACTTGCAGTGAATCATCATCTGGAATTTCCACCCAATTTGATCTTGATTTTTTCTAGATATTTTTGGCTTACTTCTATTTGTTTCTGTTATACATTCTTTAGCCTTTTCCTGAGAGGCTACAAATAAACTCAACTCTTTCTCATTAAAAAAAAAAAAAAAAAAAGCCATGTTTTAACCTACTTATTTTTCTTGCTGTTGCCTTATCATTTCTTTACAAAGCATAATCTTCAAAATAATTATTCACTCAATCATCTTCCATATATCAATATCATGAAGCCTCTGGCTGTTAGCACCACTCTACTGCATCACAAAGAGCACTGCCAAAAGCTACCTAGTTGCAGAATCTAATGTGTTTTTTGTTTGTTTGTTTTTGTTTTTGTTTTTGTTTTTGCTTCAGTCTACCTCTTAACTTAATTCTGGCAGTAAAACTGCTGACAACTCTATTCATATCCACCTCTCCCTGCTT
Source organism: Eidolon dupreanum (assembly GCA_028627145.1). Lineage (NCBI taxonomy): Eukaryota > Metazoa > Chordata > Mammalia > Chiroptera > Pteropodidae > Eidolon > Eidolon dupreanum. The sequence continues at coordinate 99,575,528 of CM053503.1, read as the reverse complement.
GACTCAGAAAATGTCTCAGTCCTCAAAGCTGACAGATCCTTTCATTATTTTTTCCTCTGTCTTTATTTCTTAAATGTCCGCATGTTCTAGGCCACTACCTTTGGCCTTATCTTACACTCTGAATATACTAGTGTGTCTTAAACTGTGGTCTGTGGACTAACTAGAATATAAGAATTATGGCTGGAGTTGCATGGTGGACAGTTAGTAAATAATGTAGCTTCTGAAACCTTACTCCAAATCTCTCAATGGCAATTATCTGATAAATACAATCTCCTTTTTAAAGCTTTTGCTCATGTCCTGGTTCTCTTCCTCTATGAAAGCTTTTCAGACCCCTCTTTTTTCTCCAGTGCAGTAGTTACCCCGTATCTATGGGGAATACATTCTAATACCCTCAGTGAGTATCTGAAATCACCAATAGTAATGAACCCTATATTTACTATGTTTTTCCCATACATATACTTCATCATTTCTCTTTGATGTCTCTGAATTGCTAGGGTCACTACTCTTTGCTCTTTGGGGTCATTATTAAGTAAAATAAGGGTTACTTGAATACAAGCACTGCAATACCTTCAAGAAGGTTACTAAGTGACTGACAAGTGGGGTTTGTATACAGTATGGATACGCTGGACAAAGGGATAGATGATGTGTGCCTTCGTTGGGATACAGTGGAACTGCAAGGAATTTCTTCACACCACTCACAAAGGCATGCAACTTAAAACTTATGAATTGTTTATTTCTGAAATTTTAGATTTAATATTTTCAGAGCTCAGTTGACCATGGATTACTGAAAACACAGAAAGTGAAACTGGAGATTAGTAGCCACTAGCCACATATGGCTATTTAAACTGAAATTTAAATTAATTAAAATTAAGTAAAATTTAGAATTTGGTTTCTCAGTTCAGGCACACTGACCACATTTCAAATACTTAATAGCCATATGTAGCTAGTGGCTACCATATCAGATAGTGTAGAGATAGAACACTTTTATCGTTACAGAAATTTCTATTGAACAGTGGTGCTCTAGTCCTTAATTACTTTAAATATCTGAACACAATACAATGTCACATTTCTAAAGTTCTTGTTACAATTTGATCCCCAAAGGATTCTTTGAATCTACTTAAAATATATAACCCAAATAAAATACGAAGAAAAACTATATTTGTTTCAAAAATGTTACTTCTAGGATTATATAATAACATTGAAAAATTAAGAGATAATATTTTGTATAGTCCCATAAATAAGTGATCCTTAGACTGTGGTCTCCACCCCAAGAATATCAGCAACACCTGAGAACTTGTTTGAAATACAAAATTTCGGACGCCATCCCAGAATGACTGACTCATATGCTCTGAGTTGAGAATCAGCCATGTGTATTTTAGCAAGCCCTTCAGGTCATAAAATGCATGCTAAAGTTGAAAACCACTGCCTAAAAGAATGCATAACGACAAATCTAATTGAAGTATCACAAATAAAAAATTTTTTAAAAATGTAAGTTGGAGTACAAAATAATGGAGCCCACATGCTATATGTACCAGAATGGAGCTTAAGCTATGAAAACAATTTCTTCATATTACAGATTAAACTGAAAGCAGAGTTTTATCAAGCAGACTGAACACATACTTGGAATTCATGGGCCACATCAGAACATCAGTTTTAAATCATGATCCTTTCACAATATAAAGGGAATTAAAAAATATTTCAGTTAAAAGAGACATAGCTAGATTAAAAAAAATAATAATAAAACTGTGTAGTGCTTTATAATTTAGTTCTAATCTAAAACAAATTTTATTAATTTCAATCCATAATTTTAATGCTCTTTGATAACTCTTAATGCATTATTGATGTTTTATATAATTTTTATGCTTCAATGTATATAGCATTTAAAATTATAAATATTAAACAAATACATTATTTTCTTATGTATTTGAATAATAATTAATGACTTTGCTAGATATTTTACATTGTCCTTTGGGTCCACTCTTCAAGCTTCTTCACCTTGTCCTCTATCTAGTTTGAAAGTGTGTAAAAATTAGAAGAGATGGAACACAATGCTGGCTTGCATCAATATTTACATCATTATTCATAGTAGGAAGAATAAATATGATGAGGAAGAGAGTTTGATAAGCATTGGAAGGCAGAGATATTAGAATCTTTAATCAACCATGCTATCTCTCTTTTAGCTTCAGACTTTGAAAATCTTCATTCCAACAAATGGAAAGAAAAAATTATCCAACTTGGAATAATTAATTTATTACAATTTATTCTTAATTTTTCTACTTGCAAAAATTTACTTTAGACTTTGAAATTTTCCAGTTATATTCTAATAGCATATTTGATCTCCTGAATAACAAACTTGAATGCATTGTCATGTATTTGTACGTTCATTTGGAAAAAGCTATGGAAATACAATTTTATAAAAAACAATAAATTGCAAAAGAAAATGAATTGTTAAAATTTTAAAAACTGAGATAATATTTTAGACTTAGAAAATATGGGTGTACAATTGGTAACTTTTTAGATACATGTCACTATAGATTTAAAATTCACCTTTTAAAAATATTTGCAATTTAACACAGAATTAAAATCATGCATCAAGAATGGAGAAAATGTTTAAATATATATGTATAGACTATCTCTACCTAATTGTAAAATCTTGAGTTTATACACATCTGGTGAAGTGTTAGCACAAGGTTCAACAAAATCTACTTTGTTTGGAATTGAAGAACCTTCTGATGAATAACGCAACTACCACCGCAATTGGGGTTGACACTTGTGATCGAAACCATCTCTAAGAAGACTATCTCTGTTTCTAAATCTGGAATTTGAAGTCTACTGGACAAGCAGTCAGGAGAGGAAGATCACAGCTTATCAGAATTCACAAGCCTGGTCTGGAATCCCAAAAAAGTAAACTGAAACTGTTTGTTACCTCTGACATCAGTGACCAGGTATATACTAGATAGCCAACAGAACCTGGGGCCCTTCATCATGGAGGTAAACTCACACATCAAGCCCAATAGTCAGACAAACTAAAGAAAAACTCCAGCATAGACAGAGCAATCAGATCAACTGCTGCCTCCCTCTGAATAAGGGGAGAATCTCTCTTCTAGCTTATTCTAACAGGAAGCATACAAAGAATGAAAATTTGGGAAATGCATTTTATCCTGGCAAGTTTACACATGACAAAGATAGCACACGATCTCAATATTATGAGAAGAGTTCTGTGTATTTACTTCGAAATGTTTAAAAGTTTTGTTTTCACTTGAAATTGATTTTTGTGTATATATGCTCTAAAGTAGAAATCCTATTTTTTCCCAAGAGAATAACCAGTTTTTCAAACTTCCTTCATTAGTTTTTCTTCCCAAATGAGAAACTGGTATAACAGTTCCTGTCATATACCAAGTTATTAGCAGAATTGTAGTTGATATCTTAGCATATGACAGCATTTGTTATATATATATATATATATATATATATATATATATATATATATATTCTTTTTTGTTCTTTTATTCTTCCAAATCTCTACCTCTGTGCCCATGACACACCATTTAAATTAGTTTAGATTTTAATAAATATGGTAGAATGTACAAAGAAAAACTATATGGTGATGAAAATGAATGAACTAAAGTATGCAAAATTAATTGAAAAGTTAATACTGAACAAAATAAACATAATATTGAGGGAACAAAGGCAAAGATAAAAGTATATATACTATGATACTATTTTTATATGATATTTAGTCATGCAAAATTGTATGTTGTTTAATGATATGTATGCAGACAGTGAAAACATAAATGAATGCATTTAAATGATATAGGCAGAGTAGGATGTTATAACGGTAGGTTGCACAGAAGTCTTCAAATGTATTGGTAATATTTTTTTTGCCTGGCTGGATAATAGAAATAGAGAGATCTTAATACATTCTCTTCCTTTTTGTCTATTTGACTATATTAAAATGATATGTCTCTAGTTTTAAAATGTCAATCAAAGTAGGTGCTTCAGAGCAGTCCCTAACAATGTTCTGGCTTTGGTGTGGAAGAGCCTTGGGAGAGACCAAGCACCTAGCAGGGCAATGTGGCGAAGCTGCAGATCATTAAAGAGTCACAGCAAGCCTGAGTTTTGCAGTTTTGTGAGCACAGGAAATACGCTTTGGAGTACATATAAGACTTTTCCAGAAAATTCTAAACATATCGTTAGTATACATGTAGGGATTTGAGGAAGACAGGATATTATCTGTGAGTAAATACACCATAGGGCAATTCAAGTTCAATATAATATTTTTTAATATATTTATTCTCTGATGTTTAATAGCAGTCATAGAGAATCGTGAAACTAGAATTTTAAGTTTTGTTCATTTTTAAATGACAACAAAATGCTGATTGATAATGGATTAATGGATGGGCCAGTAAATATATCTTTGGTATTAAATTGTCTAGGTTGTTTAAAATCCCTAATATAATTAATGTTACCCAAGATTACTACTTACTATGACATAGCATGCCTCAGTTAAGATATGAAAATTAAATGTAATGAGACACTGGTATTCAAATGGAATGTACTTATCATCTAGTCTGCATACAAAATAGCAGTGATTCAGCATAGAAAATACAATGTAATTTTTATTAAAAAAATCATGAATAATATTTTTAAAGTAAAAAGATAAAGAAATTTATGGTTCTCTCATTTGAACATCAGAGGGTTTCCCCCTCCAGTTTACGGGACAGAATGCACGCAATGTCCTTCTTATCTTCAAATATAGTTGCTTTCAGAAACTTTTTAAGGCTTGTCATTTTTACTGAGTTACAACAGCCCCTCATCCAGAAGCAAAGTTTTGTGCCAAGTATAAAATGACTTTTTAACTCTCCTAACAAAGCAAAACCTTTTCTGCCTCAAAGTTGCTGTTAAAGATAAAAATGCATAGGCATAGTGTATTTAATAAGAGATACTAGGGAAGATTGAGGTAATTTATTTATTTGGGGATAATTCTGGTGTGTGTGTGTTCTTGTTTATTTTTTTCTAAAATCAAGTAACAAGCAAATAGGAGAATTTATTAAAGATTATTTCCTATTACATTTTACCTTGGTGACAAAGAATTTAATAAAATTATTAATTTTTTCAAAAGCTCCTAATTCAATGGGAACTACACACACATACACACACATGTGCACTTGTGCATATCTCTAACTCAGTCTCTTTTTGTAGTACAGGTAAATTACTGCTGTTCTATTAAGTGCTATTATGATGAAGGTAGAATTCTTTCCAGTTCTGCTTTACATATATATATTTTTTAAGTAGGGTATGTACATTTTTTTCTAAATTTGGTGACTATGATCTAGTTCTCTACAAAGGCTTGTGTTATTCTGAGTCAGCAGACAAAATAAAAAAGTCATTTCTCAAGCCCTGCCTGGGAAGCTGGGAGATGGTAAATGAGCTTGTCATACATTATCTAAAAATCCAGTAAGTCAACTGAAAAGGTTTTTTGTGTTGTCTTGTTTTTATTTTTTGTTTTTAAAGTAACTTGACTAGATGAAAATGTTTTTCTTTTGAATTACTGTCAAATATTTGAACTGTGTATATATACCTGACACTTCATATGTTAGTTTTTGTAAGCAACATAGAAATTAAAATAAGATGTTTATTCTGCCACCACCTATTCTCAAAATAAAGGAAATATACTTGATTAGCTACAAAAGTAATAGGAATCCTTTGAGAAGATCATGAATTATGTACCCTCTCTTTACTTTTCCCATTCTCATCTAACCACAGCATCCATAGAATATCTTAGAAAGCTGTGATTCCATAGCCTTTTACTTTTTAAAGGAGGCACCAGAAACCCTCAAAATGTTGCTTCGTGACATTTAATAATCTGCCTCTGAGATTAATGAACAATCAGGTTTCAGAGACCATCAAAGACTGCTAAAATGTGTCCTTTCTCTAAAAAAGAAAATATACCAAGAGACTAGGAAATGCTTTGACAATTTTATGCTGTGTTCCCAATCATGATGGGGTAAGCTTGAGGGTGAGATTTTTATCTTACATTTCATCTTTGTGTACAATTTCCTGCTTGTTATTCATTTAACAAACACATGTTGAGCAAGGGTTATGGGTTTAACTTTGGAGCTATAGAGGTGAATGACTCATGGGAAATAACATTAAGGAAAGCATCCATTTAGAAGCAGATAAACCTAAGTTTATGTAATAGCCTCTCATCTACTGTTGAATGACCATACATAAATCTAAGTTTTCTCATTTGAAAGACAGAAATTAAAAATAGCACAGAGGAAAGAAGAAATTTTATTTTTCAAGGTTCTTTCAACTGTTCTAATAATTAAATCCAAGTGACAGATTAATAAGAGAAAAGAATCAAATTTAATTTAATCATATACTTATGTATGGATACCCCATATACTTGAAGAAGGTCATTTACAGGATGATAAAAAGAGCAGATGTTCAGTAATTAGATGTTTGCCTTCATATGTGTGTGTGTGTGTATACACATATATGTATATACACACACACATGTATACACACACATATATAATTTAAAGTTATCTCTAGTAGTAACTTTTATTATGGGTGAGACTCCAAATTTAAATTATTTAAGGGAGAGATAAAAATTTCTCATGAGCTTTCAGGGTCTCAACTGCTCTCAGCTCAAAATAATTCACATGCTCAAGTGGCACAACTTGAGAAGAAGGGGTTTTCTGGATCCTTTTAACAGACATCTTGTAGGGTGCTATGATTGCGATATCAGGAATTAGGTTGCAATTAGAATAAATGGATTAAAGGAAAGTTGGAACCAGATAGGGAATGTGTTTCGTTAAAAAGTTTAGATTTTATTCTTTAAGTAATGGTAGGTGGCTGAAGGATTTGAAAAGATACTGGTATCAACATTTTCTTTGAAATCTGTGGCAAGTTGGCAGGTTAGAAAGTAAATCAACATGATCCCTAAGCACCATGCAATGCATCGGAAAACAAGCATATGATATAAGTTAGATTACACAATATTGTTTTAAAAATCTTTGCTACTGGTCCACTTTATTACGGGAACAATAATTTTCAAGTTTATTTTTCCCACAGAGCCCTCTCTTTAGAAGAAATTTTAGCTGGAAGCATAAACAAATAAAACAGATAAAAACAGAATGATTCTGTTGAAGATGAATAAATCAAAGGGCTTTAAAGCTGCAAAGTACTAAGTATTATCTTCTTCCTATGAATTTCCATAATACTCATTGTCTATATCTCTCTCATTTCCTGCCAAATTATACACTCCCTTGAATTTTGTTTTTATGTAACTCTATAGTATCCTTTTAACTAAATTGTGAGCTCTCTGTGACAAGGACCTCAACTTCTCAAGCTTTGCATCCCTCCCACTACACCACATATTCAAAAATGTATTTCACATAGTAGATGTTTTCTGCTATGTATATGTTTCCAAGTTAATTAAATATGATAGTGTATGTGTAGGCTTACAAATAAAAATCAAATTAATTTTTTTCTACATACTTAGGATATAGTCACTTAGGTTCCTTAGATTCACACAGTGAAAAAAAAAGTGATATGTGTCAGGAATAGCAAAATAATATGTGAGAGGAGGCCAGTACAACTGGCTTCGCACAAGTAATCGGGGTTTGAACTAAGAGGATGACAGTAAGGATGAAAAGGAAGAAGAAAACGCAATAGTTATCTTCTTCCTTGTTCTTAGACCTATATTGAACTAAGCTTGCACTATACACACAAAACTAGACACACATACTCAGAAAATTGCCTGCAGGTGTCACAGCCTTTTTTTTTTCTATATTTCCACTTTAACATTATTTTAAGACTTTCAGTTAAAAAGAAAAAAAGATCTTGTGCTCATTTCAATTGATATAGATCTCATCGATAATAAGTAGAAGAAAAATTATATAAGTCCATTCTGAATTTCAAACAATTTCCCACAGAGGAATGCACCCGCACACACACATAACACACACACTCACACTACTAACTTGCTTGTACAAAACTTGGAGAAGAAAGCAAATATCTCTACGTCATTTATTTTACGTGCTCTTTGCAAGTGGTGCTTTGCAAAGCTTTCCAAATAATTGGATGATTTAAATTGGGAAACCTCAAGTATCTTTTGAAAGGTGCATTGGAAAAGTGATGGCAATTACGATTATTGCAGCCACAATTAATATTTTGTTTATCAAGTTAGTACCTTATAGGTACTCTAATCTATTTAAAAATGCTAATAGTAATCCATAACGATTTCTCAAACGTTTTCAGTATTTATATAAGCATTCGGTAATTTCTTTTGTGATATAGTTAGGGCATGTCTTCTTCAAGAAAAGATTATAGTGACTTGTGCTGTTTCTTTCAATGAGCTGGAGAGGGCAAACATGATTTGGATATCTTACCTTTAAAATATGCATATTTCTGAGTCAGCTTTGGTCTGTAAGGTGATCATTTTATTTAAATTTTTCTTCTGTTTTGGAGTAAATAATTTGTAAAATAATATAAAATCAGAGAACACATTTATTACAGTTTAATGAATGTTCCAAAAGTCCCGTTGCTCAGATCACTTTAGGTTAGCCCCCTTCACAATATTCATTGGTATAAATAGCTCATAACTTATCAGTACCTTTTATAGTAACCAAAATGTCAAAATCAAGTGAGTGAAATATTTGCCTCATCTTCATTAAAATATAAGTAAATATGGAAGCTTCCTTTCGAAGTCAAATGGTTCAAGCAAAGATATAATAATTTCTTAAAGAAAACAGCAAAGCCAAATAGTTTGGGTATTGAGTCAAGTAGGATCAATTTGTTTTGATTTTATAAGGAGATTATGATTTTGTAAATTCTGAAGAGTAGCTTCTAAACATCTAATGTAAAATAAAACTATGATGACAAAAACATGGGCATAAGTGAGTAACAAATGGAAGATACTCTCTAAGGACTCAAAGGGTAAATATGCAGTCTCTTTAAAGTATAAATTGGCAAGAAATACCAAAATTTAAAATGCTTAACCTGTCCATTACACTTTTGCAAATTTATTCTGTAAGTATATTTTCTCATATATACACAGATACACAAGGATTCCTTTGAGACTCTGCTTGTAATGATTTATAAAAATGTAAGGAGCTTAAATATACAATGGTAGAGAACCTGTTAAATGAAATATATTATATCCATGTGATAAAACTATGTGGTCATGACAAGAATAATGTTACCAACATTATTCATCTTTAATTGAGCCCATGCTTTCCCCAAAATTATACCATGTTATATCCTTAATACATAAGGATTAAGGATATATAAGGATATAGCATACATAAGGATATAGCATGGTATAATTTTGGAGAAAGTTCTGAAATATTACTGCTTTGGGTTAAAATCATATCTCTATCACTTTTAAACTCTGAGATTCAATTTACTTATTCACAGTGGGTTTAACTGTAATCTGTATTTTGTAGGTTGCAGAGATTAAATGAGAAGTGTACTTGGTACACATTCATTAAGAATTAGCTATTATTATAATTAGTAAAATAATCTCGTTTTATCGTTACATCTACCATATGAGCTAGGTAACATTATTATTCCCATTTTTATATATGGAGGACAAGTTGATTATAAGAAAGTCACAGCGTTGATAATCGCCAAATTAAATAATTTATGCATTTATGCTTTCACCAATATTGATCTAGGACTTATTTTCTATTATGCTTTGGGGAATATGGTAATAATAAAACTCATAGTCTTGTCTTCCTGGAACTCACATTTTAGTAAGAAAAGTAAACAATAAACACATAAATATGCAATGTCAAAGTGAATAGTGATAAGTGCTATCAAGAAAAATGAAGTAGATCCAGTGGATAAAAGGTGATGAGGGAAAGTAGGGCAGGGCAGAACAAGGAACTGTATTAAAAAGGGGGCATGGTGGTGACTAAGGAAAGATACATATCAAGGAATGATATAAAATAATGCAGACAGAGTAAGGGCCTCCTAGGCCAAGGGAACCACAGTACAAAGCCCAAAGTGAGGGTGTGCTCAGTATGTTGCAAACACAGGCTTTAGACTACAGCTCCGTGAGTCTGAAGATGCAGATACTGATGTGTAAAGATATCCAAGATACATTCAAGAAGCAAAAGAGCTGTTATGGATTATGCCATTTATATTGTAATAAATATTTATATGTCAAATCTATACCTGTGTTCATATGTCAATGCATGCATACATTTCTAGATAGGGAGGTCAAATCAGACATTTGCACTAGAAATTCCTGACATCTCTTGAACTGCTGACAGTTTGCTGTTGAATGTGACCCAGATACTTGCTCGCTCAACTGCTCCTGGGTTGCTCCAGGTGATGGCTCAAAGATCTATTGTACATCTTTTCATCCTGTGACTGATGAAATATTACAATATTATTGACAATATTCCCTATGCTGTACTTTATATACCCAACTGTTTAATAAGTGACAATTTGTACTTCTGAATCCTTTCACCTTTTTCACTCAGTCCCCAAATATCTCCCCATCTCAGTCTGTTGTTCTCACTAATGTCACTCAACTCCGGCATTTGACAAATTTTTAATGTTCTGGACAAACTGTGCTTACTTTTCTAGTATGGTACAGAAATGTCCCCTATCACTTTATGGCACTTTTTTTTTTTTTTTTTTTTTTTTTTTTTTAATAGAGGCAGCACATCAGAGTTACTGGCATTCCAAAACTTAAGTAAAAGTCATTTTTTTGTTTTATAAGCAGCACTTTCTTGCCCATGGTATGCACATGAGCCTATACTGGCTGAATCAGGGAGGTAGTATTCATATGACACCATCACAATATCCCCCTTTTTCAATTTATTTTAAGTTCTTGAATGCTGATGATCATACTTGTCTTCTTCTCTAATAGTGTAATATGTTCCAAGGAACCTGGAGTCTTGCCTACCACTTAGTTTCTGCTACTTTACTCAAAGTTAATCATATCTTAATTTTTCTTTGTTTTTATTTATTTTTTTTCAGGAGTGGTTGACATACAGTATTATATTAGTTTCAAGTATACAACATAGTGATTAGACATTTATATAACTTACAAAGTGATCACTCTGATAAATCTACTACTCAACTGACACTATACATAGTTATTACAATATTGACTATATTCCCTATGCTGTACTTTATATACTCAACTGTTTCATAAGTGACAATTTGTACTTCTGAATCCTTTCACCTTTTTCACCCGGTCCCCAAATATCCCCCCATCTGGCAATCATAAGTTTGTTCTCTGTATCTGTGAGTTTCTTTTTTGTTTGTTTATTTTGTCTTTTAAATTCCACATGTAAGTGAAATTATATATCTGTCCTTCTCTGTCTGATTTATTTCGTTTAGCATAATACCTTCTAGGTTCATCTATGTTGTTGAAAAATGGCAAGATTACATTTTTTTTATGGCCAAGTAACATTCCACTGCATATATGTACTCTATTTTCTTTATTTAATTGTCTGTCAGTGGATACAGGTTGCTTTCATATCTTGGCTATTATAAATAATGCTGCAGTGAACATAGGGATGCATGTATCTTTTTGAATTAGTGTTTTATATTTCTTTGAATAAATACCCAGAAGTGGAATTGCTGAGACATATGGTAGTTCTATTTTTAATTTTTGAGGAATCTCTGTACTGTTTTCCAGAGTAGTTGCACCAATTTGCAAACTAACCAACAGTGCACGAGGGTTTTCTTTCCTCCACATCCTTGACAACACCAAGTTCATCATACTTGTTTTCATATTTCTGAATCTCCAAAGCTCACACAATTTGTTTTTCTCAGCAAGCTCATAAACATCAAGAAAATCAGATAATACACATATAACATGATGGTGACTGAAGTATATATCTGCGCTCTTTAATACCACCACCTCTCAAAAAATTATGCCCCTTTAGCATCACCAACTGTATTTCTTGAGGGCTGGGCAAAAATTTCACAGCTTCTTATGGCATGGGTTGAAGAATAGGAATAGACTTTATTGAGAAACTTGGCAGTAGAGGTTAACAGGAATAGAGGGCACAAGTCTTCTGATCTTTCATATTATCTCATAAGCCAGGATTATTCCAGAGTTCTCTACATGATGTGTAGTTTGTATCTGCCTTCCAGGAAAGGCACTCCATCAGCTATTGTTCTCCATCCTTATAAAGCATTTGGAAAATAATTGTGCCAGACATATGGGGGTAGATGTACCAGTGATTTATAGGAGTTGTCTGGAACAGGTAGATTGTAGATTCTCCTGCTAAGGGAAGGAGGCCATCAGTCCTGTGACAAGCTCAATTATGATACATCTAGTTTTGATGGAATAAGGCGTGAGTAGGGAGATAGGAGTTCTGTGGGGGTATAAAAAATAATTTTCCTCCTACCTTCTAAGTTCTTTTAATTGGATTAATAATCAAATTAATATGAAACAGATAAAAAAGAGAAAAAGTCCAAATTTTATTTTATAAATGTGTGTTCAGGGGTGCCATAATATGAGACTCAAAAGGCATTGAGTTGAGATTCATATGCCATTTTAGATAAAGGAGAAGAGGAAGCAGGGGTCTGGGATTTCAAAGGGGAAGTAGGCAATTCATAGGTAAAATGAGAAAGAATAAACATATGACAAAGAAAATTCCTGTTTGGCAACACAGAAATAATGGGACTCAGTGGGGAATCCAGTGAACAGAATTTACATGGATCCTTCCTATCTGCCAGACTCAATTCAAATAGGCTAAGGTGAAAATATTCAGGCGAATATGCTAAGATTCTGTTTCTGAACAGGCATTTCCACTGAATCCTCTTAGGCAGGAAAGGGGGAGTCAAATTTTCTTTTTGAGTCTTTTGTTTTATAATAACCAGCTTAAAATTAGTGTCTCAAAAGGCACAGTTTGTTGTGGCAAAATGTTGGTCCCCTTCAGTTCCTAAATAGCTTAGTGTACAGACAACTCAGTGTGAACTCTCAGGGTGATTTTTAGATAAATCTGCTTGTCGTTCCAACATGCTTCAGTTTCTGTGATAGCCCAGCTGTCTCTCCTGCTATAAATAGTCAAAAAGATTGAATGAAATATTATCAGGCAGACAAGTAGGTCAGAATAATTTTGTTCTAAAGTAGAAGTTTTTAACCTTTTAGGAATCATGGAGCACATCAAAACTTAGATATTATCCTTAAAATATGAGTTTAGACAGGTATACCAAGTCAACCACATTGCAAAATTTCAGGGGGCCATTCACATGATAGTTTACTTATAAACTTCACTACATATAAATCACATCATAAAAACTCAAATTAATTTGTTAATGAACTTATGGAGTCTTATGCTTTTTCATATTCTTATTTTTCAATTAACACAGCTCACATTATTCTCTCATATTACATTAAAAATTATTACAAAAGAAGATCAAACACATAAATGGTCACATGAAGTGGGATACAAGATTACAGTTATCCTTGTTAAAGATTTATATAAATAGATAGCAAATATTTACATTTGATAAATCATTCTTGAAAGGCAGCACATTATGATTGTATTTCTTATTTCATTCATTTTACTGCATCACGGAGCAATGCAATATTTAACCTTTCTTCTCAAATTAAGGTCTCACAATGGCATATGTCAAGAAAAACTATAAAAGAATATGAAATGGGCACAATTGATTACTGATATCTTGTCTAGAACACTCAGTTTATTTTAGCCTTTCCTTGTCTTTAATCTATTTTAGAACTTTGTAATGTAAACCAAAATTAATTTGACTGTAATAAAGAATAAAAAGAAGCAAAAAGGAGCTATAGCCCCTTTTCAGGTAGTAACTCAAATTGTGTTCCAATGAGACAAAGGGAACATTTTCTTTTATAGAGAAAGTTTCTGCCCAGGTTCTCAATTAGGTTGATTTTATATAAATGAGGTATCTAAGTTGTGCAGTTCTGATTAGCTGGGGTAGGTCTCAGTCCATTAGTAGAAAGTCAAAACCAGGATTTCCCTGTAGTGGTTAACTCAGAAAATCAGGACACAGTGCAGGAAGCTGAGTTCAGTCTGTGGTTCTTCTCCCTATATAGAGTACGTGAGGAGCCTCTATCAGTAATGGCAGTTAGGATCTTGTTTATAAAATTTGGGCCTTTAGTTGACCATGAAAATTCAATCTTGGCAGATAAATTCCTTGTCAGGGTCCATATCATGTGAATCTGTCTTCTCAGGATCCACAGTAAGTTGTGAAAAACTGATAATAATGTAAATAATTATTTTTGTTAGAAATACAATTAATTTGTCCAGTGAAGATGCAATTGATTATTGCTTGTAGATATTAACTAAATTTGCATATATTTGCAAATTCATTTCAGTGTTTTTCTCTTTCTACACATGTGTGTCCTTTGAATTCTCTTTTTAACCAGCTTTTACATCTTGCTGGTTCCCTCAAAATTATTGTGATGAACAACATCTGTGAAATGTGTGCTTGATATGTCTACGTCATTATTTTGTTCGGTAGTTAGACATGAGCAACAGGTGAACAAAAGAATAGGGGCTCAGCTCTGCAACCATAGAAACTTTCCTTGAAGACCTTCATCAAGAACCTCCCAGAAATACCTCCCTTTTAGGGTTATAAATTACCTCAAATCCTAGAGCACAAAGGCCATAAAAGCTGCTGATGAAACCAACTACAAATGCATGCACAGAAAGTACTGCTCATAAATTCAGCCTCATTATGTCATCATTATAATATCATGACTAGGTCTGGAAATTCATGAATCTAATTATAAAAGACTGAATTCTAGGTAAGCACATGTGCAGTAGGCAAAAAGTCATATAGCTGCCAGGTGTCAGTCAAGGTGACCTCACATACAGTTCATCTAGGCCCTCCCATCACTGGCCCAAATATAAACAGACCTTCCCATGACTGCTTTGTTACTGTGTTTCTGTCTGGAAACACACCCCTCTCTTTGGTGTATTCTATCTTATCTCTTTACCTCCTAAATTCCACAGGACTACAGCCTTCCTTAGCAGGGCCTGTCACCTTCGAAGATGTACTTAACAATAAATCTTACTTTTTCTCAGTCTCACCAACCTGTAATTCTTACTGCATCCACAAGGAAGAACTGAGGAACAACAACACAATGCCATAGTCCACTGTCCTCTTCTTCCTCCCCAGGCCACCGGTGTGATGCCAGATTTCACATCACCCCAGCAGTGACAATTTCACCTTTTAAAAGTTCTTCAACATGTATTTTAAGTTCTCAACAATAAAAATGAAAATAAAAAATTATATTGCATAAACCTATAATTTTAAATATTTGAATATAAAGATTCTCCAGTACCATAGCTCATATTTAGTGTGATGGACTAAGAAAATAAAAGAGAAGATTATTATTAGAGTAAAAAGGGGTTCATCTTGCCTGTGCGCATCTGTCAAAGAAGAGATATGTGCATGTTTTGCAACAAAGAAAGTAAGGCTTATTTAGTCATTTGCAAGTCCTTGAGACACAGATGAGCTACTGCTCTCAACAATCTGGCTTCCAGGTGTCTCATGGGTAAAGACTATATGGGGAAAAATCAGTAGTCATAGAAACTAAGGGAATCAAGGACATGGGTACTACTGATTGGACGATTGGAGGGGAATGAGACAATTCATCATTGTGCCTGGTTCTGGAATCAGCCATGGTACCATCCGATCTGGTCTCATGGCTGGTGGAGTGGTTCTACCTTGATAGACCTGGAGCTGAAACACATTTAATGCCAAGAAGGTGTTATCCTTAGTCTAAAGTTTAACCAAAACCTATTGTCCTCATGATTATAGAGGTGAGGCTTGATTAATCTTATGTCCTAAGGCTTAATGATTAAAGGAGCAAGTATACCGAGGATAAGAACAGAAAAAAAGCAAGTGAGTCAGAATGTTATTTTCTGGGCAAAACTGGCTTGAATCAGAGAAAAAAGCTATATTAAATGAATTTGTGTGTGGTTACAAGATTAACAATTTTAGTTATTTATGTTAGTTATTTTTAAAATTTAAAATATGACGCTTCTTTAAAATGGTAGGATTTACCAAGGCTACCACCCTGAAGTTTCTGCACATAGCCAATTGCAATGGACTTTACTATTAATGTTTTGTTTGTATGCAGGAAAATTTAATAACACAATTTCTATTCTTCCAAATTCAATGAGACCAGATTACTCTGAACAAACTTGTCTTTAAAAATTACAGACTTAAAAGAGTAAAAGTAAAAAATATATTCACAATACATATTTTTGTTAAATGAAATATACACTTATCACAAGATAGTATTTATTCTTATTTCCAATGTTTTCATTACAGTTGCATTAGTAGTCCTTAGATACTGAGTATAGTGATTATTTGGCTAAAAATCAAATGAAGTAACAGTTTAATTGATTTCTGTGGAGTAACTGTGTCTTCTGGGAAATGGATTATGACAAACTACAAATTCATTTCTGTTCTTTCAAAAAAAAAAAAAAAAACAAGCTTCAATTAAATGTTAACACCCCAGGTGTTTTACCTCTCTTCAATGAAAACATTATCACTACTGAGACAGAGGTATGTCAAAAATCCAGATGCTTCATACATTTCCTTTGGAATTCAATAAAGAAAGTTAAGGAAACTATCTGCATGTGAATTACTTTCTGCAACTGAAAGTATGCTGACACTGATTAATTGCCAAGCAAAACCCATATTCTCTGGAATGGCAGCTAGATGCAAATATCAGAGGCCAACTGAAGAAGGCTTGGAATGACATTCTACTTACAAGAAATTTAATTTTCAAGAAATAAATGCAGCATACTGAGATAGTAAGGCTTAGAGAAAAATAAACCAACATAGCTTAGAGGTATAATTTTATTTTCCTTTCAAATCATTTCTCACTTCATATGTCTATGAAAGTGATTTACACTTTTTTCCTCCCAATACAAGGTATTTTTATTGATCCACAAAACTTTTCCAGAAAAAGCTTTAGGAATAGTTAAAACCTATTGTTTTCCCTAGGATTATGAATACCAAGATTAAACAGGTATGCTAAAGAGACAAATGAAAGATTTTGGAATCTAAAATATAGTGGGTCCCTGTAATTATAATTTCTTTTGAAGGATGTGGAACTGACACAAATCTAGGGAAATGTAATACCAGCACATGATCAAATGCTAGAATGTTCAAAAAGAGAAATTTCTGAGGAGAGTCAGAACAAGGCATTCCAAAATATGCCACTTTGCATAAGGATTATTTTCAGCTGCAGGCACTTGAGAAATAGGAGACATAGGAAGAATGCTCTGTCCCCCTCCTTTCTGCCTAAAAGTAGAATACACATTTTCCTCTGTAAAAGCAACTGCAAAATTTCATTTGTGAAGATACTGCCCCTCCCAGGAAAACTAGAGATGACACTGAGATGAGTCTACATAAACAAACCTTACTAAACAAACAAACAAAACCCACATAGGTTTGTTTACCAAGTATTTTCTAGTCAATTTACCACAGTTTATACACTTTGTTAAAATGATATATAAGCCCCCTAGACTAACCACTTCTTTGGGGTTTTAACTTCTTTTCTGTGAATCGCTGTACATGTACAAAATATTAGCATCAAATAAAATTTGTATGTTTTTTTCTCTGGTTAATCTATCTTTTGTCAAATTGTCCACAAATCAGAGATAAAAACACAGAAGAAGGTAGATGTTTTTTCTTTCCATGCAATTCAAGATTTATTAAGTAATTATTTCCTATTATATTCTTTTATCAGCTCTAGGAATACATAAAAAAGTCTACACATGTATGGTTGATTTTGTAAAGATACAATTGACAAGGGTAGTTTTCATAACTGCAATATAGTACATGGAGCATCAGAATTAATTTCAGCATCTTCATGATTTGTATCATGACAAACTTTATATTACCATTGGGGCCAATAGGAATTGGATGTTGCCCCAGGGGCATGGGGGAGGGAGAGGGATAACAATGGCGCAGACTTGTAGTTAGCATTTTTTCTTGGTTCTTCCTCATTGACACAGTGAAGAATCACAGGTCAGTGAGATTTGATAAAGACATTAAAAGTATATTTTAGAAAGGCAAAGCCTGCCCCAAGGAGGCACATAGTCCCAGTGAAGAGCTGAAACAGAGCTCTGTAAGGACAACCATATTAACCAACACAAAAGAAGGCCACAAAAGCCATAAGAAAGCTACACAAAAAAGTGCAGAAGTGGAAATGTCTGCATTATATTTGGGCTGTTATGGGTGGTGCCAAAAGCATTCCTAGGTGATTGGCAAGTGAGGTCATTTTGATTGACATTTGTCTGCTACATAACTCTTTGCCTAGTGCGTATGTGTGTACCCAGAATTCTACCATTGAGGTATTCTTTGGGCGGTCTCTAGGCTGGGCCCCTATTTCTTTGTTCCTCTTATCGCTCATGTCTGACTAGCTACCTAACACTTAAACTATGGAATTTGATCTTAAGGAGATTTTTAGAAGTTTTCAAGTTTGAACTTAACCACTCATTTGCTCAATAAATATTTACTTGTTTATTTAATATGTATTTATTGAACACATTGTATGTGCCTTTCACTCTTTTAGGTGCTGACAAATTCTCTTCCTTGAAGGAGCTTACAATGGATCAGAAGAACTAATAGACACTTGTAGAAAGTTGTCAGTATTGTTTATAACAAGAAGTGTTAAGGGGATATATAAGAGCTTGGCATTTATGATAACATCCTGGAAATAGAGATGCCAAAAAAAAACTTCCAATAATTTATAACATTTATTATTCATCTTCTTATCTCTATTTAAGACTTATAAGTGCATGTTATTAATACAAAGTGGTATAAATTTATTTTACCAGACCCTGGAGAGAAATTTGCCTTAAATCTGGCATATTAGCTTGAATTATAGGAATGCCAGCTCCATCGCAAACCTAATTTTCAGCTTTGTTCAAAAGAGCTAAAAAGTGATACCCAGATGAACAAGAAAGTTCATTGTCCCGTGTGCACAGACCAAAAGTAATGCATGAGCAGGAGTTTACAGTGGAGAAAAGAGTTAATTTATTAGGATTGGCACCAATCTGGGAAACAGGCGAGCACATCCTTCAAAAGCCCTGACTCTTGGATTGTTAACAGACCAGAGGCTTTACAGAGAAAAAAAATCTAAGTCACCAAGAGTAAGGATCGAGTCATGGGTGAAATTGGTCAGTCAAGAGTGAGGTAAGGTCAATAAATCATGATTTCAGGTCTTGAGATTAGTTTTGGTGTCCCTCAGTTTGGTTTCACAGAGATGTGGCCAGGAGGTCATCCAGCCTTAGGGCTCAGGGACTGAAACACAATTTAGGGCTTCAGCTGTCTTTAGCTTAATGAAACCTATATCTGTGACCATTCGTCAGGACCTGGCCATTGTTTCTTGCTGCCTCAGGAGTTAATCAAAGTAAAGAATAGCACCAACCTATACAGGGCATGCTGTGAAGAAACTGAATTGAATGCCATTAAAACAGGACCCTCAGTTTCAGGAGAAAGTTTGTAGAACACAATGTCCATAGGAATGTTGTCTTCTCCATGATGATAAGCCTCCGGGCCCATGTATTGCTGGGATGTTGGTCCTGATGGGGTTCAACGCATGCTACCCCAAAATATGGAAACTTGTCATGTCAAATATTTTAAGTTGAAGGAATTAGAACAAACAGTAGAAGCAGGAAGGTCACTCTGACATGTCCCTTGCCCTTGTTCCTTAAAACTGGTCATAAACGTTCACGATAGAGGTGCCTTTTTATACCAAGAGGAAAGGAGCATCCTTATCTCTGAAGATAGAGACACCAAGAAGAATCCTAGCAAACAGGTCTCACTAAATTCTCCCTGTTAACTATACTTCTCACTCTCTAACCTAGCATATTTCTATGGGACTGCCCACTCTTCATTACACGGAGTATAAAAATGCTCAGGCAGGTCTGTTTCTTTGTGTCTTAGTTTCCTTATGAAGCCTCCCATGTCACATAAAACTGGTGTTAAATAAATTTGTATTCCTTTTCTCTGTTAATCTGTCTTTGTCAATTTATTTTTAGACTAGCCAAGAACTCTAAGAAGGTTGGAGGAGATTTTTTCCTTCCCTACAGTACAATTGCTCCTAACACAGCCAAGACTGTGTGTGTTTTCCAGAAAGTCCAGGAACAAAAAAGGAATAGCTGTTACAATAATCCAAAATATTGAAAGGCTTTTCTGTAAAGTATATGTAATTCTCTTATTTTGAAATTTATGTTGTATACTTTGGTATACTTTTTTTTTTTTAAGCACAGGTGGTCCTTGACAAATATATTTTATTTTTAAAAATCCAAAACTCTCATATAATATTTGCTACCCTCCCTAAAGCACCTCTCACATGCTGAATTGAATCTTTAATATAAGTAAATGATATAATGAACAAACACATTCTACTATCTGATTTTGGCTCTTTGAGTTTATACAATTAATTGAGGATTTTATTGTAATTTAGAAATATTAATTTTTTATTATGTGAAAATATTAAAATGAAACAACCATAGGTACTATTTAAAAAAGTATCTACCTCAAGATAAAGCTGAAACAAAGTAGATTATAAAGCAACATATCTGGAAATATTTTACTGAAATTATAATTTTGGCAATATTAGAAAAATTTTGTTATTTCTTATTCTCATGGAATAGAAGCCTCTTTATTTTATGTAAATGTGTTTTTTATCCTATAGATATTCAGAACCCTTACATATTTTCAATAAGGCATTATTTACAAAGGTAGAAACATCTTTATTATGAATAACATTGAAGTGAACATCTTTATACATAAATTGTGGACTGAATCTTTGATTATTTCACCATGTCTAGAATCATATTGACTGCACTATGGACAACGTTGCTATGAATATTTTTATGTATAACTCTTTGACAGCACTTATTATAGTAGATTACTTCAAGTGAGATTACTGTATAAAATAAATAAATGACAGAAAGGTCAGGTTATATATGTTGTATTCAATTCTACTAGCAGCAGCAGATGACAATGGATTTTGACAATCTTAAAGGGATTTTTATATTCTAAAATTATTTAACAATTGATGTGCTAATAAATACCTTCTTATATTAATTTGCATTTCTTTTATTTTTAACAAATTTACTACTATTTTACATGTTAGCGGGCTATTTATATATATTTTCATAATTTTTTCTGTTGTGACATTTATCTTAATTGCATTAATTTGGATTTGTTAGAAAGATGAAACTTTGTCATATTTATTGCCAATATTTAACCCAACTATTTTATTTTTTAAATAAGTGTATAAAATAAAACTATTGTAATACAATTTTCTCTTTTGATTTCTATGTATGTGGCATCTCCCTAAAAAGCCTAAGATTTCTTCTGCCTTGGATCATCTGGAGCAGAGGTTAAAATTATTAAAAGGAGGCTTCAAAAGGGAAAGTTGTTCAAATTGTGTTACCTAAATTTTTATTTTGATTCTTCAGCAAGATGGATAATATTTTGTAGCAATAAAAGTAAGTTTGTCAAGAGAGGATTTTAGAGAATTCTTTACCTTACACTTAATGTTGGATTATAGGTCTCTATATAAGTGACACGGTGTCTAGAAAAGAAAGTGAAGAAGAAGATTGCTTAGAGCCAGTTATGTAGTTTACAGAATGAATATTCAGAGTTCCTTGTTTAAAAATTATTAAAAATATCAAGACTGTGATAACAGAGCATTAAACCAAGTATGGAGCCCTATATCTTGGCACATTTCGTATGACCATGAAGCTGCCCTTGATTCTGCATTTTCTGATTCTGTTGGATTATGTGGAGAAGAGAGATAAAATATAGGGGAGGCAACTGATCAGAGATGTGCCACCATCACCCTTCTCTGCCTCAATGTACAGCTCTTGTTTTGTAGGTTCCTTCCCGCACAGCAGGGCTTCGGTAGAACTCACAACCTCTTCATGTTCCTACAGAAAGCAAAGGGATTAACTGAATTGAGAGTGAGTAGAGCAACCGAGACATCAGTTATACTTGCGAAAGGTAGTGTTAGATAGGACAAGGGTCTCAAGGTCCGTGCAGTTCTTATCAAATGCTATTCTTGCTAAATGCTAAAATGTAACACAGAATTTTGCAGACACAGTCGCAACTGGATGATCTTGATTGAAACCACAACCAGATAAGTTTAGCTAACTTCAAAGAAGAAATCATATAATTAACCAAAAAGTGTGTATAAGCAATGGCTAAGCCTCCCTTCTAGAAGACAGAGGTTTGGATGCGAAGCCTCCCACCCCCTTTTTTTTTTGTCTCCCTTACTTCTTGCAAGTAAATAAAACTACCTAACATACAATCATGTATCTTTTTTAATTAAAAAACAATTAAAATACAGTTGACATATAATGTTATATTAATTAGACATTAGTTAGATCACTTACAAAGTGATCACCCCAATAAATCTAGTACCCATCTGACACCATACATAGTTATTACAATATTATTAACTATATTCCTTATGCTATACTTTATATCTTCATAATTATTTTGTAACTACCAATTTGTACTTCTTAATCTCTTCTCTTTTTTTATCCACCCTCCCAACCCCCTCCTATCTGTCAACCATTAAAATGTTCTCTATATCTATGAGTCTGTTTCTCTTTTGTTTGTTTGTTTATTTTGTTCTTTAGATTTCACATGTAAGTGAAATATGGCATTCATCTTTCTCTGTCTGACTTGCTCCACTCAGCATAATATTCACTGGGTTCATCCATGTTGTTGTAGATGGCAAGATTTCATTCATTTTTTTTTTATGGTTGAGTAATGTTCCATTATATATATACCATCTCTCCTTTATCTCTTTATTCATTGATGGACACCCAGGTAACCACCATATATTGACTATTGTAAATAATGCTGTAAGAAACATCCCTTTGAAGTAATGTTTTGGTTTTTTTTCAGGTAAATGTCCAGAGAAGGGATTACAGTTTCTTTTCTGTCTCTTGTTGCAGCCTTTGCTTTAAAATCCGTTTTGTATGGTATAAGTATTGCTATGCCAGCTTTTTCTGTTGCCTGTTTCTACATTCATGACTATGTCTTTTTCTTGACTAAAACACCCTAAGTGTCAAACACTTGATTTCGATAACAAGTCATCCAAAGCAAAGGAGAGTGGAGGAGGAGTGTGCCAACATAGCAGCTTTGTCTTACAGCAACTCCATAGAGATAAAGAATCCAGTAGCTTTATTTATTGGTGCCTAGGGAGTGCTCACCAGGAAAAGGATAGAAAATGTGGGTTACAATGATTTATTTGACACAAACAGATACTTTACACAACCTCTTGTCTTATAAATAAGTAACACATTGGAAAATAAATCAAAATCCTATCAAGCACTTCTGAATAGAGTAGTAGCTGCAACTCTCATAGTTGAAAAGCTCTTTTTTCCATTGGTAGTCAGTTGCCAACTTTTAAAACAGAACACCAAAGTCAACTATTGATCAAGGAAAACTCAGTTTATTACAGTAAGAGAGAGCATCACCATAAGAGAGACTTAGTTTCTTAAAGGGGAGAGGTAAGGAATAGATATTTCTAGAGTTTAAGGCTTCAATGATTGAAGTCAAATGTTTAGTGCCTGAATCTGACTGGGATATGGCACAGTTTTGATATAATGGTTTAGAATCTGTGGATAAAGCACCATGAGGGTCTTAGCAATGTACTTCTAAATTGCCAGTTTTCAGATGAGGCATCTCTTCACCCATTTGAGCAATCTATTGTCTTGAGAAGAAAGTTGTCTACTTAAACAAACTATTGTTCTAGAAAGAGTATGATTGAGCATATTCCTTTCAGAAAATTGAATCTGAACAAGTTCCTGAGGCAAAAAAATAAATAAAAATATGTAGTGATTTACACTTTTATCTTCCTGAGAAACAATTTTCCAGAATAAATAGTAAAATGTTGGTGGAGTCAGCCTTTATTTTACTACTGATAGTTAAGCTGTGGGGCTGCAGGTCTTCTTTGTTCTCATTAGATTCACAAAAGTAACTACAAAAGCAGCTCCTAAGGAGAACAAGATTGACCTCCCACAATAAGATCCAGTAAGAGTAACAGACACTCCTAAAATAATTGCCAACTGTGATTAACATGGACAGCTCTGGGCAAAATTTTAAAGAAAGTTCTACCGTTTCTTTTAGTAACTTTGTGATTTTATTTCTCCTCAACCTCTTGGATTCCCACCCATGTTTCAGTTATACCATTTTCTTCATCCACTAAATTCTGGGACACCCCTTCCCCAAGGTTCTCCTATAAGAAACTGAATAGAAGTGAATAAACCTCCTTTGAAATTAGAAGCACTCTTTGCTATCAGTATATTTATTTGGTAGTTGCTGTACTGCTCTAATCACTACTTCAGAAAAAATATGCACCTACATGTCTACTTGCCACAATTTGTCATATTAAACAGAAAAAATAACATGTCTTTGAGGAGGATAAATTACTAACACATAGTGTACTTTCTAGAAATATTTACTGCGTAATGAATCGAATACTAACTCCTTTCGATATTTTTAAGCTTTGTTCCATTTGATTTCAGTTGATTGAATTAAAATATCGAATAGGTGTTTTCAGACCAATGTAGATTGAATTATATAATTGTAGCTCATCATCACCTTCTGTTATTATTTAGTGTAATGTAGTGAGGAAGCACTGGATTGAGAGTGAGAGTGAAAAAAATCTTGATTTTAGTTTTGATTTTGCCTCTAAGTGATTTTACAACTCCATTTACTACTTAATTACCTTAATTACGGTTTATTTATTAATTAAATAATTGAATTAACAGATTTCTAAAACCAATGCCAACTTCATCTTCTCTTATGAATAATTCTAAATTTTGCAACATCTCCTGTGTGAGCTGCTTAGATGGGGAAAATATTTTCTTACATGCATTTGCTATTTATTTTTGCTAAATCTGAAAGGCCATTTATTACACATTGATAACTTATCGTAGTTATTTCTGTACATCTGTTTAAAGTGTCTACAATAAGCATTTTACAGAAGTTTAGAAATTTTTAGAACATTCTGGAAAAAATAAGAAGCTTTGTTTGCTAAGAGTACATTGAAGACTTTAATAATGAAGATTATTTGGGAGCTGGTGAAGGACTGGTGATTGACTCTTCAGATGCGCTACTCTGGCTATTAGCTCCATCTCAGTGAAGATAACCAATTACAGAAAGATACCTGCTTTCCAAAGCAGACAAAGTTGGAGGTCAAAGGGAAACAGTTAACTCTGAATATTACTGACTCTCAGATCTGTCTCAGTGAGAATGACATTGCATTTGCTGAAGTGGTTTTGTAAAATTTTAAGGAAACAATATTTAAATGGAAAAATATACTTATCTTCTACATCACTATAAACTGTAATGTTAAATATAATAAAACAAACATTTCAAAACAGAATCAAAATTAAGCTTTAGATCTTTATTTTGCCGTAGCCAAATTTCAGACTAGAAACAGAATTAAAAAATAAAAAAATAAAAAAGGGAGAGGTTTAACAATGCCCAGTTTTGTACTTCCAGGCCATATTGTGTTTTCTCCTTTTTAATATTTTATCTGTCTTTGCTCTTTGTTTGGAGCAAAAGAGAGGAATAGAACTGAACTCTCTATGCTATCTAAAGAATATGAACTTGTTAGGCCTTATAGACCTACTCTTCATGTATACTACATGCTAGCCTAATTTTACAAAAATTGGTTTCATGCCTTGGGTATCTAAATAAAATTCTATCACTCTCTGCCTCTAGACTTTCTCACAGCTGCTGCCTGGACCATGACAAGGTGAAGGTTAATAGTCAAGGACAGAGATACCTGTTGCTCCTGTCATGGCATTCCTAACATAGTATTCTGGTGCTGATCTTTGAACTCTGCTCCTGGTAACTACAAACACTTCCAGGTGTGGCCCATTTACTACTGATCCTGCTTTTTTTTTTTTGGCAGTAATAATCTCCTTCAAGCATTTTCAATAGTCATTTTTTTCTTCAATTCTCCTTCAACTATTCTGGACTTCCAAGGATTCACAAAGTTTATGGTAAATGAGATTCCTCTTCATACATACATACATACACACATATATACATACATACATATATATATATACATATATATATATATATACACATATATATATATATATATAAAAGAAGTTTTCAAAACCAAGATATTCAGCTCACTAAAATAAATAAGTAAATAAATAAATAAATAAATAAATAAATAAATAAATAGATAGATATTTGAATTTCTTAGGTCAAAATTATATTAATATCTACATCTATTTCTTCACTTATATTTATATCTAGTCTTATTTGATTTCCATTTACAGACCTACTTCATATGACTATTCAATTATCAATTTTTTACCAGAACAATTACAAAAAAATTTATACAATTTTTGCGATAAAGACTACTTTTGCTTTTAGAATAAAAGCTTTTTTTACATTCTCTCCCCCAACTATACTACATAGGCGCTCTGAAGGAAATAATATTTTGACTAGTTTGAAGCAAAGATGCACTCAGCAATTTACTCAATAAAACATCTACCTAGAAAATATCATAAAGAATAAAATTGAATGTGTGTACTATGTTTGGATGAACTAAAAAGGTTTTGCTTTGAATTTTATGCCAAACAAGAATGATGAAGAGTCAATGTTTTCTTGAATTCTCCAAATAGGCTTCAAATGTGGACTATTTCCAAATATTTTAAAAACTCTAATGGTTAGCTTGTATTTTGCTCTAAAAGTGTTTTTTTGTTCTGTAACTTGTTTCTAAGTGCAAGTTGAGTGAAAGATAAAGACACACTCCCAAAAGTATACAGATACATCTTTAAAAGAATGATTCTTTTCAGTACTTCCCCATCGTCCTTCACCAATAACTCCAAATTGACCTTCTTTCCTTCTTAGTGAGCACCATAAACCTTCGCTAATTAGAATTTAATTATAAACTATATTTATTTTGCTGTTTATTTACTCACATGTTGTTTATTATAATTAAATTGATGTTTTCTGTTTGTAAATATTGTATATCTTGGGTTAGTATAGAATGTACCATAATATCCCCATTAAAATTAATATAAACATAAATAATTTTATTTTTTCTAACTTGATTTTTTTCATTTATCAGCAAGGTTTTCTGAAATTAATTAAGTTCATTAAGTAAGGGATAGGTGTGCATAATTTATTTTCATTGTCATTCCATAGTGTGAATGTTATTAAAGTACAATTTTCAAAAGGTTATAAACAAATGTGTCAAAAATTTTACTTAATTCATTAACTACTAAAGAAACCAGTAAGATCTTAAAAGTAGTTGAAACAGATTTCAAGAAACAGAGATTTTTACGGTAATGCTGAAAATAATTTGCAACTAGATACAAAACTATTATACATGGCAATAAACTCTAATACCCGCAGATTACTTTTTCTTCTGGATAGATGCAATTTTATATCACTATTGAATAAGAGAGTCAGTTGTATTGCTTTCAGTCAAGAAACAATTACATTAATACCTATTTTTTACAAATTAATTTCTATCCTTGCAGAGTTGTACCGCATGCTAATCAATAATAAAAAAAATGGTTTTATAAAGATAATCAACCCTATAAAGTTAGCTAGTCCTCAGTCAGGTTATGTGCCCTAATCAGTGCACATTGAAGGAACATTTGGCAATCTCTTTTGCCTATGTCCATGTCTTGGATAATTCTTAAAAGTGTCTATGCTTGTATGAGCATAAAGGCTGGGGCAGATGAAGAAAAGGCACTATTAAGATTATTACACCCAAAAGGCAGAAAGAGTTAATATTCATGTTTTGACACCTAACGTAGTATTTTTGAGACTGTAGCAAGACAAATAGAAAGCAAGAATATTTCAAGAGAGAAAATCTTTATCTGTCCATTTAGCATTTCAAGGAAAGATCTAGAGAATGTGATTGCTGAGTTTCACCAAAGGAACATCCCAGAGAAGAAATAAAATGCTATCATGTTGGGGAAGTTCATCAAGAAGACATGACTGCTGGTTTGACCCACCAGCTGGACTCCAGGCAATTGAAGGCTCCTCACTTCTTCCCCTGTGCTTCGGAATGTTCATTCTTTTGCCTTCCCTGCTCTCAGAAGCTGTTCCAAGAATATGGCCTTGAGATAGAAATATGATGTTGAGACATCTGGACTGGGTATATAATTGAATCAAGTTAAGGCCTCCTCTACATATAACTTACCCTGGTTAAAGCCTCTATATAAACTTTTAAGATTTGTCAGAGGCTGCAGAAAACTGTTCCTGTAGTCACTTGAGAGAAGTGCTGTAAGTGATAAGTTCCCTTGCTTATTGAATCTGCTACCTACCAATCTGGAGTGGTCTGTTTTTCTCCTGTCTTTCCCTGCTCTCTGAGTATGGGGCCAGTTTCAGATTTCATATATGCACTACAACCTACAATTCTGGTAGATTAATAAATAGAGACAGGATGGAGGAGGTAAGCAGTCAGGTATATGTTGTGGGGGATGAATTCCTTTTATATAAGGGAATGCTAGGACCTCAGGAGCCTCTTTCCAATTTTTCTTTAAGTGTCTTGACAGAGTCGGTATGGCAGGACACCCCAAATGTCCCTAAGGATGGCCATGTAGAAAAAACTTGGCTTCATCTGTATAATATGCTCAGAGAGAGAGAGGGCCTAGATTCTTCTCATTCAGTGCTGCTGTGCAATTTTTGTGGACAGTGGTGAGAATGGGAAGTTGTCACATGTTACTGCAGGGTATTACCCAGGCACTGGGCAGGAATTTTTGCAAGTGTGCCTGGGCCTGGGACAGAATGGGACTCATACTCAGAGCTCAGTAGGCTCCACAAACAGTGAGAAGCAAGGTGTATTCATTTTATCAAGAAGGGTTGCCAGTATCCTGATTAAGCAGAGAAAGGACTGTTTCCTAGCCACAGATTTTGGCGGAAGATATCAGCAGATGCCTTGGAGGATGGAAGGCCAAGACCACTCGCACAACAGCAGCCAGTACTTCAGAAGGAAGACCAGGTCAGCCATGCTAGAAGATAGAGGAAGAGCCCAAAGAGAGATAGAGATGAAGGTAGGGAGGAAACTACAGGCTTAGAGATATTCATCTCTTTGCCAAAACCCATGCCTTTGAGCCATTTCCCTCCTCCATGCACCCAGATACTCCAGAGAGAACAAGAGACTGGAGTAAAATTCTTAAATTTTATCCATTAGTGCCTGAATATCTACTTAAAATGACTTTAAGTATGAATCACATGAATTTTACTGGATTAGAATTTTTTTTTCCTCCTAGCTCAGTTGGTTGGGAGCATGTGATAAAAATCAGGTAGCTATAAAAATTAATCTATATTTCTTTAGATAGTTGAATGTACTTAAGTAAATATGCAATTCTGCTACTAATCTATTTTTTCCCCCTTAAAAACACAGGAAGGAAGGAAGGAAGGAAGGAAGGAAGGAAGGAAGGAAGGAAGGAAAGAAGGAAGGAAGGAAAGGGGAGGGGAGGGGAGGGGAGGGGAGGGGAGGAGAGGAGAGGAGAGGAGAGGAGAGGAAAGGAAAGGAAAGGAAAGGAAAGGAAAGGAAAGGAAAGGAAAGGAAAGGAAAGGAAAGGAAAGGAAAAAAGTTAAGTTCTGAGCACTTTTATTTAGTTGGGGCTGTGTGGGGGGTGATCATCCTATGTGGTTGCAAATCTTTGCATATATATCCTGCTCACTCAACTTGAGTAACCTACCTGTTGTCTTCACATTAGAGTGCAGTGTAAGTTTAGAATAGCACTAGGGTTCTCTCTGAAGTGTGAGGAGAAATAAGAGACAGTACTGTCCTGGCTTCATGTGTGGAGTTCCTGAACGGGGCATACGTGCAGAAGCACCAGCCCAGGAACATTGTGAGAGAGCAGTAGGGGGAGCCTAGAAGTATGAACACATATTTTGACTTAGAAACAAGATTTAAGTTTTAATTTAGGAATTAGAAGAATATCGCTAAAACATAACATCTGGATCCATCAAATGTGTGAAATACATAGTTTGAGTTTCATATTGTGATGAAGCCAATTACCAAAGAAAATGCAAATTGTAAATGAATTTTAATGATCCCAACCTAAATTCAGATTTTAAAATATCCAGCAGACAACATAAAATAAAAGGGGAGATCAATTTATGCTATAACATATATAATTTGAAATATTATCCTTGTCTCCTTTAATAGAACCTCAAGCCTTTTTATAGTTTTTTTTTTTTTTAATTTCAATTTGTTATAAACCATGAAAGAAAGGCACAGAATAAATGAAAAGCTTAAATTCACTGTTTAAAAAATGGTTGTAGTTCTCTAGAGACCAGACTTCTTTCGGTAAGGTAGTAAGTGAAGTGCAAGGAGGCCAGGCCTGTCCTGCTCAGAGCTCTAAAGCCAACTTTGCTGTTCTGGATCAGTCAGAGAGTGGAGAGAACATCAGAAACAAGGCCAAAGGTTTAAAGCCACTGAGGTGGGAGATAAAAGATGGAGCTAATTAGATACTTAGAAGGTCCTGAAACCAAACCATGGATTTAAGATGAAAGCACTCAGCTATTTCAGGCACAACAAACAGAACAGAGCGTGACCTTTGGGCTGGGGAGAGAATGAATGCACCAAGCTCCAAATTTCTCAGAGGTAAGGGATTATAGAGAAAAGGACCGTTGATAAAAATACAGTCAGGAGTAAATTGCCTTAGTGTCTTGTGCCCTCTAAGGTATATTCGCTTTGCTATTATTTTTTGTGTAAGAGAGAACATCCTTTATCTCAGCTACCAGAAAGAATTCTGACTTTTTCTCTCAAATTCTCCATTCAATTTTTCATTACTTTAACATAATCAAAATCTATTGTTCCATTTATATGAGAAAGTCAATAAATTTTAGCATTTATTCTTCATTTTGGAGTTTTTAATAATTTAAACAGTTTAGATAGAATTTTGAGGCCATTCTGATATGCTAGGGAGCATCTTCCCTTTGGTGTGCAGGGGGATAGTAGAGCAATAAGGGAAGCTAAAGAATGCTGCATGAACTGCAAGGTATTGGGAGTCACATATCTTCAAGTCAGATAGTAAATTTGCCTTGAAGACAAGGGAGTAAACTATGTATGAATTCAATTTCTCCTTGGACTCTTATAAATTTCTTCCTGTAGATCATACAGGCCATTAGTTTTAAACAATAGGTTGTGCTTTCTAAATACAAAATATGTTTTCATTTGATCTGGCAATATGGAAACAAAAACAGTCATACGTTGCAGAAATTAAAATATGTACACATTTAATTTGCTATGGAGAGTGGTATAATAATTCATGTATTTTCTATGCTACCTTCTCAGACATTTATTTTGAGTTTTAAGTAGTTGTCTTATGTCCAATTTATAGTCCCAATCTTAATTCACAGGTACTATTATATAAACACTCCTGCTACATTTGCCCACTAGAATGTAGTACAGGAGAGAGTCATATTAGAATATGCAATACTGGGAATATGGTTGTGTGATGTGACAATCTTTTTTCCTCAAAAACGCTGTAGCAGATATGGCATGTTATATACTCAAATCCAATCTTCACATATTCCTTCCCATATAGAAATGCAATTTGTTCAAGTATACAGCTTTTAAAGACCATAATATTTGCTCTAGTTCAGAGGTAAATCCTGATTGTTCTAAAGTTTTTAGCACTGTTTAATAGGAATCTCTGTGATAACAGAAAAGCCCCATTTCTTCACTCTCCAATATAATTGCCATTAGCCTCACATGACTATTGAGTACTCTAAATATGACTAATAAGATGGCAAACTAAATTTTTCATTTTATTTATCTTTAACTAATATGAGTTTAAGTTTACACAGATGCATGTGACTACCAGATATTGTAATGGGCAATGTAGAACAGCTAATCATAGCAATGTCGTTGACATTGCTAATAATTGGATTGACAACCAGCATTTGACAAAATGTTAGTCAACAGATAGGAAGAGAATGTTGCTGGTAAATAAAATGTTTTTTTTCCTCTTATCAGACAATGCCCTACATAGCACTATTGTGTGGAGCTCTGACAATAAGCTTATCACACGATGAATAGGAGCAATAAGGCCGAGCAGGGCTGATCCAGCATTTTTTTGTGACTTCTGTAAATGAGATAATTAATTCTTCGATATGTTTAAGCCATTTTGATTTGCATGTCTTGTTATTTGCAGAGAAAAGTATAATAACTAACATAAGCACCTTCTAGATTATGTAATGAAATTATCAGAAGTATTTTTTAATCTTCGATATTAGAATAAGTTATTATTTGAATTTTAATAAAGATAATTTTTGTATATTGTATATGTCTTCAATATAGTAATAGTAGAGTATATATATAGTAACAGCAATAATAGTGAAGATCATAGTCATAAATGTTTTCATGTTTGTTGTCTAAACTGAAATTCGTCTTAAAATTTTATAAATAGGTAGCACCTATATATTGAAACACATGTACTTTTGTAAATAAAGAAATTGAAATTAAGAGAGGTTAATGAGGTCAGACAGTTCATAAGAAGTAAGGATATATCTCAGTCTTGGGTATTTTTTTTTCAATAAAGTACTCTTTTTAATTAAATTAGTTGTGTCTGTAATTATCCTTTGTGTAAATGGATTCCAAGAAGAATATAAGAAAGACCATTAGATATTTGTATATATAATGGTCCAGTTGTTTTTGCCTCTAACATCTCTAACTATATGTAAAATGAGTACATTTTTGAGTTATGAAAGGTAGAAAATGTCATGTTGAATAAAGAGCAATATCTATTTTAATTGTATTAAAGATAATTCAGAAAAAAAAGAGAAATAATTAAAGTAAGAAGTTGGGTTTTAGAAAATCTAGAAAATAAAGGATATAAACATATAAATTTACATATAGTGAATCATTCACTGCATTTCATGGGTAAGGAATTGAAGAGACCTAACATTTACTACTGTTCAAGTTAATCATTCAAACTGTAGGTCTTAAAATAACTATTATTAGTTGCAAATTTTAAGTAGAATTTAGAAAGTATGCTTAACAATTGAACAATAACTTTTGTTTTTGTATATTCTTATATTCAGAAAAGACACTTGTTTTCCCTTGTTTTTCAGGGTGAAAAAACAAAATAAAGAAACAAAGAAATTTTTGAACAGCAGCAGAGGCTCCTTAGTTTAAACTTTGCTTGTCAAATATTAGAATAAGTTAAAAGAAACTGCATCTTTTCAATAGGTTCTTAAATATAGATTTAATCATACTTTTTCTGCAAAATGATGTTTCACCTGTTTTACATGAAGATAATGCAAATAACTAAAATGCTATTCAAAGTTTTTTAAGCTTTAGGATTTTATCAATAAACTTTATGATTATGAACTTAAGAAGATCAACATATTCAGATGATATTGAATTTTAAATATTTTAACCCTTTTATTTTACCACAGAAAAGCTTTACTAATTTAGCTCATTAAAAACAATTCTAAACTGCAAATGTGAGAGCTATGGAAGTGTGGGTAGTTGAAAGAGAAACTGTTGCTATATAAGGAACCTATTTCCAGGTATAACTATGATATAGCAACACCGAACAAAGATCTATACAAAAATGATAAGTAATTATAATAAATATTATAAATAAAATAATGAGAATGATATAACTGATAGTATCCACTAAACTTTTATTTTGTGTTAGTCACCAAACTAAGTTTTTTATGTGCTGGGCGCCATAGTAAATTTTTTAATTATCTCATTAAATCGTATAACAATATTATGAGGTAGGTATTAATTCTATTCCTTTCTTACAAGTAAATAAAATGAAGATAAAAAAGCTAAAATTTTCATTTTAAATCATGAATAATATTGGAAAACTTGAGTGATTGTTGAGCTGGGCCTTGTTTTGTTTCCCTTCTCTTAGGAATCACTACCTTGCTTCTGCCAGTGTCCAATGTTTGAAAACAGTAGTTTCTTTTTTTCTTTTGTTTCTTCCAATCATGTATAATAAAAGAGTAAGTCAGGAACTTGTGGGGGAAATAGAGAACATGACTGTGCAGAGACACATGGCTTATAGGGCCAAAGATAACCTCACAATGATTTCTGTGCCTCAGAATGACATGCAAGCTAGGGAATAATTTGTATTTTTTGAAATATTCTACTGCACATAATTCATGAAAGAGAGACAAAAGGTGGATGAATGAAGGGGTATTTAAACCAGTAAACAGTCCCCCACTTGACTTTTCATCTAAACAGTATTTTGGTACCACGTAAATCTCTATCACTCAGAACTTAAACAAGACCCTAGGGGAAAAAAAATACAAAATTGCTTGTGTTTAAGATTCTCCTTTGCCAAAGGAGTGGAAGCTTAAATTAGAAATTTGACTAATAAATCATTTTATGCATTCTTGGGTTGTGGACTTATATCTAATTCACAGATTTGGTGTAATTTTTGAATTTATAAGTTAATTTGTAATTTTTACAACATAATGATGATATATAGCTTGATATATCATCTCCAGATCTGAAGGTTAACTTAACATGTGATAGCTAATGTAACTGAACAATTTGAATTTATTGAATCAGAATTGTAATATTCCGGTTATTGCATACAATAAGGTATGACTGCATCATTTAAAACTCAGAGTAAGCTTCATGAGGGTAAGAAACATGACGTATCCTTAACATCCAAGAAGGACTCTGATCATCAATTAATATTGAGTGAAAAAATACAACAATGAATATATATATATATATATACACGTGTGTGTGTATATATATACACATATATATGTATATATACACATGCGCACACACACACACACACACACACACACACACAC
This sequence comes from Eidolon dupreanum, assembly GCA_028627145.1. Lineage (NCBI taxonomy): Eukaryota > Metazoa > Chordata > Mammalia > Chiroptera > Pteropodidae > Eidolon > Eidolon dupreanum. The sequence continues at coordinate 99,540,716 of CM053503.1, read as the reverse complement.
ACACACACACACATATATATAAAATCTGGTCCAGTAAGAGAAAATTTTGTGAAAGGTATAAGCCACATTTTTTTCTTTTTTCTTTTTTTTTATTCTTGTTTTACATTCTTAAAATGTCCTTGGAGATCAGAAAACTCAAATTGGGTCTTTATTAAAGTAAAATAGTTTTCTTGACTCCTCTTGGGTCATATATCCTTGAAATCTTTCTGGATAAAACCGATAAATCTAATAGATTAATTTCAATGTGGTTAATGAGTAGGTTTACATGTTACACTTCTCTAGCAATTTCTGAAGATTGTTTTTAACTGAAAGCAATGTCTCTAGTGCATGGCAGGTATGATTTATGATAAAAATAGTTTGGGGTAAGAAGGCTTTCAATAGACCTTACAATCGATCACTCTATATGGTTAACTTTCTTACAATCAGACACTTGGCTCAAGTTAATAAAATGAAATATAGGTAAATTATCCTTATTGATGTTTCAGCTAGTGGACATTTTCTGTTAATCAAAGTCCACCAATAAATTCTCTTCCCAATTACCCTTGAGGTTTGCAAACATGATTGTCAAGACATATTTCTTGCACTTCCCAAACCTTTTTTAGCCTGAGGAATATATTAGATTATTTGTAGGTGGAAGAGAGTTCTCAAGTGGCTTTCATTTCTAGCACTGTAGGTCCACATTTTAATGATTAAAGTATTTAAAAGGAATTGATATTTTTCAAATTTAGAGAAGGTGTATAGAAAAGATATATTCACTTTTATGTCATCAATAAATTTTACAATTATATATTATTCTTTGTTTTTTTTTAAGATATTTAATCAAATAAGCTGCATCTACTGCTATAAAATAAGCCTACACTAAAAGATATATAGAAATGGCAAAGGATAAATACATGAAACAAAAAACACTTCGACTTTCTCACTATTAGAAAAGATTTTCTCTCTGTGTTGTACAACAAAAGGTTAAATGTTTCAATTGCCCACTGGAGAAAAATCCAAAAGAGTAAGTGTAATTAATTGTGTTTCATAAGTGACATTGATTAAATCTATCCCCCCAATAAAATTATTGTGACATCTTCATAACTCTAAATAATGGTGCTCCTATTTTAGCTTACTTATAAAAAGTAAATGACTCTTTAATCTGTGTTCATGTTTACTTCCAAATCCAGTGAGGACAAAACAGGAGAAAACAGGATTATGATACCATCTGAGTGATTTAGAGCAGACATAAGAAAAGGCACTGCCCTTGGAAAGGTTGTACTCTCATAGATAAGGGGTTATGTGACCAGAGTAATATAGATCTGGGCCTTCCCAGAAGCCATGTACAACATGACTCTGGAGGTAACCAAATGAATGAATTGGCAACAAAAATCATTATTGCATACTTTGGACAGAGGATGGGAGGGTGAACATACTAATTCTATTTTCATCAAATTGATTCATAAGTACTAAAACTGGGATTCTTAATTCAGTGCTCTAAAGCAACCATGGATGAGCTTCAGGAAATGTATAAACACCTTGAAATTTAAGTACACACAATTTTATATATATCCATATATGGCATTTTTAGAGGGGAAGAAACTCTATATCCCATCGGATTCTCTATGTATTCTACAATCACTTATATTCACACTCACAGAAAAGATTAAATACCACTTTTTGTGAAGAACTTGGGAATCAAGATTCACATGCTTTCAATGTATTATAAACTATTAATAAAGAAATAATTTTCCCACAATATCAGACCCTCATATTCCAACTCATTTTTCCTTCTAAAAGTGATACTCTCTATTTCACTAAAGAAATGCTAATTTGGAAAATTCATTTTATAAGTAGAATTGCATCCTCTCTATCTATGGTTTCAGTCTTTCTGTTACCACAGCTTGCTTCCCTCAGGCTCTCTGGCCCAGGTCTACTGATCTCTTGCAATGTTCAGTGTGTTTCCTATCCTCTCTGCCTTCTTACTCTTTGCAGACAGCTTTTCTTTTTTTTTTTTTTTTTTGGTCTGAAATATTATTTCCACTTTCAGTCTTCAACCCTACTTGTCCTTCAGGATTCTTCTCTGGTGACCGTTGACCAGGAACCTGGGCAAACCTCTGTCAATGCACGTATCATGATGCATGGAAATAATATATGTTTACACTTTTTTTCATGCTAAATTGCATAGTTCTTTGAAATTATATGTGTTTATTCACCTCAGTAAGCTCACAACCTCATCCAGCATCTGATACATAAAAAAATCAATGGTCTAGCGAACGTCAATGGTTAAGAAAAAGTAAGTTGTAATGAATGAAAATGCTCAATAGTTTTCTCTTTTAGGGTGCATATATTTTTAAACAATATATATATTACACACACACACACACACACACACACACACACACATATATATATATATATATATATATATATATATATATATATATATACACACACACACAATGACTACTTTCGGAGCTGATTTCATACAGAAAGGAACAAATTATAAAGATATCTGATAATAAGGGAACTGAACTTTCCTGAAACTACTGAAGTAATTAAATTCACATCATATAGTTGGTACTTTAAGAGATCTACTGTCTCTTAGGTCATTAATCGCATGTCCTGTTTGAAAGAAACTTAGCATTTAAAATTTTTGTAAATACAGTGTAGTTGAAGTTCATAAGGAAGGAATGGAATTTATATTTAGTCAGACAGCTATCCTAGCATTATTCCATTCTCAAATTAGACAAATTACACCAACTTACACTCTTAATTTTCTTAAGACCAGTGTTTTTTAGCTAGTTTTGTAATGGATGCTGTGATGTTCCAACTATATGTCCCTTTGGAACTGGAGGACTTATTTTATAGTTGCTGGCAGTGCTGCTGCCTAATAGCTGTCAGTTCTCAAAGTTCCCTATATTTGCCCTCAGCTGAAGGGAGTTTTCTCATCCAAAGTCTCACTCTGTCTCTAGGGACAGTGTACATCGAATGAATAGTCAATGGGGAAATAAAGGCCCTGCCATTCCCTATCACTTCGGGACAACTTAGAAGGACCATTGTAGTTTTAGAGATTCTGTGGGATTGAATGACTTTTTTTGAGACTGTATCCCAGTGCAACTTCTCCCTTTTACCAAAGATGCTTTTTTTCCCTTTCCCCTCACTACCCTTTGCCTCACATTCTGAGACTGTTTTCTAACAAATTCTTGCTCTTGTGTTGAGAATAAACTCTAATGGATGAAGATATAAGTACAGAAATTAGTTTGAAGGCTATTGTAATCTTGGGAATAAACTGTGATGGTAAAAGTGGAGGTAGTAAAAAGTATTTGGATTTTGGACATATTTTAAAGATAGGGACAACAAATTCCCTGACATATCAGGTGTAGATTGTGACAGAAAATAAGGATTCAAGTATGACTCCACTTATGTTAGCATAAGTACTGGCAAAATGAAGATGGAGGATCTATATTTGACAAGATTTGGAGAGGAATAATTAAGAATTTACTTTTAAGTATGTTGGATTTGAATTATCAATTAGACAACTAGTAGAGATTTCAGGGAGACAACCAGATTTACAGGTCTGCAATCTGATGGATCACTATGTGTGGGAGATATAGTTTCAGCAGTTTTTGAGATATACTAATTTTTAAAGCTAAGAGAATAGATGAGATCTCCAAGAGAATGAGTATAGATAAAAATAGAGAAAAAGACCAAAAACCAAGACTTGGAACTTTAAGGTAGAGACTGGGGAGAAGAGGAAGAAATATCAAAGGAGACTGAGGTGGAATGACAATAGAGGTAGGATAAATACCATGGAAAGTGGAATCTTGGAAGAAACGTGGAAAAGATTATAAAGGAGAGGGTATGATCAACAACTTAAAATGCTACTTATAGGTCAAGTAAATTGACGTTAGTAACTTTGATGGTAATATTAATGACAACATTTTTAGCAGGGTAATGAAGAAGAATAGAAATGGGTTTGTGAGAATGTATGAAGAGAGGAAATAAAAATACCTCTTTCTAGATGTTTTACTATAAAAAGAAGCAGAGTAATAGGACAGTAGTTGGTAGAGAAAGTGGAGTCTAAAATATCTTTTTCTTAAGGAGAAATGACAGTATATTTGTATGGTGATGGGAATGATCCAGTGGAAAATTAATGATAAAAAATAAAGAAGAAAAAAATTCTGGAGCAAAAAACCTGGGTTAAGCAAGACAGAACTTGTGTCTACAAGTGAAGGCAATTGCATTAGTTTTGAGCATGATTATAGTTATAATAATAAACATTTTTAATGTGCTGATAATAAAGTCAATGTACACATATAAAGTATTATTTATGAAGCTGTGCTTGCAAATAATAAGTCGAAGTTGTCTTCATAATTCTTTATTGAGAAAAAGTACTATATATTCAGATAGACCAGCTAATGTTTTTAAACTATAAAGTGAAATAATTTGAAGATTGAATGTTTGAAACTTTTTTGTCAATATAATTTTAGCATAAATTTTAACCTACCTCCTTAATATGCGATAAATTAAGAGTCAAACATTATATGTATCATTAGAAGTATAATTGTGAATAAAGTATGCTTTTCCCTACATATTAATTTAAGATAAATACTATACATCACATGTTAGTCGAGAAAAAGGTAAAACTTTCCAGGAAAAATAAATACTATTAAAAATTTGATTTCACTAACATTCAAAAATCAAACAATAGCATGTTTTGTTTAAAGTTAGATATTAATCATATATCATGCAAAAATTAAATGACTGTTATACCCAAAGGCATTTATAAGAGTTATTGTCAAAAATGAGAATATAATATTAAAACAGATTGGGAAAAATAGTTATCATCTCTCATGTATCCTGACTGAGCTAATCACTTTAATGTAAGCCATTACAACTTCAGTCAGATTACAATAGCAAATTCTGTAGCATTGGGCCATATCATTTACAAATGGAATTATCTGGCAACAAATAATGTGAGAAGAAATTTCTTTTCCAATGTTATTATCCACATAGGTTTAAACTCAATTTCTGCTATCATTTATATTTATTCAGGGGCATATTGGAGAAGACTATATGTAAAAACATTGTTTTCTTCTAACTTTTGCTCATCCTTTAAAAATTTTATTTCAGTATGATTTTTGCCCCATTTCCTATTTGAGTTAAATTTTCACTTTATGGGTTTGCTAAAAACAAATATCATAATCTCAACTACCATCAGTTGCATCAGAGGAGAATAATTACCATTAAGTAAAGAGATATTTGTTGCAGCATGAATGTCGTCTTTGTTAGACAAAGCAATCTGTTCCTCCCAAGATCACTTTTATCACGATAAAAAAATCAGGACTCTAAGAAAGGGAATCAGAAGCTAATGTTTTGCAAGTAATGTGAAGTTTGCAGCTGGTCTTGTCTCTTATAATGTTAATTCATTTCCTTGTGTAGATCTACTCCAATTAATGTGTTTGTGTGAGTTTCTGTAGAAAGACTGACTACCTCTTAAAGTGCTTCCTTGTCATTTAGTCATTGACAAACACTTGGTACAATTGTTTCTGCAACTGCTAGCAAGCAAGGAATAGTGGTCAATGCAATGGTAAACTGAGATGTCTAAAGTCTGAGAGTTTTTTCTTCCCAAATTGGTTGGTGAGTTAGAATTACATTTATCAGTGAAGAAATAGAGATCTATCTTTCTTTCTTCCTTCCTCCTTCCCTTTTTCCCTCCCTCCCTCCCTTTCTTCCTTCCTGTCACCTCTTTTTCACTCTCTCTTCCTCCATTCTCTCCTGACATATTATATATATCATCTGCCGAAGTACTTACCTAACCTCTTGTTTTTATGAATTCCTGGTTACAAAGATCTATGATTATAAGCACAAAGGGGAATGGGTGTTTGCATTCTGGGTGAGATACACACACACACACACACACACACACACACAAAAACACACACACACAATATGCACCATATATATAGTAAATATATATATATTGTAAATATATATACAGTTATTATATAGTAAATACATATATATAGCCATTTTTGAACATTTGTGTGATGAGTATTCAAAATATTTCTGCCAGATTATTCGATGGATTTTGTATCATCTTTAAGAAATTGTTGTTGTTGTTGTTGTTGTTTGTTTTGTTTGTTTGTTTTAGTTCTTTGATCATCTTTCTGCTAATTGAAAAGGTCCTTTAAAAATGAAAAGATTTTTTAAAACATAACACTTTTTTTTTTTATTGCCATTGCTTTATGTTCAAGGACTGCTGGGCTTCTGGATTTGGGGACATGTAACTAAGAAAAGAAACAGAGAAAATGTTGCTCTCTTGTAAGGTGCTGCATTTATGTATAGGCCTTGACCAAGCAATCCCACATTTTTTCTTTGTTTCATCTTTTCTGTAGACCTCCCACTCAAATTGGAGCCTCTAACTCATTGAATAACCTAAATAAGAAACATATCAATTATATTTGCTTTCTTAATATATGGAAAGAAAGAAAGGAATGATGAAGTTAAGTCTTATTAGCTGGTTTTTAAGCAACAGGCAAATCTTGTCATTAACACTGAAGACAAACATGGGAGGCAAAGCTGAAATTGCATTCTTTAAATAAAATAGCCCAGGAAAAATATTATATTTTGCTGAAACATCTCTCTAATATTTATTTAGGCTGACATCCTGGGCTATTTTCTTGGTCTCAAAAGCTCATGCTAACTTTTAAAGCTCGTGTGAGTGAGTGAGTGAGTGAGTGAGTGGGTGAGTGAGTGTGTTTATGACTGTGTAAATGAATGAATCCACTAGCATTCTAAATAGAAACTTCTACAACTCTCTTACCATGTAACTGAAATACTATATATAATAGAAAACTACTATGTGGAAGATTCACACACTGTAGGGTATAAATATCAGACCAAATGTCTTGAAATATTTAAAGCCATATGTGGTAACAAATGTTTATATCGGTAACCTGAATATACACTAAATTTTTGGTGCAGCATTCTTATCACCTGGCTTAAATAACCTGTATTATTTTACTCTCCATTTTACAATATGAAAAATTATGAGCACATTTTAATAATCTCACATATTTTCCTATAAGTTCCCTATACTTTTAGTAAAAATATGAAGTCAGATTCTTTGGCAGATTATGTTTGTTCCAATTAGATATAAAAATGTGTTCCCTGTTGGGAAAGGCAAGTTGAACTTGAGACAGTAATATAATCGGTTGTTTTTTCACCATGGTTTATGGAAGCTTCCTTCCTTCTGGTGAAACAGCATGATACATTAAATTCTGAGATATGGAAGGGCACAGTATCTACTGCATTTTGATGATAGAAGTGGTGATGAAAAAGAGGTTACAGGTTATTTAAGTAGCAGAATGGGAGCTTTTGTGTTTATAGATTTATACTAATATTTTAAATTAAACTATCTTTATTAAATATGTTGTTTCTTCAAAAATTTAAAGAAATAGAAAGGAAGAACTTCAAACTGTAATACAGCTCTGAAAAAACCTTGGGCAGCCCAACAGGGAGATCAAGGGAGAAAATTGCCGATTGAGGAGTACAGCTGACCATTGAATAACACAGATTTTTACTACATGGGTCCACTTATGAGCAAAGTTTTTTTCATCTTGTAAACAGTAGATGTAAACTTACGATATCAAAAATACTGAACCCAGGGTATGGTCTGTGGCTCCACTTGGGATGCAAACCCAGGACCTTCTGTGTGCAAAGCAGATGTGCTAACCACTACACTATGGAGCCGCCCCCGTTATTATTCAATTTTTTAATGATAGCTTTTATATTTTTTAGAAGTATAGTTTTTTACTTAAAATTAAGTTGTACTTAAAAAGTACAATTCATTTTTTTGTCTTCTTTTGTAATAGTTAGACCTGCTCCATACGTATTATGATTGATTTTACAATGTAAGAATGCAATAATTCTACTTCTAAAAAGTTTACACGTTAATTAATATAAATGTTTGATAAGTACAAAGCATTGGCTACAGAAAGATCATTATTTAAAAAAAATATGTAGCAAAAAATATTCAAAACAAGAGTTGAAAACTAGGACATAATCATTTCCTTCAAAACTTCTTGGGGTAACTCATCTGAGCATATACCCCATCATATACATATATACTCATTTTGGTACCATCCCTGATAGACAAAATGGAGTCTCTATATATCCTTTTTACAGTCTGTGATGAGGGGCTTGCATCAGTCACACAAGGAACTGACATTTTCTATAAAGTGTAAAATAGTAAATATTTTAGATGATGAGAGCTGTGTGATCTCAGAACTATACTCAACCCTGTAGTTGTAGGGCAAAAGTGGGCATAGCCAACATGTACACGAGAGGACATGTAAAAGAAACAGGTGATTGGCTATAATTTCCAGTTCTGATTCAGACTCTACAATGATAGAGTCAATTTCTCAGATATTATCAGAGAGCACTATTTTCCTCTTAAAAGATATAGCAGAATACATTGCCATGGTCCTTTATTTTAGAAAACAATATTCTTTGAGTTGTTCCACTTTAAAGAGTGTCATAGTGTATTCATTCATATTAGCTATTGACATTATTAATTAATGAATAAAGACCAAGAGGAAAGGCTAACTGTTCTTAAACCTGTCCCAATAAAATAGCAGCCTTTCTGGTCACTGAATAATCTCTGCAGTAAGCTTCTGACAGATTCTATCACTTATTGCTACAGATGAGAAGATTCCAAAACATGATGTTTTTCAAGTCATCTAAGTAGTCATTTTTTGTATTGTTATTACTTACTTGATGGAACAACCTAAAACCATCTTTGATCTTGTGAATAATTTCAAACAGCTCCATTTACTGGTATCCAAGGACTTCAATGTCGATTGTCCCACCATTGGTTTTAGTTAGGTTCACGGTCCATTAGTTTATCCACAGCCCTTTAGGTAATTACAAAAACTGAAAGCTTGCCCTTTCACTTGTTTCGTTGTCAACCATGCTCGTTGTATCATCAATGTAATGTATCAGTTGTGGGCCTGTGGGCAGCTTCAGATACCTATCCCTGTGAAAAATGCCACGACAAAATATAGAGGAATACACACACTCATGTCTGAACTAGCAGAATAAAAAGCATGCTGATAAAAGCAAATTACTTCAAGGAGTCTAAGTATATAAAGTAAATAATTAACTGACTGACAGAGTTTATTACTGCACATTATAAAGTAGATAATGTGCTTTAGTAAAGTTATTGTATTATGGTTATTTCAATGGTTGAGATATTAGTAACCTATATCAGTCCTTAGATTATATCTATTCTTTGATCTGGTGATGAGAAAACTAAAGGGATGTTGATAAACTTGATTAAATTCTTCTAGAATTCTTTGTTTAATAAGACGTTCACTAAAATGGCTAGCTTTATAGTTTAGAAGTTGATTGAAGATCTATGGGTTTAATTCTGACTACCAAATGGTAGAATTTTCATACTCTGGGTCAAAAAATTTGGAGTAAGGTTATCATTGTCTTCCCATACCTGAACATTAGCCATGAAAAATGTTATGCACCATATAATAACAGCTATTATTTGTTGTGCATTTACTATGACTCAGATATGCATGTAAACAATATATATGTATTATTTAAAAATTCTTATAACTATCTTTGAGGTATAGCCTTTTCTTGTTCTGATGTTACAGCTGATAAATCTGAGGATTAAAGATGTTTAGAGAAATATCTAGAAACTAGTTCTTCTGACAATTTCATTATCTTTATCATTTTTATGCTATCTCTATTAATCTTTTAGATAGAATAGTTTTTTTCTCTATTATTCAGACATGTGAGGAATATTAACTATAAAATAGATGTGTTAATGAGACACAAAATATGTCTCTTTGAAAAACAAAACATTAATAAATCCTCATTCCAACTCTTGGGGCAGTGCGTTCTCAGACATTTAGACTATATTCTACCAGTTGAAGTGTCAGTTGTGGGCTTATTAATAGAAAAATAGGACAGAAAGAAGGATCAATTAAACCACTAAGACCTGCTATAGCAGCCAGATGGCTGACCTTTCTCTTAATACCATCACAGGGTATCCAGATTCTAATGTTCTTGTTTATTGTCGCAATGGCAAGTCATTAGCATGATTGGACCAGGCCATACCAGGCTGACGTGCTTTTCAATTTTAAGCCAGCTGGAAAGTGATACTCTCTGCTCTGGACCCCAACTCTGTGCTCTGAGACAAGCTGAGAGAATAAGCCAAGAACTTTCTTCTGCATTGTGACTTCTTGGCCACAAAGGTGATACATTCTCTCTTTCGGCATCGTTAAGCTGTTTTCTCACCCATAGGTATATGTAATGTTTTTCAGCATGGATAGGAGGTCTGTTAATTGAACATGCCTTTAGACAGAAAGAAAAGGTTATAGGTTCACGATCCAACTTTAAAGTTATCCAGTTTTCCCCTTTCTTCTATTGCTCTTTTTTGAATGCTTTTTTTGACAAGTCATTCATTGTTTCTTTACTACTATCAGAATGAAAACTATAACTTATAAGAAACCAGCATCTGTTAAAAAAAAAATAAGACTATTCGACAGATGTGTAGTGAAGAATTAACTTTACCCAGAGAGGTCTGTCCTTAGACCTGTCTCTGGGAAGATAACTTTTAAACCCTTGGAATTTCCTGAGTGAATGGAATGTCTTTATCACCCTTGGTGGACTTCTGAGACCACATTGATAGTTTATGCTAACATGATGACTTGTGAGAGGCTCTTCAGACCCCAACTGATAGTTTCTGCTAAAGAGATGACCCACTGTAGGAACTAGTCACTGCAGGAATACCAACCATATGAACAGTGAGTTGGGAGTTTGTGCTGCGTTAAATCAGCCTGACCTACAGGGACTGGGGATAAAGAGTGAAGTCAATCATGTGGGCAATAATCAACCATGCCTACCTAATGAAGCCTCAATAAAATCTCTGAACACCAGACCTAGAGTGAGCTTCCTGGTTTGGCAACATTTCATGCATATATTGCTACACTTCAATGCCAAAATAAGACATGGAGGCTTTGTATTTAGAAGTCTCCTACCAATCCCATATATGCCTTGTGTGTGTTTCTATGCCATATCCTTTTGCCATAATAAAACTAATGGCAAATACAGTCCTATTCTGCAGACTGTGAGGAAAATTGTCAAATGTGAGGGTGGTCAGAGGAACCCTAAATTTATAGTCAGTTGGTTTGAATTGAGGGTGGCTCTCAATTCACAAATATCTACAGATTTGTGAATGATGTCTAAAGTCTTAGGTAGACTTGGTAGTCTGGAGGACTGTGCCCTTACTCATGAGTTTGGCCTAACTCTGAGTAGCAGATGATGTCGAAATAAGATTCCTACAATAAAAATGTACAAAAATGTACATAAACGTTTATATAGTAATTCTAATACTAAAAATTTGTCCTAGGGTCAGAAGCATATAACTATTATTATAAAATATTTTATAATTAAAAAAAAGAGAGAAAATAACCAAATAGTTTCAACTCTTTCTCTCATCAATATTTTATTTAGCATCTATTATGGCCTGGGTTCTAAGTTAGAAGCCAAGGATAAAATATTAAAAAAGATAGACACACTTCCTATACTCTAACACTAACACAGGAGAGAGTATTTTAATTATTTAGGTGAACAGATAATTTTACTATTCTATGATAACTCTCTTGACAAGGAACAGACCTTCTGTCATTGAATCACATAGGAGTGGCACTCAGACCTGAGAGTCCAGAGTAGGTTATTTAACAAAGCAAACAACTCAGAATAGAGACAAAAATAACAAAATATATAATTAGTAGTGTTGTACAAATAAAATATTTAATTATCATACAAAACAATGATTTAAAATAGATATACTTAATTACAAAATAAGACAAGAGGTAGACAATACTAGATTTGGAACAAAAACTCAGTGATATCAGAGACCCAGTGATATCATCAAATACATCATTCTGTTTGCTGCTCTGCCATCTTCATTCTGGCTTTTCAGTCCTGGCTAAGGATAATTGCTATAGATCTATGCCATCACATAAAAAAAAAACAAAACAAAAACAAACAAAAAAAAAAACTGGAGTTGGATGATAGGTTTCCTCCTCAAAAAGTTTTGTCTTTTTTTTTTTTTTAATTAGGGGTATACTCTAGTGTACTTGCTAGAACGGTGATTAGTGAGAGGATGATAAAGTGAAGTTCTGATGAAGAGAATGGGATTTCCATGATTAACTTAATCTTATAATGATTCATATCCTGTAGTGGTGGAGGGGCCTGTCTATTCTGAAATCAAGAAACTTCCACCCTTAATTAAAATCAAGTAATTGACAGTATCTGCCATAGGAAATAATCTATAAACTAAGACATGGTGGATGAGGAGAATTAGCTAGAAAAATAGAGGTATGAGTGTGACAAAGCGAGAAAAAATTTTCCAGATAAAGGGGATAATACATATAATATTTCAGAGAGAAATTTTGATAATTGTACTAAAATACCAATAATTTGAGATCATAGTATAAAAGACGATTGTTGAGGAATGACATTATAAAAGAAAGAATTGAATCATGAGATACCACAAATTATTTAGTTAAAATAGAATGTTACTAATTAACCAAAAGGATAATTAAATAGATTATATGAAACATGTACATATTTATTGATAGTATTAAGGAAAATAAATAAACATACACTTTGGTGGAAAGCATACATAACAAGTGTGATAAATGTTTAATACAATATACAAAACAGATACAATTATGAGAAGATGGTAGGATTATGGGTGCTATATCATTCAATTATTTTTAATATTTTCAATTTAGCTGATTAAATTGAAATGTGAATTTATTTCCCAGCAGCACATTTTTCACTACTACTACCAATTTACAAAGTTGAACTGTCAAGTAAAATTTGATTTTCTTCAAAGATCAAGCTGCCACATGTGGTTGTGTAGATTATGCACTGCACGAGGCTGCCCAAGAGGCAAGTTGTACTTGTTCTGCCATTTGTCTTGGTGTACTGGTGCACATACCTGAAAAGTTTCCATTTTTAATTCCCTTAAATTTATTACATGGGCTAGATGCAACACTGCCCAGGTGGAAGAATACCTTATTATTTGAAATGGGATTTAAAGATATTCATTTTCCATATTTTCTTCTTCTCTCTTGACTAGCCTGGCTATTCAAAGTTAACTGTAAAACTCATGAACTCACAAAAGGAGTGTACTTGAAGTTACACAAAGACAGAATAATAGCAAAGTTCATGGAATAATGAATATCAATCTTCTTATTAGGAAATGAGAAATCTTCTAAAGAAAAAATATGTCAGGCAACTGAGGTCCCTTGAGTGACCTCCAGGGATTCCTACAGATGCTCTTTGCAGAGATCTCTTTTTCTATTCGTTATTGAATTATTTCTTAAACTTCCCTCAATTCTTTATAGTGCCGTTTGACCTACAAAAAGAGTATTGAAGTGGAAGTTTCTTTTCTCTTCTGACCAAATGAGAAGGGCAAGATTTATGGACATTTTTTAAGAAAGAAATGAACTTCTTATTACGATGAATCATGTGAAGGAAAGGGACAAAATATAATTTGGTTTCTGCTTTCCCTGTTTAATCCTATTAGATTTAGTCTTGTAAAGTGTCTTCTGGGCTTTTCTGAGCAGTCAGAATTCCACTTTGGTTTGAACTAGTGGCACGACCAGCGGAGTATAGTCACAGCACAGGGAAAATTCTTTCTTTGGGGTTCATGTAACAAAATAAGAATAAAAGCTTTTGTCAGGTAGGATGAAAAACATCTTAGAGGATATGGACATTATTGTTCTTGAAGCAGTTGCTTTTTCCTCCCCAAGGTGGTCTTTGCCGGCCTTTATTATTCCTAGAGGGAAGTTTTAACCAAGATGTACTAATAAGATCAGCTTCTTAGCTGATCTGAATTAGAAATTTTCAGAGACTGGCATTTTCCTGGTAGTAATTTCGATTCATTTCAAAAGTCAGCAATCTGTCTAATGGCTTCAGCCAATTCTGTCCTCATATGGAGGAACTAAAAATAATAATTGTTACATTTATTAAAAGTTTCCTATATGTTATGGCATATTTAAGTACTTTACATGTATTTACGTGCTGAAAACTGACAAAAGACCATATGAAGTAAAGAGTATTGCAATCCTCAATTTATAAATGAGAAAAATTTAGGCATTGAGAGATTAAGTAACTTGTCCACAGTCAATTAAATCTTAAGTGTTGGAGTTAGATATAAACCTGGGAATCAGCTTAGAGTCCTGACCTGTAACTTCTCTGTTGTAATGGCTGTGATTGATCAGACTGAATATTATATTCAGAACAAAGAATCATAGAAATATATAGATGGTCAATGCTGGCCTGCTAAGTAGTGCTTGAATTACTCCTGCATTAACCCCACTAAGCATACAACATCTCTAGGGGTAAGAAACCCACACTCTTAAAAATCTGGACAGTTTATAGAGTTGGAGGAAAATACCATTCTTTGTGTTCAGACTGCCTGGCTGACTTAGGCAAATATAAGAAGAGAAGTGGCCTGGTTGTTGGTGTCTATTCTCATTAATGAAGTGAAAAATGTCAGCAATGTGCTATTCAATCAAATGACTATTTTCCTAAAACATATCTCATCCAGACAAAAAGTTTTGTTTCATTGTTTGCTGAAAACAATTTATTCTCAAACTACAGAAGTCTCACATGTTTCAAGAAGCATTTGTATAGTTTGCTACACCTTTATTAAAAGATTTAATAAAAACTCTGATTTTTCATAGGGAAAGTACAAATAATAAGGCATTAAACCTACTTGAAATATAAGGTATGAATTATCAGGAATATTGTCCTGTCTATAGAAAAGTATGTAGCTTTAAAACTCACAATGTTTTACTATAGAAAAAGGCCTTGCTGCTAAGCAGATGACAGCTATGTTACTCAAACTGGATGGAAAATCTGTCTCTGCTTAAAACCATAATCCAGAAAGTTAATATAGATACCTGTCAGCAGTATGTTGTTTTATAACAGATGTGAAAATGAGTAAGCAAGCTAAAACTCCATATATACATCCCTTCCCATACACTGAGATGACCTTATAAATTAATATAATAGTTTCCTAATTCTTAACTCTATTTTCATTCTCTTCTTTTCTTTCATGAGGGCTATTATAATAGACTTCTAGTTAAACTTTCTGTCTGTAAACTCTGTCATCAATTTTATCTTCCACACACCTGTCTGAATTGTTTCTGAGTCATATATCTTATCTGATCATTTCAGGGCTAAAAACTTTCAATGAAAGCTTGATTACCTGATAGAATCCCACTTTTTTAAAACGGATATCAAGAAGTTTTATGTTTAGCTCAGTCCTCTCCAATTTTCAGTATCTGAAGTTTCTGAAGGTATGTTTCTTCACAGTTTATCAACAATGTGAGGACAGCAAAATAAGGATAAATGCATAAACTCTCCTGAAGAATGCCAGGCTGTATGACCAATATGAGTTAAAAGAGGTTAGGTGGAACTTATTTTATAAGTAGTAAGTCATGGGTAAGAATATCAAAATTATGAAATTGTTGAAAAAAAACGGAAAAGCACAAGAAAATTAAATATAGAAATATGCCACTACAGCATTCATAATCAAAATTGGAAATTTGTTATGAATTAATTGACACTACATGAAGTAAGGATAATATACCACTGCCTTTAGGTGATGTTGAAAAGTTCAGCAAGTCTGCAATTTAAAATACAAATTAGAAGACATCCAAATACTGGGTTTGACAATACTTTAAAAATTGTTATCTGCATGAAACTACAATGACTTATAAGGGAGTAAATGAGGATGAACTGATTGCTTACATTTGCTTTACTTACTAATTCATGTAAAATTTTAATCAGATTCTTATCAAATAAATTTTAAACTTCAATCAAAACAAGTTTTAAAATGTCAGTGGAAAAAAATATATATCAATTGTCTATTGTTTTGAAACTTTTTAATATAAAGTTAAATGCAAGATTGATTGTCCTGCATAGAAAATATATTGATTTACGTCGACACCAGCAATGTTTAAGAGGTCTTGTTTCTACACACTCTCCTGAATATAAGGTATTATCAAAACTTTTTGATCTTTGTCAATCTTGGAGGAGAAATATTGTAACTCATGATCATTTTAACTTCCAATTTCCTTCTATGAATGAGTATGAGAATATGGGTCATATATTTATTTCTATACAGTCTTTTCATTTTTTTTTTATTTTCAAAGGAGGAATTTTTATACAGTAAAGATATCAGTTTATTGTCTATGTCATGAGTTGCAAATATATTTTTCTGTTTTTTATTTGTTCTTTGTTTTTATAGTGTTTGTTATGCTTATCATTTTTAAAAATTTTTATGTGGTCAAGTTTATTATTTTTTTCTTTTTGATTTTGGGTTTTAGGATGATACTTAAAAATATATATTTAAATTAAGATTTATAAGATTTTTCTTTAAGTTTTCTTCCAGTACTTTTATGATGTTATTATTTTACATTTAAGTCTTTGATAACTCTTTAAATTTTTATGGTCTAAGGGAGGGCCTGGAAAGTTTCAACCCATGAGCCAAATGTGGTTTACATTAAGCCATATCTAGCTATGACAATTACTTTATGTACTGTCTATAGTGGCTTTTATAGTACATCAGTAGAATTGAGTAGAGTGATGGAAACTCACAAAGCCAAAAATATTTACTATTTGGCCCTTTATAGAAAAAATGTTTACTGACTCCTAAGATATGTAATACAAAATTATACATACATATATATAATTTTAGGAAATTAAACACTTTATTTATGTTACATTTATCTATTAGTTTGAAATCTACTTTTATAATGTACTAAATTTTTAAAATCTTTAGAAATGGAAGACACAAGCACACAAACTTTAGAAAGTCAGATTAAATGGATCCTTCGCACTCTTTTGTGTGAATGAGTCTCAGGTCTTTCTTTCTGGGGAGGTATTCTGGCCTGAGTTCTAAGAAAATTTATGTGTTATTTGTTCTTTTTCTTGTATTAGGCAGATCCCAAATGTTTGCCATAGAGACATATTTTCTTTCTTCCTAAAATTTATCAATAGGGAAGCATTGCATGTATGTGCAGCACAGACACAACTGGAAGAATGCCTCTCATACACGATCTATCTCTCTGGTTTAACACATATCATCATTGCCATTATCTTTGAATTGAGAAGATTATATTTTATTCATTGTACAAAAATAAAGGAGGAGCCACTGTCCTCTAAAATGTACTTTTGATTATTTTGTCATTAATCCAATTGAATTGGTAAAGAATTGTTAATGTGCCTTCCTCTTGCTCCTCTTGAGATCCATGACATCTATTGATGACTGTGACTTGAGTATCTGGATTTGGAGATAGAGTCAGTCTGTGATGGCAGATCACTGTTCTCAGTGCAAAGATGTTTCTCATGAGCTACTTCAGAAAAATGGAAAAAAAAAAGATATATGTGCTTTAGAAAAGTAATTAATTGAGGTAGATATCAGTAGCCAAAAAGTTATATTGCCACTCCTGGTTGCTAGGAGACTGGGATAGTTATAAGTAACATAGGCTTGGGACCAAGATAATTTAGATACAACATAAATTCAAAATATACCTATGACCTTTCTGACTCAAGTTCCCAAGTATGATAACCAAATAAAAATATCACTTACCAAATATTTGACCCACTTTCTCTTACACATGAATCAGAGAAAGGAGATATATATATATATATATATATATATATATATATATTAATTTTCTAAAATATTTAAATAAAATACCCATTAGTGCCCCCTGTGACTTTTATTTATGACTCACTACATGTACAACAGTCCTCACCTCTGGAGGAAATAAATGACTAAATGCTGTTCAGGCATCCACTAAATGTCCAACATAGACAGAAAATGGAAGACTAGTAAGAACTGACCCTATAAGAAAAAGAAATTCTATATGAGGAGTAAAATTTAGTTCTTTAAAGAATGGTTAAAACTGTAGTTTGCAGGTAGCCGAGGAAATTTTACGTGGCCGCTCATTGTGAGGAACTCATTTCGTGCACATTTGAAAGGCAGAACATCTAAACATGCGGTGGCCTTTTTCCACCTCTCAGGAACTTTGATTGGGCCCTGACTGCGAAGGAGAATACAGAGAACTGAGTCACCAGCACGTTTCTATAGCACCCTGGGGTCTTTTGGAAAGGACTCCTCATCCAACCTCAGTCTAGGATGGGTTGGAACAGTGACTCCTCCAGGCAGGGGTCTGAGATAAACGACCTGCCAAGTCCTCGCTCAGCCTCGTGAGTCTTTGATTTTGAACTGACTAAGTGCAAGCCGACTTTAAATAGGTCAGCCAAAGAGCTCACATCCTGGCTTGTAGTTGACATCCACTAAATAATATGGCGCAGAGAGAGAGAGATAAAGGTAGCAATAGACTTTTTCTTTTTTAAAGCAAATCTTTCTACATATTTTCGTTTCTCCTAAAGATTCTATATTCTTCTTCCTCTGAGAAGTTGCTTCTTTGAGTAGTAACACTAATTAGTATGAGAATGAAATGTGATTGTTCGTGGCCCCTGTTCCCAAAGTTACCATGGGGGCAGGGGAAGGGGAAAAACAAGAAAAAGAAAAAAAAGATGCTTCTGCCTGTTTGTATAATTGGTTGATGAGGCCAGGTGGCCTTTGGATTTCTCTTACCTTTTGGGCCGAGTACTTTTCATTGCAACTTGTAATTACATCATGAGATTTTTAAATGCCTGGGTTTAATTAACTCAGAACTCAAGGACCAATAAGTTCTCTATCACTTAACTCCTTGACCTACTAGCTTTGTAGCTATATTTTTCTTTCATTTTCCTCACATACCCTCTTCATTTGCCACTATCTATATACCATAAAATAATATAGAAGAAAAGTCAGATGCTCCTATAGGTTATTGATATCTTTGTAACTTCTGTGATCTATGTAATTATGCTTCTTTAATAACTTATATAATTCAGGAAATCTTAAAGTTATAAAAAACCTTTGTGATCATCTAATGCAGTGCTTTAATTGGTAAAAAAAAAAAAAAATGGAGAATTTGAGATCTTTCTGTGTCAATTTTTCATCCCATATACTGAAACCATTGTCTGTCACTTAATAATAAAAGGCACTTCCTCCTTTATTTCTGATGAATTATTTTACCAACACATTTTTTTTAAATCAAAATGGAAATCTAGGGCAATTTCTCTTCTATAAATGTTCTTTGTAAAAGGTAAAAATGTTCATGTCAAATCAATGTAGTTATTGGAGATATTTTTGCTATAGAAATGATTTCAAAAGGATGTATCTGTTCTGCATTTTTCTTTTTTGAAATACCTTAGTAAGAGTTAGTTTGAGTTGGGCTGCCCTCTGAGGTTCTTTCTTAAAGAGAGCAAAGCTCATTGCTTTGAGTCAGTATAAAAGTCATTTCCCTGACTTCACTAGGCTGTTCATTTGAGTCATAAGCTTGGATTTTTTTTTTTTTTCTCTCTCTCTCACCAACTTTAGTTGGGTGACTTTTTCAGCCTCTTCACTAATATGAATGCCATGGCTGACTCTTGAACTGTTCCTTATAAACGTTCTTGCACTATTTTTCTTAATGTATGTGTGTATTGGGTGGTATAGAGAGGCTCTCTCTACGTGACTGATGTAAAAAATATGTTACATTCAACCAAATTTATAGAAAACATATAAACCTGAAAAAATTTGATTGATTTACAGAGTAGAGGATGTTCTTTTAGTTTTATTGAAAAGTGTTTTTAGAGAAAAGGAAATACAGTAGCTTTACTCATTTATTTTTTTCTAGATGTACACGAACTATTTTAAAAAGTTTGGAATTATGTAACTTGATAGTTTGAATAGTATAGAGTTAAAAAAATAATATTTGGATTGTTCAATAAAATAAAGTGAGGTTAATATGTATTTAAAAATACAAATAAATTCCATCCATTTATTATGAAGATGCTGGTTAGGCTTTTTGATTTTTACTGTTTCATCAAAACATGTAATCAGGAATAACAAACTAATTTTTGAATCTACATTTGAAATATGTTATCAATTCAGCCTGTAAAAGGTCAAATACTCGGAATTAGAAGGGATTTTTTGGTAAATCTGCTTTTTGTACATGTCCTAAACATAATTTCCTAGAATTCTAAATCCTATTTGTTAATGATGGTGAGAAATAGCAAACTCAAAGGAAATTGACCCTTAAAAATAGGTGGTTATAAATCTCAGAACATTAGGATAAGTAAGCTTAAGCTTACTGCCTTTGAGATTACTAAATTTAATTTAAGTGACTGATCATTTTTAAGCAAAATTTTTTTCTTCTAACCAAATTTATTGCTATTAGTACATTTTAAATGGAGGTTATATAACCCATTTGAGACTATCCTGAAGAATATAAGAAGCTCTTTTCTACTGTAAGAAACACGGGAAATGTGTATCCATCCAACAGATATTTTGTTTTTTAGATTTTTTTTTCATTCACAGGTTCCAGAGACATGCTGTTTCATGTTTTGTAACTCTGTAATAACTAGTAGATACATGTTCATAGAGAAGGCCACCTCCTCATCAGAAGTATAAAAAACATCATGGGTGTGTAGTGACACTGCCAGCAGAAACCAAGAATCTCCTCTCATTTTGTTACTATTTTAATTATAAAATGCAACAGAAAGCTGAAGCATTTAAATATGCAAAGTGAATCATTACCATGTGTATAGGAAGCACATTTGGCAAATGCTGAAAAATTGAACACTGTGGATTTGTGATAAACCGCGGTTACAACAAAGCTGTTGGAATTAATGTTTTAATTCATGCTTAGGAATATAAAGTCATAGCTTATCATGCTGGCCAGGCAGACTTGTTGAGTGTTTCTGTTTCTGAACTCTTTCATTGACATTTTAAAAGCTGTTTCAACATGACATAGGATTTCTCCTTCTGCTATCTATTACATGCTTAAGCAGTGGGAAGAATTCTTAGTCTGGATGGTCAATACACGTAAATTCACATCAAACAATCTGAGGGAGAAAGAAACCAAACAAAAAATATTTTAGACAATGGGATAGAAGGAACTAGCTCAAGTAAATAGAAATTAGTTTTAAAAGAACTATATTGTTGCTCAAAAATACACTAAAATTATGAAAAAGAAAGCATAAAATCTGTATTTTATGAATGCTTTGGTTTCTCCTCCTCAGGAATGACAACATTTGGAGAAAGAATCTTCTCTCATTCCACAAAAGGCATTTGTTCAAGTCAGGTGCATTAAAACTTAATATTTACCAGCTCCTCACTAAGCAGTGGGAAGAAAATTGTGAGCCAACAGTCCTCAGGGAGTTTACACTTTAAAATGAAAATGCAATGAGGTTGACCTCAATGAAAAATAGTACGTATAAACATGTATCAAACTACCAATCAACAGCTTTCTTTGATGAGTAAAACTTAAGAGGCTGTTAAAATGAGTAGTAGCATTACAGGTAACATAAGCTCTTGGAAGGAATAGGACTGTGCTGTGTCTTTGAACCCTGCTTGCCTAGCAGAGGTACTAAAGGATGTTTACTGAACTGTAGTAAACTGAAACCATAATGCTGAAAGACAGGTGCCATGTTTTTTTTTGTCCATAACAGATATGAAATTTTTAAAGAAAAGGTCTTACATATTTGACTAGTCAGCCTTTGCAGGATTTTTTAGAACCCAATATTATTTTTTTAAAGTCAGAGCCAGAGATAAAAATATCAAATCAGATTCAAGTACATGTAGAGGTGCCTGTGATACAGGCTCAGAGAAAAATTAAGCTCAATCTCAAGTCATTAAAACATTGATTTCTCTAGCACTGTTGTTCTCATTTATTTTGTAAATCTGGAATAACTAGTTTATTTTTTGCCCAAGTTTCCAACATGATGGCAGATCTTGTTTTTTAGAGCCAATAGCAATATAAAGAATAATTTCAAATAGCTTGTAGGTGTAGCTAGAATTCTCCATTCTTGGATAAACTCTGAATACATTTGATTCATTCTCATTAATTAAATAATGTAACTTCACTGGAGACACACATTCTCAGTAAGAGAAACAGTAGAAATTAATTTACATCCGAATGGAACCCTCTGGGTTCAAGAATCAAAATACTTTATTTCGTTTTGCTATTACTCTCAGAAAACACTTGAAGATATACATTTAGTTGAGATTACTGGTAAGAAAGACTCTTTTGTCATTTTCTCTTCCTATTTTTTGTTCTTAAGCAGAGAAGCAGAAAAAGATAATCAGCAATTATAATTATAATTTTCTTTTTATCAACCCCTCAAACTCTTTCTTATATGTCATTATTACCTTCGAAAATTACAACCTTTTCAAATTCATGGGACATTTTTCCTTTTTCCTAACAAAGTATTTATCATTAACTTTTGCATTCAGATGCTATACAAATGAGTAAAATGGTGACAGTAGTTATGTGTAAGGTTTTAATAGTCATTGAAAAAATAATTTTATTCAAGGTAGATATGCCTTTCTAAGTGCAATAATCAAAAGTGAAAGAATTCGGAATAAAGTAAAATGTTCTCTGTTGTTACTTTATTAAAAACAAAATTTTGAATTCTGATTTTTAACAATTAATTAAGCAATTAATTTTACTCTTCCCTAAATCCTACTTCTTGAACACTTGCTGAGAATAAGTGAGATGGACAATGTCAAGCAAAACACCTGCCACTACATAAGTGGCACTAAAAAATGTTTACTTCTTTTCTATTTGTTTCTCTTTGTTTCCTTCCACCTAAATAAAATAAACATTTATTTATTCATCCATTTACCTAGTATTTATTTATGTGTCAAATACTTCATAAGTTACTTGAGCTTCAACAGTGAGCAAAAGAGTATTTTTCATCACATTTGATAGCCAAATTGACATCTGCATTGTGAAAAGAAGAAACGCAAGATGTTGAAACTTAATGGACTCTGATATTCTTTTGTAATTATAATGTTTGGCAATGCTGACAGAAAAAGTATCATTGGGATGCATATTAATAAAAACAATTTGTTTGATGTAATTTAAATAAAATTTTAGCTACTTGACTTAGCTTTTTACTTTCTTTCTGACCATTTGGGAAGTGTGATCATTTGGGGACAATACATTGTGCAGTGTATCATTGCTACTAAATAGATCTGTAGATTAATTATTCTAGGTATGGATATTCTCTATGGAGGCAGGGAGAGACTTACTAGAAAATAGCATGTTATAGATTAAAGAGCCTCCAGATAACACTTGTCCAGGTGTAGACAGAGGCCTCAAATATTGGAGGTGAATATCTCTTATGATCAAGTTAGTTAGCATGTGCAAACAAAACTACTGGCTACTCTGCTTATTCTTTTCCATATGAATAAGTTGTTAGTTCTGAACCAAAAGATTGTTATCATTTGTAATTACATCCACCTTTATAAATTCTCCATAGATAAATTCACTGTACACTCCTGCCAAATGAAATGTGTACCAAAATATCTAAATGAGTGTGTTACATGTCACTTCCTAATCAGTTATTTGTATTTTTTATATTGAGAAATACTTTTAAGAACACAGCTTTTAAATACATTTTTAAATTTTTATTTTTTAATAATATCTGATAATTCCTGTTTAAGTGGATTATTTTTATTGGGCTATCTGAAGATCTACCACTGTTCCCATAGTAATTCATTCCTAGGTGAGCACTAAAACAGGGGGACTAGTGTACTAACAAATCTGACCCAGTGATAACCTGATAAATATTCACTCATATCTAGAATGAAATAGCAGGAAATATGTTTTAATCAGAGACCATAAACATATTGATCAGTTGTCCAGAACAGGAAAAAAAAATAATCGGAGTGTATGTTTGCCTTCTGTCTGAATTTTCACTATATGATATCTCTCATATCAGAAAAAGTTATGATTTTGATTGAAATAAGGAGAAAAATTCCCATAGAGTATCTTAAAGTCCTGCTAAAGCCTAGAAAAACTTTTACATATTGGTATAATTTTACAAGTATTGATTATATTTTGATAATTGATAATTTATGATTTTATTAATCTAGAAATGATAATTTATGATAATTTATGATTTTATTAATCTATGCCAACATTTTGATTTTTCAATAAGACAGGAAACCTCAGAAAAGTGAGCCTATTAAAGGTCACATACTTATTAAGGTGTTGAAAAACTAGATGAGTAGTTTCCATACATTATTTAAAAAGATGTATAATAACTAAAAAATAAACAAACAAATTAATTAATTAATTAAAATGTATTTTTCCTGAAGTTTAACCTGGAAAAAACTTTAAAGGCACTCTGACACCTAAATGTCTAGATGTCCATGCTTTCAACTCCTACAATCCTTTTTGTTCATTTCACTTCTTTTTTCTTAGAACTAGGAGCAAGAAATGCAACATTTAAATATATTTATGGTATTACTCCAAATTTTAATTTCCTTGTAGGGAATTTTGTGCCTCATATTGAACATAGCATATAATTTTTATTTTCAAATAGGATACTTTTTACTCGTATCAATTTAATTCTATAATTGTAAATTTTTTCAGCTCTAGTTTTTTATTTATACTTTTAGGATGACCTCTCCTGTAATTATTTGTCTAAAGGTCACCTATCCAAGTAGCCATGAACTCTATTCTCAAGCCATTCATCATAACATCAAGAACTTAGTAGGTCTCAATATGATTTTGATGGGCAGCTGGAAGGTGAGGAGTGGGTTCTAGCATACTGGTCTGGATTGTATGGTTCTTCATGAAGGATAATGAATGTTAACTGATGAATGACTAATTATAGGTTTTTATCATTTAATATAAAAATATGTATTTTTGGCAAGGCACTAAATTTTAAATTCATTGCGATAATTGTATTTTTTTCCCAAAAAATCATTTAGAATATATCATTATTTCTTATGTGGGGTAGAATTTTTATGTCACTTTATCTAAAGATAAGGAGGTAGACTACATCAGTGAATTTGAATTCAAGTTCTTATATTTAATCAAGCAAATTAAAGAAAAACCTAAGAAACTAGAATCTAATAGTTTTTGTATATGCACATCTCTGTGTTTCTGTGTGTATTTATCTATATATATTTGCACACACTAAAATAAAAAAAAATGTCTTTACATGAAAAAATTAGGAAGAATTTACTAAAGTTTAGTGCTTAATTTTGATACTTTGAACTGGATGTAAAGCTCATCACATTTTCCTTATTTTTTTCATATCGTTGGGGATTGCTGAAAAATTTTATAAAGAAATACAAACTAAGATCTGAATACCACAAATTCTAGCCTTCTATGAAGAAAAATAAATTTATATATGTTTTATAAGCTTTTAAAAATTCATATTGTGTATGATAGTCTTGGAAAAGCTTAATAGTCATATTTTATATTAATTTTTATAACTTTCAAGGTATAAATAAATTAATTTGACCTAATCATCTCCTTTTTAAACTATCATTTTGTTTCCAATATTTATAAAAGATGATATGTTAAGGACAATAACTAACTGCAAGATTTCTTTCCATCATTCAAAATCTCTTCATTTGGCACTACCATGAAAGAAGCCTTAAATTTATGATCAGGTAAACTGACTGTCACACAGACATCTGAGAATGCCATTCTCTGGTATGCTAATGGACAAATAATGCATGAGCAGCTCAGCCTAAAAATTAAATAGATGGCTCTGGAATTTGCTAATTGGATTTAGAACCCAACTCAGCCATTTGCACTGTCATCTTTAAAGAGAGAATATTATTAAAAACAGATAGGGTTAAATGAGAATTGAATGAGTTAATGTATGAGAGTTCTTAGAAAAGTTACTGCCATATAATGTGTTTAATAAATATTTGATGATATTAATACTATTAGTAATAATAATCTTGCAATTGGGAAAAGAACTTTTACTTCTCTATACCTGTTTTTTTTTCCTTATAAAATAAGGATATTGGTATTACCTATTTACAAGTTTTTATAAGAATTAAATGAAAAATACATATAGAGTGCTTAACAAGTTGCCTGGCATATATAATCATAAATATTAGTTCTATTGTTATTATAATCAGTCCATAAATTCTTCACCACACTACTACTTGTCGTAAAGTTATGAACTGCTTTTTTGTGGCTCTGTTTTTTTTTTCTTTTAAGGGAAGAAGTTGTTCAATTCATCCAAGCTTTATAGAAATGATGAGGAGGAAACTTATTGTGTGATAGATCTACCCAGGTTTTCAGATCCCTCTGGGTAAAGCCCTGTGCTTGGACAATAGCATTTTCTCTCTCTCTCTCTCTCTCTCTCTCTCTCTCTCTCACACCCACACCCACACCCACACACACACACACACACACACACACAAAACATATGTCTCTTTTTTCCCCAGCCTCCTTTTTCATGCACAATTTTCTTCCAACTACTGTTACTGTTTGGCTCATGTTCAAGATAAACAAACATTTTTATTGAGTCAGAAGCCTCATTCTAATATTTGCAGACAGAATGACAGAAAGAAGTGTCCAAATTTCAGTGTGTCAGTTTATTATTTTTGAAACAAAACTACTTTGCACTGTATACCTCCTCATCTATTTACTTCTTCTGAATTTTCAATTTCTGTCTTTTTTAGACACCCATATATGTAGTCATTGACAAACAAAATACTGATGTATTCCACATAACAGTTAGGGGGTTCATAGCTTTATTTTTCTTTCTTCATTTTATATGCAAGAGAAAGTCAATGCTTTATTCTTCCTTGGGCTAATTATGCTCTATGCTTAGTTCCTTCTGTGGGAACTAATTTGTTCTTTACGCGCCCCTATTCTCTGTTTTTTTTCCTCCTCTATTTAACATTTTAGCATTTCAGATAGTACTGTGTTGATCTTTTGATTTTATAACCTATGCAAATTGTATGTCCAACATATACTCCTGAATTATTGAACTTAATTCTTTATTACTCCCTTTGTTTTCGTCTCTAAACCTAAGAAGAATAATTTAGTTCATCCCAGAAACACTCTACTCTTCTTATGTCAGCCTGAAATAAAACTCTGCCTCTTTTTGGCTTTCAGAAATCCAATTCAGCTTTATATGATGACATTAATTTGGCAGAGGCATCATTATGCAATGCATTTTTCTGTCCATCATCTCAAATCCATACCATGTGTTAGTGCCCCAAGCTGCTCTTTCTGCCACTGTCATCGTTTTCCAAATGAATCTCATCAACTATACAAGAATGCCTAGAAAGTCCAGTCTATGATATCTCTTCCCTCATCTTGCTCTATTATAATCTAGGAAGTCAAATGATCCTCTACCCAGACAAAGAGAAAGCTGTACCTTCTCCAGTTAAGGCTGCTGTTAACCAGCAAGCAAATTACCTAACAAACTTTAAGTAGCACAAGTATTCAAATGAGTATTGGTCCTGCGTTATTTAAGTATAAACATAGACTTCACGTTCTTCTGTAGTTACACGTTCACAGCACAAACAACAACTGAAATTTTTAAATCATTTATATTTTTACAGGCATTTATTTTAAAAAATTATAATATATATTTTTAAAATTAAATTTGGCATACAATATTATATTAGTTTCAGGTGTACAATATAGTACTTAGACATTTATATATCTTACAAAGCAATCACCTTGATAAATCTAGTACCCACCAGACACCATACATAGTTATTAGAATATTATTATCTATATTCCTTATGCTACACTTTACCTCCCCATGACTATTTTGTAACTATGAATTTGCACTTCTTAATTCCTTCCACTTTTTCCCTACCCCTGGTAAAATGATAGGATCCAAAATAGATAAAGAGCTCATACAACTCAAAAACAAAAAATGCAAACAATTCAATTAAGGACCTGAAAAGACACTTCTCTCAGGAAGACCCAGAAACGGTCAACAGATACATGAAAAGATCCTCAACTTCACTAGCTATTAGGGAAATGCAAATCAAAACCACAATGAGATACCACCTCATACCTGTTGGAATGACTATTATCAACAAGGCAAGCAATAAGAAGCGTTGAAGAGGTTGTAGGGAAAAAAGGACCTTCACTCACTGGGAATATAAATTGCTACAGCCACTATGGAAAACCATATAGAAGTTCTTCAAAAAATTAAGAATAGAATTACCATATGACTCAGCAACCACTCTTCTGGTATCTATTCAAAAACTATGAAAACATTTATTTATAAGGATATATGTACCTTTATGTTCATTGTAACATTATTCACAGTGGCCAAGACATAGAAACAACCCAGTGTCCTTCAATAGATGATTGGATAAAGAAGATGTGGTACATATATACAATGGAGTATTACTCAACCATAAGAAAAGATGAAATACTGCCGTTTGTGACAACATGAATGGATCTTAGATAATTATGCTAAGAGAAATAAATCAGACAGAAAAGTTGAGAATGATATAATATCAGTCATATGTGAGATCTAAAACAAAAGCAACAAAGGAACAAGAAAAGCAAACAAACAAAACTCATAGACACAGACAACAGTATGGTCATTACCAAATGGAAAAGGTGAGGGTAGAAAAGGGCAAAGGAGGTTAAATACATGGCAACAGAAGGAGATATGACTTTGGGTGGTGAACACACAATGCAATATACAGATGATGTATTATAAAATTATGCACTTGAAACCTATATAATTTTATTAACCAGTGTCACTCCAATAAATTTGACTAAACAAACAAATAAATAAATAAGTAAATAAATGGCACCAGGGAAGAGACATTTGTACTACAGTTCAGGTAGCAACACAACCTGGCTATTTCATTTATTTTTCACATTCTTTTCTTCAGCAGGAGGTGGAAAGACCAGGCCTGTGTCTCTCTAAAACTATGACACCAGCTCCAGAATGCCTTGTAAAAAATGCTTGAATAAGAAAATAAGGGTATTTATCTTGTAAACAAAATAATATTTGGGCAGAAAAACAATAAATCTAGATTTAAGATAAAAATATTTAATTTTCATGAGATAATTCCACTAAAATTAATACAGTTTATATTCCTATGTAGAATATTATTTGATAATTATAACATCTTATTTTAGATTCTTCATTGTACTTAGGTCTTCATTTACTTAGAAAACAGTAAATTCTTGTTTTTATCTTCACATCTAAAAGTCTGCTAAAGTGATGCCCCAAAACAACAATAAAATATTTAAGACTTGTGGTGCCAACAGGTCAGGATCCCCTGTGCCTTAGGTCCTAGATGATTCCATGAATTCCACTGGACATCAGTGTTTCATTGATCCCTTCACCCAAACAAACTCATGACAGAGAAGCTATAATTTCCTTCCATTCAGTCAATTTTATAGTTATATGTTTTAACTATATCTATTTATATATTTATATATATATTTCCATTATATACTTATATATTTATATTTATTATAAATATAAATCTATTATATTAAAGCTATATTTATAGTTACTTATGTGTGTATCTGTATACACACTGATATGATACATACACACATTTGTATATTTACCATTACATAGTTACATTACATTGTCAATTTTTTAAGGATATATTATAAAGCTATTATTTATGCTACAAATATTACTCGGATCTTATTAGTAACAAAATAACATCTGGAATTACATTTTCTTCTCCTGTATTAAAAAGAGGAAAATAAGATCTATTTCATATTCATTATTAATAGATTCCATTACCATGAGCATTCCCTGATGTTGCTTTCCAATTTTAGAGCTGTATCTTCTTTGGTATCTGCAGTGACACCATGAAAACACATTTCTGCTTCCTGTTCTCCACCCCTGACAATCAATCAGAAAGTCAAATGTCTTCCCACAGTCTTTATTACGGATTGATGGAGGAGGCAGACATTCAAATTCCTTGATTTTTTGTGTTGAATTCTGAGTGCTGGTTCAGCCCTTTCTTTTAGCCCAAGGTTGTCTTTTGTTTTTTGTTTTTTGTTTTTTGTTGTTGTTTTTTCTCCTGTAGGAATCCTGGTTTATGGCTAGACAAATGCCTACAGTGTCACCACAGATCCAGGCTGAGTTCTTGCTTTCTTTGAAGTGCTGTATTCAACACTTAGTGTGTTGTTTCTTCTGTTAAGAAAAAATTGTAGGCTCAGCATGCAAAAGGAAGATGTGCCACCAGGTTTTGATACTACTCCCAAAAACCATGTTCCTAGAGAGTTGCAGGATACCCTCTGAATGTTCCTAGAGACTTAATCATATTTTTTTCAACTTTCTCTAATTTTTGGCATAAATTCAATTTTATAAAATCATATAAAGTGCAATAAAAAGAGGATGTGGCTGTCAGTGGGTTGTCTTAATTGAGTCAGGTTGGCTGCTTAGGTAGTTTCTACTTACCACGGTATTGATTGAAATTCCTAGTGTTTTTGAAACCTAAGATTACCTTTGTAAGTGAATCTCTAGACTAGTTGTCAATTCACTGGCATACAGCATACTTTCAAGAAATAGTTATTGGAAAGTAAGGAATTATGTGTGGCTGGAGTTAATCTCTGTTTTTACAAAAGCATTCTCTTAACTGATAAGATTATACAGTTACCAACAAGCTTTCCTGTTCCTTTCAGATAAAATGGAAGCCCACCTTGGCAAAATATGTGTTCTCAGAACCTATCTTTTCTCTCTCCTACATTCTCATTTTCCCATAATTAGAGTTTAACTTTTAGACCAGGACAAACTTTTTCTGTAACTGGCTCTAGCAGGGTAAATAATGTTCCCCCAAATCTATGTTTAACTGAAAACTATGAGTGTGACCTCATTTGAAAAAAAAAGGGTTTTTGCAGATGTAATTAAGAGTATCAAGATGAGATCATCCTAGAGTAGCAGAATAGGCTTTAAATCAAATAACAAATGTCTTTTAGAGGAGGAGAACACCTGGAGGACAGGCGATGTGAAAAACAAGGCAGAGTTTGGATTGATGCAGCCACAAGCCAAGGAATACCTGGAGACTCTGTAAGATGGAAGAGGCAGAGTACAGAATCTTAGAGCCTCTGCAGATAACATAGCTCTGCCAAAACATTGATTTTGGACTTGTAGCCTCTAGAACAATGAGAGAATAGATTTGTTTCAAGCTTGTGATGATTTGTTACAGCAGCAATAGGAACCTAATAGAAGGTCTATGTAGCAAATATTTTAGACTTTATGAGTCATACAGTCTCAGTAGCTACTATTCAACTTTGTCTTGTTGAATAGTGTGAAAACAGCCATAGACAGTATGCAAACCAATGAGTATATAGCTATGATTCAATAAAACTTTATGGAAATTGAATTTTCCTATGTCATGAAATATTCTTCTTTTGATTGATTGATTGATTGATTGATTGATTTTTGTAAACACTAAAAATGGAAACACTGTTTCTAGCTCATAGGTTATGGAAAAACAGACAGCAAGCCTGATTAGGTCTATGGACTATAGTTTTTGGACCCCTGTTCTAAAGTGTAGAATACTGACTACGTAGGTGTGATAGCATTTAGAATGCAAATTATATCTGCTCTGGAAGCTGGTTTGAATGTCTGATTTCTTTTCTCTTTGGAAATACTTTGTGTGTTCAAATCCAATTTCTGGTTGAATTATTCCACGAAACAACATGTGGACCTTTGCTAAGAGTCCTGATAGTGTCTGATAATGAATAGATCTCAAGTAATATTTGATGAATCTTGGGCCCAACTCTTAGTCTCCATAAGCTCCCATCAAACTGATATCCTTTTCTTGCTAATGTCTTGAAACAAATGTTTGAAACCTTGACTACCTATTAAAATTATATACACACACACACACACACATATATACACACACACACATCCACACACATCCACACTCATATACAAAATATTATATATGTGCACATATATACACTTTTATACATGATGTATGTGTCTGTGTATATTTGTGTATTGGTTTCAGTGCCTAAGCTCCAGTTTAAAGATTCGGAGTTTACTATTCTAGAGGAACCCTCAGGAACTGAAAATTTTAAGTTCTTTCTACTTAAGGCTGATAAGACCAATCTGGCACTGAGAAGCATTTTTTTCCAGAGATCCTAAGCCTAGGGGTCATGCCCTTAACCATCAGCTCCATGTGTACAGCTGCAGAAGAAATTGCTCTCATGCCTCTCAGAATTCTAATATGGCCCACAAATTTACCAACACAATATTCCAATAGAGTGTCTTTCCAGTATTCTGGAACAGAAAAGTTACAGCTGTCAGAAGCTTGACAGACTGTTGAAAACATGAAATCAACTATGTAAATTAGGAATTACAAAATGTCATTTTTTTTTGACAACGTAGAAATTACAAGCTTTTTATCAGGACTGAAAATTCAAATAAAGAAATACTCTGAGTGGTAAATGATGTAGAGATCTACAATACCTCATTCAAGAAGTCTGTATCCCTCCTTCAATCACTTAGTTACAGTCTGTTCATGCTTCCTCATACACCATTCCCACCAGCCACTCCCATTTTATATAAAGAAAGCCTAATAAGAATCAGATAGGAGATTTAACTCTACTCTTTGAGGAAGCAGACATGTCTTCTGAAGCTGTTCTGTTTGTTCATTTTGTCTTCCAATTTTTTCTCTCTCTTCTTTCTGGTTCTCTCTTCATTACTCTCAGCATGTACTGTCGATTTCTGTCAACCTTCACTTGGGAGCTCTCATGACAAGCATGGTGATGGAAAATGGCTTTAAAAAACATATACATTTTATGTCTGATATCCTCTTCGATTACGTGCCTGGGGCCCTCAAGCCCATTGTTTCTCACACATCTATAGAAGGGAAATTAATAGAAGTGGATATAAAGAACTTAAGTAAGCCACTTCTGATTTATGCAAAGATTTTTACATATGACAATCAATCATAAAAATTTTGTTATTATCAGAAATCATTTTTTATCTCATATTTTTTTGTGCAAAACATATTCTGTGGACTTTAACCTGTCCCTTCTTCAAGTTTATCTAAGAGAATTTTGCTTAAAAACCACCCCAAAACCAATATCTACTCAAAAAATTTTAAAAGTGATTTAAGTGGGTGTGTCCAATAGTCTCTATTATTTTAGCTGTCACAAACCATGGTAATAGTAATAATAATAATAAATGAAGCAGTAAAAAAAAATGACCTTCAGACACTTGGTTCCCCTCTCAGTGACTAATTTATAGTCACTGGATTTATTAATGACATCAAATAGCAAAACTAGAGCAGATTCTAAACATATCATCAAACATAGTTGTGTATTGATTTCTTTATAACATATGCCATGTTTTGGTGATAATGCTTTATACTTTCAAATAAGCTGTGTGAATGTATTCAAAATTTATTGACACATATATTTCTTTTATATTTTATACCTATGAGTAGGTGGAAGTGTTAAAATAACTTAATAGGTAGACAAGTAGCTATTTTCCAGTGTCTACAATAGTGTGACCTATTTTATGGCAAAGGACAAGAGCTATGCTACTTTTAATTGACCCCTCCCCACCCCCCCGCTTGGGTCTTAGGACAGTAGAGGTTGAACCATACTGAGAAACAAAGAAGTGTTGAAAGAAGATAGGTTTTAGAGTCTGAGTCTGAAAGACATGACTTTCAAAACCCTGCCTCATCACCTTTTTTTTCTTTTTAAACTTAAAGATAATATTTAATTTATCTGAGTATGAGTTTTCTCTGTAAAGTAACTCAATCTCCATCTTGAGTAGTTGTTGGAATTTGAAAGAAAGAAGATAATGTATCATTTATTGTTTTAGATACAAAGTAGGCCATGAAAAATCTGATAGCTAACATCTTCCTCCTTTCCATACAGTGCACACATGGGTTTGGTAATAATGAGTAAGTCTCTTCTCATCTATTGTTTACATTGTTCGCTAATAAAGAAAAAAATAATAATACTCTTCTATAGCATGCATTTCTATTCTTTTTTTTTTCAAGAATGAAAAAAGTTACAATTGTGCTTGAAAAGAAAGAAAAAAGCCAGAATGTAAAATGAATATCTAATCAAGAGAGCGAAGACACACATTACTAATTTCAAAAATGAAAGATTGCTGCTGAACTTATAGATATTAAAAGAACAATAAAGGAATATGAATATTATGAAAACATTTATGCCCAAATTTGACAACTTAGATGAAATGAACCAATATCATGAAATACACGATATACCAAAATTCACACAAAGACATACAGACAATCTGAATAGGGACATATCAGAGAAATTGAACCAATAATTAATGATTTTTCAAACAGAAAGTACCCAGACCCAAATGGATTCACTGATGAATTTTACCACACATTTAAGAAAGAAATTATACTAATTGTCTATAATCTCATGCAGAAAATAGAAACTTTCTAACTCATTCTATGAGGCTAGCATTGCCCTAATATCAAAAGAAGATAAAGGCTTAACATAAAGGAAATCTACAGACAGAAAATCTAATATTTCTCATGAACAGAGATATAAAAATTCTCAACAAAATAATGGTGTATCAAGTTCAACAATATATAAAAAGAATTATGCACCATGACCAAGTAGGATTTACCTCAGGTATACAAGACTGGTTCAACATTTGAAAACCAACTAATATAATCCATCATATCAACAGGCTAAAGAAGAAAATCATGATTATATCATTAGATGCAGAAAAAGTACTTGACAAAATCCAGCACCCATTTGTGGTAAGAACTCTCAGATAACTAGACATTAAGGAAAACTTCCTCAACTTCATAAAAAAAATCTCCAAAAAATATATAGCTAATATCATACTTAGTGGTGAGAAACTAGATGATTCCCCCCTAAGATCAGAAACAAGACAAGAATGTACCCTCTTATACTCTATTCAAAATTGAATTGGAGATCTAAGCTAATGCATTTAGATAGGAAAAGGAAATAAAAGGCATATGGATTGAGAAGAAAGAAATAAAACTGTCTTTGTTCGTTGATGACATGATTGTCTATGGAGAAAATCCCGAAGAACTGACAAAAAACTCCAGGAATAGCAATATTGCAGGATACAAAGCTATACAAAAGTTAATCACTTTTTTTTATATACCAGCAATGAACAAGTGAAAACCAAAATTGAAAACACATTACCATTTACATTAGTATCCCCCCAAATAAAATATTTAGGTATAAATCTCACAAAATATGTACAAGGTCTATATGAAGGAAACTACAAATAATAAAAGAAATCAAAGGAGAACTAAATAAATGGAGAAATATTCCATGTTCATGAATAAGAAGTCTCAATATTGTCAATACATCAGTTCTTTCCAATTCGATATATAAGTGCAATGCAATCATACTCAAAATTCCACTAAATTATTTTATAGATATTGACTAATTCTAAAATTTGTGTGAAAAGGCAAAGGACTCATAATTGTCACTATATGGAATAAGAAGAATGAAGTCAGTATTGGCACTACCTGACTTTTACTACCTTAATCAAGATAATGTGGTATCGTCAAAATAAAAGAAAATGGGTTGGTGGAACAAAATCGAGTCCAGAAATAGACCTACACAAATATAGTTAACTGATCTTTATCGAGGAAGCAAAACAGTTCAGCAGAGAAAAGATAGTCTTTTTAACAAATAATAATGGAACGACTGGACATCTATACACAAAAAAATGAATCTAGACACAGAACTTATGCCCTTCACAAAAACCAACTCAAGATAGATCATAGACTTAAATGTAAAATATTATAAAACTTTTAGAAGATAACAGAAAAAATTATAGGTAAACTAAGTTTGACTGTGACTTTTCAGATATGACACTGATCAAAAGCATGATCCATGAATGAAATAACTGATAAATTTCATTTTATTAAAAATTAAAACTTCTGCTTTGTACTTGGTTTAGAAAATAAATTATAAAAAAAGCAAACAAAAGACTGGGGAAAATATTTGCAAAACATATCTAATAAAGGACTTATATCTAAAATACACAAAGATATCTTAACATCGACTAACAAGAAAAAATATAACTTAATTAAAAATGAGCTTGTAATCTGAACAGACACGTCAACAAAAGCATATATACAAATGGCAAAGATCTGTATTAAAAGATGTTCAACGTCATCTTGTCATTAGGAAATTGCAAATAAACAACAGTGAGATACTGCTACAGATCCCTGTAAATGGTTAAGTCTTAACATATCTGACAATACAAAATATTGGCAAAGATGTAGAGTAACAGAGCTCTCATTCCTTGCTGTTGGGAATACAAAACAGAATAGCCACTTTGGGTGACAGTTTGGAATTTTTTTAGAGAGCTAAACAATATGATTCAGAAATTGTGCTCTTAGATATTTACCTCAATGAGCCAAAACTTTTGTCCACACAACACCTGCACATGGAAGTTTATAGCAGCTTTATTTATGGATTTAAAAAATTGTAAGCCATCAAGATGACCTCCAAAAGGCAAAGAATAAATTGTGGTACATCCATAGAATGGAATATTGTTCAGCGATAAAAAAGAAATGATCTGTTGAGTCATGAAAAGACATGGAGAAAACTTGAATGAATGCAGTTCAGTGAAAAAAAAAAAGCCAGTAAAAGTGTTACATACTGTGTAATTCCAACTTCATGACACTTTGTAAAAGGCAAAACTGTAGAGATGGTGGTTTTCAAAGTTTTGGGGAAGAGGAGCAGAGATATAAAACAGAATTTTTACAGTAGTAAAACTATTCTGTATGATAGTGTTATGGTAGATACATGACATTATCTATTGTTTAAAATCCATAGAACTGTACAACACAAAGGTTGGACTCTAATGGACATTATGGACGTTAGTTAAAAATAATGTATTAAAATGGGTCCTTTAATAGTAGCAAATGTACTACAGTAATGCAAAATATTAATACTAGGGGAAACCATGGAGGAGAACAGAAAGAGAATGGGAACTCTTTGCACTATTTGCTTAATTTTCTGTAAACATACAAAAGCTCTAAAAATAGACTGTTAATTTAAAAAAAAATAATAAACATGAAACAAACCAAAACAAAAGCATGAGGACCCAATTGAGGACTTGAGTTGTTAACATATTCAATTCTAATTTATTTTGAAGGACATGACTTCCTCATCATGACATTCAGTTGCCACAATTAATCAATAACCTGATGTTGCATTAATCAGAAGAGCATTACTTAATGGGAGACCAATAATTTGAAGTCAGTAGATGCAAGAACTCTAGCAAAAGAAAAAAAAAGGATAAGATTTTCATTTTTTGTGAGGTTACTGCTATAAAGGAATTTTCATTCTTAAAAAGATTAAAAATCTAATAAGGCAAAGAAATAATTTTAACTCCACCATAGCCTGAAATCAGTGCAAAATTACTGGTGACAGGACTGGTCCAATGACAAACTCTTTGTAGACACAAAGTGAATCACATCTGTGCACATCTGTGCTGAAAATCTTAGAGAACTCAAGTGAGAGGGATGCAGCATACATTGTTAGTTTTTCAGTCTTCATGAGGATATCTCTGTCAACCTAATACAAAATTTAGTTAGATGAGCACTGCTATAAGATTTAATATAGATATGTATACACATAAAAATGCACATACCTAGAGAAACTACTTGCTTTTCAAAATGACCCAAACTAAAAACCTTATCTCTGGAAAATAGCAACAATTTGATATAAGCCTCATGTACCACATTTTACTGTTTCTCAAGGCATGAGAACAATTGTCAGGATGGAGATTTCACTGTAATGTCCTGAGTGACATTAGCTTCTGACTTCTGTCAATCAGTGATAGCAAGTGAGACTCCTTTTCATATTATTCAAGAAGAATCAGACTATGTTATTTAGAGAGGTGCCTTCTTAGGTACTGCCCTAGCATGTGTTATCAAGTCACACAAATATGGCTATTATCTTACAGAAGGGGCAAGAGTTGGAATGAAGCTGATTAATTATTTGGCTTTTTCCCTGACTCTTAGTTTATAAATTATGATTTGCCTAATGTTGTCCTAGTTTCCAGAGAGGTAGCATTAGTTAAAGGCTCCATATAAACCTAACTTAGTTTTATAGAAATAGTCTGCAATAGAGTTAACATCTGACCTCAAACTTCAAACTTCTGTAGCCAGTAAGACCAATTACGTTTTCCTCAAAAGAATGAAAAAATCTATTTTGAGAACAGGTAAAACACACAAGAATAGGTGACAGATATTTAAGATGTTTGTGCTGTGTATACTAAAAAGGAAAAATTACCAAAAAAAGGTATTGTCTTCTATTTTTAAAAGTAAAATTGATAAAAAACAACATTTAATCCACTTCTACCAGATATCAGGCACCCTAACATAATTTGTCACATTTAGATCCTCACAGCATTCCTGTGAAAAATATTATCACCATTTTACTGTTGAGGAAGCTCAAGCCTTGAGAGGTTAAATAGCATAAGAGAATTAAAAAAAAAAAATGGAGTGGGAACCAGATCTGAAGTATGAATTCTAAGTCTTTCGAATAAACCACTCTGCCTCTGGTTGCCAATGAATTCACAGTCTTTTTTTCTTCTTATCATTTCCAGATCTATTTCTTATTCCTTATATGCCATTTTCTTTGGATTTATTATTTCTTTTTTTCCTCATTCTTATATATTTTACTCACTATGAGGATGAAATTAAGCCAGTTAATCTTGATTGATTCATTGCCTTTAAGGAGGTGATAGGTGAGAAATTACCCACAAGGGACCAAAAAAAAGCAGGTGACCAAGTCTTATCTCCTTGTCACTGGACCTTCAAATAAATTAAACAATGCTATTTGCTGGGAGGAAGAGACATATGTGGGAAATACTCTTAACAAAATATCCCTGGCTACCTATTATCTTTAGCAAATAGGATGCAGAAACTAAAAGGCACAACTCCAAAGAGAACAAGGTATACCCTCTAGAATTTCCTTTAGATGATTCCCACTGTCTGAGGAATTCCATGGACCTTGCTTAGAGGGCTCATCTTTTCTGGGCCTGAAGGACATGTCTGACACAGGAAGAAAGGACCTGGAGAATCTGCCTTCGAAATTCAAGATTTCTTTATGCTTTGCGTGAGCCTCTGGGTAGCCTTTTTTTTTTTTTAAAGTAAAATTTAATATATATTTCTGATTTGTATTTGAGTTGACAGTTGTATTTGAACCTATGTGTTAGTTAGCTTACTACAGAATTGACTATTGTTTACATATATCTACAATTGCTAGAGTATGATTGTAAAGAACTAATGGATTAGGAACTCTAGAGTAGTTGTGCCAATTTTATAAATATGAATGACTGGAGTGTCTGCATCCCTGTTTCCATGCCATCTCCTGAGACCAAGACTAGATCTCTGGAAACAGTGTTTTTATGTAGTTCTGTAAGGCAGCAACTACTGGATTGCAGGCTTGTAGCCTAAGAGACTGATTGTGTATCACTATCAATATATGGTGGAAGAAAATGAACATTGTAGAGTTAAGCTCCATGGGAATTTTAGTCAGGCAGGTTAGAGCTATTCAATTACATTATAGTGAGAATTGGATTCTGCCAAATATGATATGAATGACTGCTCACTACATTGCTCACTTTCAATGGCTCATTTCTGAAGGTCTAGTCCTTATATCTATTGCAAGGAGCTTTCATATTTCTAAGCCATAGAGGGAAGCAATTGTCTTGATGATCAGAAATAGAAAAAATGTGTAACAGTACTTAGACCAGCTTAAATGTCTTTACTTAAAAAAGCAGATCTGCTCATTATTTGACATTTTCTTAACGAGCATTAAAATTAGGTTGGTATTCTTAGCTCCTTTATGTTGGATAAGCATAGTGATAGCTTTAACATTTATCATGCTATCTTTATCATTTGGATCCTCTGAGAAACAGGTGTCAAGATGAAATGAGGTGTACAAGATGTTTATTGGGGGAGACACTTGTGCATAGGCAGTAATAAACAGCAAGAGCCTTAAGACTTCAATGAAGGTCTGACTCTTGAGAAAGAAGAAAAGGAAGGATCGGTGCTATGAACTGAATTGTGTCCTCCAAATATTTATGTTGAAGCCCTAACACTAAGTGTGATGGTATGTTGAGGTGGAGTTTTAGGAAGTAATTTGGTTTAGATGAGGTCATGAGGGTTTAGCCCCATGATGGGATGAGTGTCCTTACAAGAGGTAGAAGAGAGGTCAGAGCTTCCTCTCTCCATTATGTGAGGATACAATGAGAAGGCATTCATCTGCAAACCAAGAAAAGGGTCTTCACTGGGGCACCAAATTGTCTGGCACTTTGCTCATCAACCTTTCACCCTCCAGAACTGTGAGAAATAAATTCCTGTAGTTTAAGTCACCCTGTCTATGGTATTCTGCCATAACAACCTGAACAGATTAATAAAATCAAGTAGGAAGAGCCTCAGATTGCAGCACAATCTGAGGAAAAAGTTCAGTCATGGTGATAGTAAATAATCAAGCAAGATCACCCATTAGAAGAACCTCTCACTAGGTAGCAATGACCCAGCACACTAACCCTTCTGGGCTTGGTCTTTGGCTGAGAAGAGCCTAGAAGATGAGTGGTCATTGATTATTTCTATTATTCGCTTTTTCTCTTAACAAGCAATCATAATTTTCTGTCTCCACATTTTTTCTAGTTTTTTTTTTTTTTAAATTCTATGCCAGATATGTGTGTAAGAGAGTTGGAGATCCTGTGGTAATGTTATTTTCCACAAAAAAGGAATTGCACTTTCCCTGTTATGCAAATAAGGTTGTATGCTGATAATTTTAACTGATCAGGAATTGAATTGGGGTTGGGTTTCAGTTTTAATAATATTCCATTTACTCATATTTGCCCCCTTTTCTCAGCCACAACCCTCCTGGGGTTTTGTAGAGTAGAGAACGGTTTTTTTTGTTTGTTTTGTTTTTTTAAGTTTTATAAGTTTCAAGTATACAATTCTATAATACATCACCTATATTATATTATATTATATTATATTATATTATATTATATTATATTATATTATACGTGAGCATTGCGTGCTCACTATCCAGAGTCTGGTCTCCTTCCATCACCATATATTTGATCCTTTTTGCCTTCTTTTTCTTCCCCCCACCCCCTTTCATTTTTAAGTAAGTGCAATTTCCTGTTAAGGAAGATGAATAACTTGAGATCTTTCATAAAACATAGTGCCTATAGTTAACAATGCAATATTTTATACTTTAAAATATGTTTAGATCTTATATTATGTGTTCTTACCAAAAAATACCAAACAAACTTATAAACAAAAACAAATGAACAAAAGGTAATTTTTGGAGGTGATAGACATGGTTGTGGTGTTGACATCACAGATGTGTGCATATACCCAAACTCTT
Source organism: Eidolon dupreanum (assembly GCA_028627145.1). Taxonomy (NCBI): domain Eukaryota; kingdom Metazoa; phylum Chordata; class Mammalia; order Chiroptera; family Pteropodidae; genus Eidolon; species Eidolon dupreanum. Next base: position 99,499,398 of record CM053503.1, on the reverse strand, counting down.
GAAGGGGCAAATGTTACATATATTAAATTTTTAGTGTTATATCTCAGTAAAGCTAAAAACAAAGAAAAATAACATATGTCTACCAGCCAAAAAACAGGGTGAATTTTAAGGCTAAAAATAATAGAAAAAAATAAAAAGTATCACTCTGTAATGATGAAAAGAACAAATTGTCAAGAATATATATTTATACTGCATCTGCAGAAACTAAAAATATATTCTTAATTTTAAGAAGTAAAAATTGACAGAGTTAATAGAATTGATAAATTGGTCATCACATTGGTGACATTTTAACATATCATTTATAAACTAATAGATTTCAGAGCTTAAAAAATGAGTAGAAGTATAGAAAATTTGGATAATATGACTAATAATGTTGATCCAATAAACATATAAAAACCTTTTATAGAACATTGCCATGTACATTCTTCTCAATTTCATCTGGAATATTGACAAGTGAACCTGAAGTGTCATATACACTGCCTCCAATCTAAACACTAAGTAATAATAATAAAGTAAAACAATTTTAAATGTTAATATTTTAACATGATCAAAGTATGAAATAAAGTACAGAAGAATGAAATGTTAGCGATTAATATTTCTCAATTCCCAAATTCTGATTCTTTTTTGCCACTTCTCAGTGGTAACCATTATTACTAGTTCTTAGTGCATTTTTTCAGAAATGCATAATTTTGTATGAAGTAAGAGCAATATAATATATTTCATTTTTAACTTTCTTTTATTACATAAATGAATTATGTTATACAAACGATTATTCATCTTTATTTTTTATTTTTTTTACACTTTAACAGTAAAGCGTATATATATATATGCATATATACATATATATGCATATATATATATACACACATATACACTATGTGTTCACTTCCCATAGTTAGATTTCTTTCTGTCACCACATATGTGACCCCCTTTACCCCATCATCTTTATTTTTAACCTAAGACCTAGTGTATCTATTGTAGTTACACACACACACACACACACACACACACACACACACACAATTCCCTTGTGCACACACATAGGGTGATATTTCAAGATATCTTAGATCTGAGATAAAAAATAAAAGCAGTTGCACAATGTATTTTATGCATGTATGTATGTATACACATATACACATACACATATTTTTCTTTTTATAGCTGCATGGATTTTTATTACATATTGGTGCCATGGTCATCAAAACCAAGCTATTTAGAAGGCTGTGTGCCCATTTTGTTACTTAAAATATTTCTCTCTAAATTCAGAAAATAAATATATTAAGGCATAAAATTAGACATTCAAATTCTAGCAAAAGAGCTAAGATAAGTCATTTACCTATGAACATATGTGAAGTAGTGCCTATGTGATACATGAGACAGCACACGATCACAGTTTGTCTCATTAATACCCTGTTTGAATTTTTCATTGACTTTCTGACACAACTTGATAAAACACAACTCCTTACAGGATTTTTCAAAATTAAGTCTGGCATGACTTTCTAGGTTTGTGTTAATTCTAAACCCCAACTGAACCCCATACTGAACTGATGGTGTTTCCCCAGGTGCATCATACCCTTCTGTGCCTCTCTGACTCTACATGTGTTTTTCTCGCTGCTTGGATTGCCTGCTGGAACACTTTCCTTTTGACAGACGCCTACACATATTCCAAGTGACCTCTGTAATATCACCTGCATCAGCTCTTAGATGCTCCCTCAAAATGTTAGTCACTTCCTCTGATTTGCTCCTTCTGAGACCCTTATTATTATACTGGATTATTTATCTATTATTTTGCCCTGTTATATCTCACTATTATAATAGAAACTTTGTATATAATTACTTATTTTTCACTCTCAGTCCTCACAACATGGGAATTGCCTCTCATTAATCTTTGTATCGGTACTGCCTAGCACAGTTCCTCACTAAAAAAATTGACAAGATATGAAATTAGAATGAATGATTGAATGCATTTACAGTGCTGGTATAATATTTTAAGTTCCCCAATGTTTTGCCTTTTCCTTGACCAGTATTAATTGGGTGGTCTCATTGATCAATACTTAAAAGAAAAAAATCAAATTTATTAGACAAGCTTTTTTAAATTCCATGTTTTAAACATATTTGAAATCTAAACGCTTCTGAAATATTCACTTTTATTCTTCAAAACAGTCTTTGGTTATTTTCTTCCTTAAGCTAATTGCTCCTCATATCTTATAAACTAGAGTTGCTTTTCTCACTTTACCGTCAAAGTAATTTATAGTTTTCTTTTAGAAGGAATTTTTTATAGTCTTAAAAGCATGTACCACTCTTCAATTTACACACTCCCTGCTCCACTTTTGCCATGCTGTATCTGAAATGCCTTCTGAAATACAAAATATATTACATTTTTCCATTCAATGTGATTCTTCTTTATCCATAAAGCTTTCTTTATAAATTAAAACATTCATTCCCCTATGGCAATAGACAAAACTGTATAAGCAATGTGCATATTTCATTAATTTAAAAGAATAAAAACATCATTTTGATTGTTTTATAGAATGCCACTGCCACTTTGCAATACTTATTAAGAGTAAAATATACTACCTTAGGACAGCAATCTTGCTCAAAAAGTAAATGGAATATATAAATAGAGATGTGTTCAGATGTTAAGTGCAGTGTTTATTACAATAGCAAAAATTTCAGATAAAGCTCAAATATCAAAAATATGAACTGTTAAATACCACTATGTATGTATTTGTCTTTCTGTGTCACAAAACCATTAAAATATGCTTTGAAAACCATGTATTATATATCAGACATATGTGATATGATTCAAATTTTGACATAATCAATGTATTCTTACAAGTAAGATAAGAAATAAACAAACCAAAATATTGTTTATTCTTAAAATATTTACTTGTAAGATTTATTTTTTCTTGCTTTTTTATTTTCCAGATGTTCTAGAGTAAACATATACTTTTTTATAACTAGAAGAAAATTCAACTGTAATTTAAAAATAATAAGAGGAAAACATATTATTAGTAAAAACACAAAACAATCTCATTCAGAATATTTTAGGTCTTATTCATTATACACACACACACACATCATCATCATCATCATCATCATCAACCTGAATATTGTTTGAGCTGTTTTCTGGAATTATGCAGAAATTGCTTCATGTCTCACTTTCATTGTGCCCTCTTTGGATGTGTAAAGCCAGTGGCAAAAAAAACATCTCCTTAGTGAATTAACTCTACATTAAAAATCCAAATTGAGTATCATCAAAGATACCATACAGACATATGCTAGTGGTTTTTTTTTTTCTTTACCTTTAAGTACTTAGTTGTTTCGTCACAATCTTTGTCAAATCTGTTTTGTTTTAGAAGATTCCAAATGTTTACAGTTGTGAGTTGTCTTTATTTAAAGTTACAAAAGCAGTGAAGAAAAGCTCAGTTTGCTGTCTAGACGTTGCTTGAAGTTGAAGCACCAGAGTTTGAGGTTTTAGAAATTTCTTCCTGTGACTTTAAGAAATCTATTTTAAAAATGTTAAGTGCCCATAGAGAGCTTGCAAGCAAGATATTTCTCTAGTAACTAAAATTCTTATCCTTAGGAATAATATTACTCAGTTATAGCTAAGAGTTAAATAGAGGTTAATGAATTATTGAGAGTCATTATTTACTAAGAGAAAACAAATTCCTTATGTACAATTATAAAAACCATTGATACTTTTTTGCATACTTATTAGGAAGGTAGATAATATGTTTCTTGTTATTAAACAGAAGTTCATTTATAGTTCTGTTCTCTTCTTATTCTAAAATAGGTTAACTTCTGGTGATATTCTGTGTTCCAGTTACAAATTTCTTTGTTAGCATTTTATTGCTTGCTGTAAAATTCCTTAACATACAGAACTACTGGGCTAAGGTTTGGCCTCCTTGAACCAAAAGAATCAGATGGCAAATAGAGGAATTATTAAGGAGAAACAGAAATTTGGGACTCACTGAATTCCCTTACAATTAGATCAGAGCCATGTTATTACCCCTGGCCAATGAACTGTGAGCAGAATTGATGTGTCAATTTTTGACAGGTGTAGTTAAGAACCTCCTACATCTTTCCTTCTTGCTGCCATAACCTTGGAACTGACATGCTTCATGTGGCAATGTTAAAAGATGAAGAAAGACTGCCTCACCTATATCAGATTTGGGGAGTTTATTTGACTCCACAACAGACCAACCCTAACCCAATACACCCATGTTTTGGAATTTATATGATCTCAGATATTACTTATTCTAAATGGTGCATATTAAGGTCGTGATATAGTTGTTAAATTTAACCAAAGTCCTGCCAAGATATTTGACTAAAAAAGCACATTTTAAGGCAAGATGGGGTAATTTCTCAAAGTCTGATGTCCCACAATTTTTCAACCTTTTTTTCCCCTGTTTTAAATACCCTAAGTCATTAAGAGTCCCAAACAGAGTAAATACAATGTAAGAAAGCAATATAGTACACAGATTTGGGTACAAATGTAAATAGAAATGAACGCATCACTAATCTGATGTGTAACTAAAAGAAAATTCCGGGGAAGGATCACTGTGATAATCCAAAGGGAAGGGAAAGCTTTTGAAAGTAAATGCAAAAACCTTGTAGAAAAGACTCCTGTTTCCTTTTCACAGATGAAGACCTTCAGGATCAGAAGAGTCTAGAAATTGGCAAAGATTATATAGTTATAAATATATATCAGTATTCTGACATATGAAGCTCATTATACTCAGTGCAGATGAGAATTCAGTTGAATCAGAGCACACCAAGCTCCCTTGAAATAGCAGGTAAAACCTCTAGCAAAGTGATGATATAAACCTCAGAGAGAGAACAGATGTGCTGCAAGAGAACATGCTGTTTTTATAGGCACTAAAGTTTCTCTTAAAATAAATACAGTCATTTAAAGTCTTTGAGTCATGGCTGGAGAAGTACCACATGGAGATCCTAGAGTAATTATGAGTCCTGTGGGAAAAGGAAAGAAGTGGGAGAGAGTCTCTGTGGAACAAATCTTGAATATACAAATTAAATTGCCTGTAAACAATAGATTGAGATCTATCTGAAATTGGTTCCATAATAACAGAGTTCTATAATATACAAAATCTAGTCTTTAAGCAAGCCTGATCTAAAGGAAATAAGCAAAAATAAGAGTCGTATTTTGACTCTCATTCAATATCATCATTCTTTCTCAATTTCACATGAATGGTTGGTTTATTCTAACTGCATGGATAGTTTCATCACTTTGTGGGCAGTCAAATGAGAAAGTTTACAGTGGTATAGTGGAAAAAGTTAATAGCAACCTTTGGAATTGAATTTTACTTCTATTTGTTATTTGGGTATCTCGAGTAAGCCCCTTAATTAGTCGAAGGCTGTTTCCTTATCTTCCTAACAGAAATAATAACTCCTTATTTATAGGATTCTTGTGAGAACCCTATAAAGAATAGTCAAACTATAAACTGTCAGCCTCACAGTAGGAGCTCAATATTAATTTTCTTTCTGCTCTTATGCAATAAGGCAGATTATATGATCAAGGTGAAAAGCACCTAAAGTAATTTTACTTACTATTTACATCCTATAAGTTTATATATTGGATGGGTTATAGAATCCCTAGAGAGAGAGATGCTTTGGGAATTACAGTCTTCTTAAAGTATTTTAATATTTTATTGAATACTTTAAACTATATTTAATATCAATCATGCTGCTCTTAGACACTTGCAATGTTACTTTTTAAATGGACCTATAATCTTTTCAAGATAAATTCAATGAACTATTCTACTCATATTTTCACTTGGATATCTAATAGATATCTTAAATTTGAAATGTCTTCTTATCCAAATAGAGTTTTCCCCAAACTTTGTAAATGTGAATCCCATTCTACTAGTAACAAAAAGTAAAACTTACCTTTCTCTTTATCTTATACTCCAAAACCAAACCAAAAGCTTATTCTTTCAATTCCTTTCTAAATACACGGAATCATATTACTTTTCACCAGATCTTCTGCTCCCACTAAAGTACAAATTATCACTAAATTTCATGTGGATTTTTGTAATCGTTCCCGTAGCAGAATTGTTTCTATTTAGACTCCCAATACAGTCTATTCTCAAAAGTGAAATCAGAGTAATAGTTTAAAAGCATACAAGATTATATCAGGCCCCTGCTCAGAAGACTATAATTCCCCATTTTATTCAGAATAAAAGCTTTTATATTATAGTGGCCTAGGAGACCTTTAATGATCTCCTTGTCATTAACTCTAGACCTTGTTTTCTACCATATTCTTCTATCCTTACTCACTCCAGCCATCCTGGCTTCCTCGATGAACTTCAAAAAGAAACCCATGATTTTCATCAGTAAAGTCTGGAATTCTCTCCTTTGCGTTTTTACATAGTTTACACCTTTATTTACTCTACTCAGACACTGCCTTCTCAGTGAAGCCCTCCTAACCACACTTTATAAAATAGTAACAAAAATAACCCTACCTTTGTACCCCTATTTTTCTGACCTTACTTTATTTTTCTCCATAATACTTATCACTAGGTAAAGTACTTTTTACTTGTTTATTTATTTACTAATTCCTCTATAATATATCAGTTCCCGTCTATTTTGTTTATCATATATCCTGTGTCTAGAGCAGTGTTGAATATATATTCTCAAAATATATTAGTTGAATGAAAGAAGGAAGAAAGGAAGAGAGGGAAGAAGAAAATATTTTATTTCCTCATTTCTTCCTTGGTGTCTTTAGATTTCTGAAGAAGAATGTGCAATGGAGGTCAGGATCTATTTTTGGCATAAGCTCTCTAAGATGTCTGCCCTGTTTCTTGCAAAGAGAGAGAGAGAGAGAGACAGAGAGAGAGAGAGAGACAGAGAGACAGAGAGAGACAGAGAGACAGAGAGAGACAGAGAGAGAGATTCACTGTTTAAATAAAGCCTCAAGACTTTTCTCCCCAAAACATTACAGCAACTTGAACTTTGAAGGAAAATGTAACCTTAGTAGTTTATGAAGCTACTTTGCTGATTCTGCAAAACACAGCCCACCCCAGGAAGGGGACATTGAAGGTTACAAGTATAGATTACCTCATTGGGCAATAAATTACCTGTCAAATATATTGTGAGTTTTGTGTCCTTAGAAACCTAAAGACCAGTAGTTATTTTCTGTCCTGTGGAAATTTTACAGAGCTCTGGGGGACTTATTTATCTTGTCAACAGTAATCGATATTTGTAACAAATTAGTGGACACAGAAATATAAATGTGATATCAGCGAAACAATCCACATTGCAAAAAGCAAGCATTAGACAGTAAGTAGCTTATCTTTTCTCCATGTCCTAAAATGAGAACTATAATTAGTTGAGTTTCTACCACATTATAGCCAATTTACAAATATTATCTGAATTCTACAACAACCCTGTAAGTTGTAGATAAGTATTAGTAGATAAGTATTAGTCTTTCTAACAGGTTAAGAAACAAGCTAGAAGTTAATTGACCCATGATTGTACACAAAGTACACATTAGGTCTCAGAGTCTGTCTGGTGTCTATTTGAGTTCACAGCCTTGCTCTTGAACGTGCTATCTCTTTTTGGAAGTCCTGCCTATAGCATCTCTTTAAACTCAATGAAATAACTGTGTGACTCTTCAGGAGATACTCTGGAAGCATATTAAAAGATACAGTGTTTCATTGTTAAAAATGAAAGATTTTTACACTAGTATAAAACAAACTAATCAAGAATAAGATTTCCCTGTATGATAAGTTAGATTCAGAGAAATTCAATCTGCTGTCAAAAGTGACATTCTAACCATCATTTTCATCACTTCTGAGTGTAAGATTATGTAAATAAGGAAGGACTTACCTCATTATTTTATAGAATGAGGTTCTGCAGAGTTCATGTTGAGTTAGAGAATGAACTCTATGTAGCACTCATTAATTTTAAGGGTTATTGCTATCATTAGTTTCTGTCAACTCACAATTGCTTTAAGTGAGTCTAAGACACTTGAGTTTTTCAGGTTGTGTTACATCTACATTTGTCTTAAAAATGTAATGCTTTATCATTCTACCTGGCAGTTGTTTGGCTTTTCTTATACATAGCATTTGGCAGTACTCATGGGGTAGTAAGTTTTCTCTTCCAAAATAGTTAATTATCTCCTGATCTTTTCAATATGATACCTGTTTTCCTATAGAAACTTAATAAACATTTTAAACTAAATGGTTAGCTATAGCTAGGATAATATAGGCTATATCTTTAGTAAAAACAAGACCTATCAAACACTTCATGCAAATTATATTTATCCTTGCTACATGCTGCCCATCAGCATTTTACTGAGGAAAATGCATGAATGTCTAATAGATTGTGACTTGCTCAGAGTCACACTGAAAACTGGCAGAGCTAGTATTCAGATTCATGTCTAATTCCCCTCACCTTACATTCACTGTCCTTCACTCATTTTCTTTGTGACTTGGTTTTATTTTTTATCCATAAAAATAAAGTAATGTGTGTTTTGTTAAATACACAAGACTGTAGTGAGTCTACAGTTACATGAAGAATATCTCTAAATGTGTGTGTTTTTCTTAATACATGAAAGATGCTTTCGGTCATGAGAAAACCACAGCAGATTAAAAGAGGAAGAACCAAATTATTTGGCTGCTTATAAAACTGCGTGAGATGGAGAGAAGAGTCTGCCTCTGTGCAACACCTTTCTTCTCCCTGAAAACTGTAGGATTGCACTGCTGAGTGTGAACAGAGCTTTCTAGTGGGAGTCCACATTTGGAAAATGAAACTCCTAGTTAAAAGCCTTACTTTGAGAGAACAAGCTCTCATTACATAATAATGCCCTGAGAGCAGACCCCTGTTCTCCAAATTTACTAAATCTTGCCTTTTCCCAAATTATCATTTGTATGGGCTTTGTATATCTGGCAGAAGGAAGGCGTCAGGTGATGGAATTCAGTCTTATCCATGTGCTTCTCAAAGGTAAGCATACATAGGCAATGAATATCCATTACTAGCATATTGCTACTTCCTTTCCCCAGTAAAGTGGGAAAGCTAAACCAGACAGTGTCACATATTGAAAGTTACAGAAATAAATTTTTTAGCATAGTAGATGTCTTGAGAGAAAATAACTTGACTGAGTCACATTCAAGTTTCTAACCTGGGCTAGTACATAATTTGAGGCCAAACGTGAGAAAGTTCTATGCATAATTCATTGTGTCTTTTTAGTGCCAAGACTGGGTGAAAAAGCATGAGAAAAGTAAAAAGTGCAAAGGACAGGAACTATCGACAAGAAATATCAAAGAAAACTAAATTTTGAATGAATTACAATGAAGTATGATTTATGCAGCAATATACTTCTTTCAGTTAAAGGGCACAGTTTGATGAGTCCTGAAAAATGTATGTACTTATGGAGCAATCAAGATACATAATTTTATATTATCCCTCAAATTTTCTCATGCCCTTTTTCAATTCATCCCTCCTTCTGCTCCCAGCACAGCATACTGTCAATCCACTTTTTGTCACTATAGTTTACTTTGTAGTTTTTATAATTTTATACATGTGGAATCCTAAAGCATATATTCTCTTGTGCTTGATGTCTTTCACTCAGTATCATAATTTTGAGATTTATTTATATCGTGTATCCTTAATAGTTTATTCTTTTTTATTGTGGTGTTGAATTCAATCAAGTAGATATTAAGTATATTATTTTTCTATCCAACTCTTAATGATGAGTCATTTCCAGTTCTTAGCTACTATGAGCAAAGCTGCCAGGAATATTTTTATGTGTCTTTGTGTGAATGTGTTTACATTTATTGGGGTGAAATGTTTAGGTATAGAATAGCTAGATTATAGGACAACTTAAACTTCTTAAAAACTAATGAATAATTTTCAAAAGTTTTCGTACAATTTTTCTATCAGCTTTGAATGAGAATTCCAGTTGCCCAATATCCTTATCAATATTTGGTATACTCAGCGTTCATAATTTTAGCCATTCTAATAAGTGTGTGATGGTTCCTCACTGTTTTTCTTTCAGTTTTAAAAAACATTTTTATTGAAATATAACATACCCATTGAAAATACAAAAATTATAAGTGAATTTTCATAAAGTGTTCATAAATTAGATGGATTTTCGTAAAGTGTACACATAGTAGAACCTCTAGTCAGGTCAAAAAAAATGCAAGGGAGAGTGTTAGGTTACATATAATATAATTTGTTGAAGTGATATAAAGTAAAACTGAGTGAGGATTTGAAGATTATAAGAGATGTTATTTTAATTCAGATTTAATTCACATTTAATTCAGGGAAAGTCTCTCCCAGGAAATAATGTTGAAACAGGGGATACCTGCATGGAGGGCTGGAGTAAGCCATTTTTAAATCTGAAATAAGAGAGTAGCAAGCAGGGGAAATGGCAAATGCAAGGGCACAGAGGCTGGAGTGTGCCTGGTATATTCTGTGAAGAGCAAAGACGCTACTCCTCTGTGAGGAATTTTCCCACTGCTTATATTCAATTTCAGGGTGAGAGCGAATCATACAGTCACTATTTTTTGTGTTCTTTATTCCTTTATCTAGGTCCATGTTTCCATGTGGTACCATTTTCCTTCTGTCTGAAAAACTTCTTTGAATGTGTTTTGTTGTGTGAGTCTGCTAGCAATGAATTCTTTCAGCTTTCGTATGTCTGGAAATGCTGTTAGTTTCTTTAACTTTTGAAAGATATATTTGCTGGATTAGGATTTATAGGTTGACTATTTTCTTTTGTAGGTACTCTTAAGATCTTGCTCATTGCTTTCTCACTAGCATTGTTTTCCATGAGAAATCTGACATATTTGATCTTGTGTAGCTAACGTGCAGTTTTATCTAGTTGCCTTTAAAATTTTCTCCTTACCAGTGATTTTGAGTAATTTAATTATGATATACTTAGAGTAATTTTTCTTGTGTTTCTTGTGTTGGAGTTTGTTGAGTTTTTAGGTATGTGGACTTACAGTTTTCATAAAATTTAGAAACTATTTCTTCAAATAATTTTTGTTTCCTTTCATTCTTTGAAGACATTAATTACATGTCTATTAAGTCACTTATATCACTTCACTGATGCTTTATTTATTTATTTATTTGTTTGTTTGTTTGTTTGTTTATTTTAAATTTTACTTTTATGCTGTTTCATTTCAGATAGTTTTTATTATTCTGTCTTTTAGTTTAAAAATCTTCTTCAATATCTAATCTGTTGTTAATCACATCCAGTATATTTTTCATCTCATGTTTTTTTAGTTTTCATTTATAGAAATTGGAATTGTTTTTTAAAAATATTTTCTATGTCTTTTTAATTTTGTGAGCGTATAGAATCAATTATAATACCTGTCTTGATGTTCTTGTCTCTTAATTATATCTTCTGTTTCAGTTAGGGGTTAGTTACAATTGTTTTATTTTTCTTTTCAGTATGGACCATATTTTTCTGCTTTTTTTATGTCCAGAAACTTTTGGAAAAATGTGAGATATTGTGATTTTCACTTGTTAGGTACTGGGTATTTGTATGTTCCTCTAAATACTTTGAGCTTTGCTCTGACATGCAGTTAACTTGCTTGGAAACGGTTCAATCCTTTCAAATTTTGCTTTAAAGATTTGTTAGGTAGGACAGGAACAGTGCTCCCTCGAGGATTAATTATTTGTTACTAAGAGGCAAGTCTCTTCTAACTACTTAGTGCCCTGTAAGTCAGGAGGATTTCTATTTTGCATGGTGGAAACAAGCACTGTTCTCAGCCTTTTTTGAGCACCGGGCACTCTTACTTCTATTTCCAGTTCTTTCTCCAAATTTAGGTAGTTTCCTCATACACAAAGGCTAATCAGTACTCAGCTAAATGCTTGAGGTCAGTTGAAGGCTGACCCAGAATGAGATATTGTGGGAAATAAGGTCACTTAACTTTTTTTCTTTGTATTCTTCTCAACTCACAAATTGTGGCACACAAACATCCATATATTATATAAATACAATTTATAAACAAGTAAATGGGCTGAAATTCATTTTCTAATATATTCTCAAATGATTCATTAAAAATTATTAATTTTAATGTGATATTTTATTTTTGGAATTTGAAATAAATATATATATATATATTTTTTTCAAATGATTTTAAATATTTTTAAGCCCTTGGAAGTATTTAAGTTTTACATATATGATTAATAGATACAATAGATGTATAGGTGATACAATAGTTTAAATGATTAACCTTGTCCTCAAGTAGCAGAAAGACCCATCAAGAAAATACAAGGCATAACATAATATGTAGCTAAGTAAACTATAGAGAAGATAACACCATTATAAGTAGAAGATTTCAGAATGGTCAGGTCATTATATGCTGAAGTGATTTCTAAAAAAAAGGAAAAATATTGAGTGGAGTCTTGAATGAAAAATTGAAAAAGACAATTAGAAGGAGGGGATGGTTTGTATGGGTTGTGGTGAGTGATATCAGGGATGTAGAGATGAGGTAGATTAGGCCTAGTAATAGAACACTGGCCACATCTGACTGAGTAAAATGAGTGACCTACTTATCCTGTTTTAACATAGTACAAAATATAAAAATACTGCTATAAATAAATAATGGTAGTGTGGTACAAAATAATTTAAAAACCTAAGTAGTTGAGGCAGTACAAGACAACCAGAGACAAAGATGATTAGAAATTTGGAATCTCTGGGAATCATTAGGTCCAACTTTATATTTAATGCAAAAGGAAAAAAAAAAAATCCCATTACAACAGCCCAGGAAATGGGTCATCCTAATTCCTCACCCAATGGTAGGGAGTTTGCTACCTCATAAGACAGACTATTCACTTCATTGTAATGTCCTATTATTTACAATACACTTTTACATAGTGAACCATTTTTGTAGCTACTACTTAGTGGTTCTATAAACTTGTAATCCCTCTGATTTTTTTTTTTTTTAAAACAAGCATCATAACTTTCAATACATTCTAGTAGTTAGACAACTAGTGAGATAACTGGTTTCCAAACCCTGGTTGTTTTTTCCACAGTCTGCACTTTATATGTCTCTTTTATCATCTAACATAGATCCACACACATAACTCTATGTATAGTCAGATTACTGCAGAGTATAGTAGAATAATTGCCTCCATTAATCTGGTCACTAAATGCCTGTTAATGTAACGGAAGCCAGCAATTATTTTTATGATGATCACATTCTTCAATTGATCTTTATTTTAAGATAGTGTAATACAGTGGTAAGGCCATAAACTTTGGAATTATGCAAACCTATTTCCTTGCTCTACTATGCACTAGCTACGGAACAAGCATTTCAGGTGTTTTATTTTCTTCCCAGTAAAATGGGAATAATACCCAACACCTTATAGACTGTTGTATGGATAAATTTAGATAATATATGCCCTATAACAAACATATAGTGGCTGCTGAATAAATGTTGGTAAATTTCTCTTCTGCTTTAATATACTTACAGACAGCTTCAGTGAGAGCTCAAACAGATATTGATAAATAGATCAGACTAAACAAAGCCAAGTATGGTGTGTTGGAATATGGTGCTCGGTGGTTTCCATCTGCTTTATACTGATCCATAAATCACCATTCTGGGTATGGGCACACAAGCAGGGTCACGTCCCTCCAGTGTACTATCAGATGGCCCACATTGCTCTGGCTTGTCCATAAGAATAGCTGAGAAACTTGTTAAATGGTTTTCTAAAATCCAGATGCATTATGTCTAAGGCATGTTTTTCATCTAGCAATCTGGTACCTGTATCAAAAAAAATAAATAAATTTAATTTGTCACGTTTCATTTACTGAGATCATGCTGAATCAAAATGTTATGTGCTTCCCTTTGCAAGTATTCACAGACCATCTGTTTTATAATCTGGACCAGACATTTTTGAGAATTTACATTAGGTGCTATAAATGTGGGCATTCTAAGTGTTTACCTATTTAGAAACTGAGGAATTTCTCTGTAGGTTTCTGGTTTCTAGTTCATTCTACTATTTTCTTTTTACAGACTTCAAACATTCTTCACAACTTCTGCAATTAATGGGGACTTTCAGATTAAAGATTATTCTCCTTGCAAATAAAATCAGGAGCAAAATAGAAGCTCTGTCTCTTTGCATGGTATCTACTGGTTATTAATATTATACCTCAAGCTCTAGATTTTTCTCTTTCTTGTTCATTTTATTTTAAATACAGTTTTCTAAGCCTCTTTATTGTTCTTGTTATGTTTTGTCATGGTACATTCTGGGAATTAACCCTCTTTGCCTAGTTTTACAGTTCTACAACACTATTTTGTATTTTTTCCCTGCTCTTCGATATCCTTTCCTTTTGAAGTCAAAGCTCACTGGAAAGCTTTTTCTGTGGTCGAAATGATTTCTTTAGCTATAGTTCCATTTTTTTTTTTTATAATGTGGTCACTTGTGACTACATCACCTGCTTTTTATTTTATTTTTTGCCCCTAGAGTGAGACACATTTCCTTTGAGCTCTAGTCCCTAGTAAAGCTTCTGACGAAGGGATTACACCTTTGCTTTCTTCAAGAATCTTGATATTTATTTTTCTAAACTCACAGTACTGCCTCTGAATAGGAGTAGAATTCACTTCACTGGATAGTAAGAATTCTCAAATGGCATGGTCATTTTTTTTAAGCTGAGTTTCCCTTAACTTTAACTTTATCAGTGAGTTCTTTTTGATCAAAGTATCCATGCATAAATTTATTGCTTTATCAACATACTATAAGATGAACATATAATTAATAATAATTATTATTATTAATGGAACATTTCCTTTATACTAAAATATTTTAAGCATTTAACATATATTTCTACAAACCTCTGCAAAGTGTACTCTAGTCAGGTATGTTTCTTTCAGTCAGCTAAGCTTTGTATATTTTAAGTCTAAGCTGTAAGTGGAAATTAATGAACATGTATGTTCTTGTTAAAGAGTCAATTGTTTTTCAGAACCTGTACTTTTAATAGAATAAGATTATGAATATTTGAAGTTGTGACATAACTACTTTTTCTTTGCTTCTTCTTCAGTTTGTATGTTGAGAAAATATTGCCCATATTCTTTTCCCATCTTATTGTGTGTGTCTGTGTATGTATGTGTGTTTTAACACATCATTATTTTGTAACATACAGGAATGCAATACATTAGATTTCCATCTATATATTGCTTTGGTTCTATTGGTCTGACGTAAATTGGCTTATGTAGGCAATCATATAACTGGTTTCCAAATCTGGTTCTAGACATTCTTTTCTGATTTGTATCCTACTGAATTTTATGTTATCTAATATAGCAGGAAGAAAATATCTTTAACTATTGACCTTTTTTAAAAAAAAACTTGTTCTCATATTTTCCTCATATTTCTTCCTAGATAACTGTACATAGGTGACATCTTTATTAAATTTTTAAATCTTTCTAGTAAATTAAATGTACATTGTTATGTTGCAACCACTTTATTTCTAGTATTGTTTCTTCTTAAATGTCTATTTTGTCAGATATTAACATAGCTAAATCAACTTGATTTTGGTATATATTGTTCTATTTACAATTTTAATCTTTTGTGTATGTCTAAAACATTGTATATATAATTTTGCTTCAACAGAGTCTGAAAATGTTTTCATTTTCATTTACATTTACTGTGATTGCATATACTTGGGGATTTGTTTTACTCCTTATGTTGTTTTTTACTGAGCCATAATTTATAAACATTAAAGTTCATCCATTTGGTGTGTACAGATTAATGAGCTTTAACCAATTTCTAAACACATAAAAACATCACCTTTATTAAGATACAAAATATTGAAATTTTGTTCTTCCTCTTTCTAATCAATTATAATTAACCATTTCCAGATTTAACCATTCTTCTAATTTCTATTGCCATATATTACTTTTGTATATTTAGAATTATGCAACATTTGCATCTTGTATCTGACCTCTTAGTTTGAATTAATATGTTTTGAGATTCATACATGTCGTATGAGCATATTAGTTGTTTATAGTTCAACATTATTTAGAGTAAGGCTGCTGGAAAAATAATTTATAAGAGTTTTTGGATATATTTATTATTGCTCTTTGGTAAATTGTTGAATCACAGGATAGTTGTATATTTATTTCATAAGAAAGTACCTAGTTATTTTCAAAAGTAGTTTTACTATTTTATATTTCCTCTCAATGTATTAGAATTCCAGTTGCTCCACATCCTCTCAAACATTTAACATTCAATCTTTTTAATTGCAGTCATTCTAGTGTGCATAAAGTAGCATTTCATTTTGGTTTTTATCTGCATCTCTCTAATGACTAATGATGTTAAGCAATTTAGCACATGTTTGTTAGCCACTCATATCTCCTTTTGCAAATTATTTGAGGAATTGTTTTCACTCTTTAAAATAAAAGGCTGTTTTTCATAATTGATTTATAGAAGTTTCTTACCTATTCTAGACACAAGTGCTTTGAGAGATGAATATATTGTGAATATTTTTTCCAGCCTCTGATTTGTCTATTCATTTTTTTAGCAATTACTTTTTTAAAAAATAAGCTTTTTTATTTTAAAATAGTTTCAGATTTATGGAAAAATTGCAAAGATAGTAGGGATTCAATATACCTCACAACCTGTTTCCTTATTGTTATTCTCAACTTATATACTATTATTGCTTAGTGTTTTAATGTTATCTTGTTGACTACAGTTAACAGTGTTAGCTTAGATTAGCTTAATTTGAGTATAGTGTGGCCAAAACTGTTGTCAATAGAGCAGATCGATTTCAGGGTCTTCTCTGAATTTTGCATGAAGCACTAGTGCCCAATAATTACTGAGGGAGTAGCTCATCAATAAAAAAAAAATTCTTAAAATGTCAGAATGACGTTTTAATATACTTTTATCATTGTCATCGTTTGTTCTTCCTTAATTTGATAAAAAGAAAACAAACAACTCATATTACTCTACATTATCCTTGGCTAGTTTACCATAATTGTTTCTAAATATTTGGAAGATATTTTAAAAGATCAACTAAAATACCCAATAAAATTATTGCTCTGGAATATATTTTTTTTTTAGTTTTAGAAGGTTGTTACAAATGGGGATATCGAGTTCATCTAATTGAAGATCATAATTTAAATCCATATTTTACAGATTAAAAATTGAGGATCCACAAAGTTTACCCATTAAATTCATATGACTGGTCAGTGTCTGAGAATAGTATTTATTTTCAAAAGCCATACTTTTTTTATAGTTGTGTTTATATAGCTTTTTAAGATAATTTTAGATATACAGAAGAATTGCAATAATATTATAGAAATGTTTGACATCCCCTTTACTAAAGATTCCCTAATTGAAATTTTATATAACCATAGTATAATGATCAAAACTATGAAATTAACATTGAAATAATACTATTTTCTAAACTTCAGAATTTATTGGGAGTTAACCAGTTTTCTACTAATGTCTTATTTCTGTTCCAAGATCCACTCCCAAGTCTCATATTGCGTTTAGTGTGATATCTCCTATATTAGTTTTCCAGGGAACCATAACACAATACCATAGACTGGGTGACTTAAAGAACAGACATTTATTTCTTGCAGTTGTGGAGACTGGGAAGTCCAAGGTCGAGGTGCCAGCTCAGTAAGTTTCTGCTGTGGGTGGGCTCTCTGCTTGGCTACAGATACCAGGCTTCTCACTGTGTCCTCATATAGTACAAACAGTAAGCTCTGGGTATCCCTTCTTATAAGGACACTAATTTTATTTTATTAGGGACCTAACCCTACGACTTCATTAACCTTAATTACTCCTAAATCTTTATCTCCAAATATAGTCACATGGGGGGTAAGGGCTTCAACATGTGAATGGGGTGCAGAATTCAGTTCATACCATCTCTTTGGTCTTCTCCAATCTGATAATTCCTTAATCATTCTTTGTGTTTCATGACTTTACACTATTGAGGAGTACTGATCAGTTATTCTGTAGAATATACCTCAATATGAGTTTGCCTAATGTTTTCTCATGATTAAATTTAAGTTTTATATTTCTGGGAAGAATATCACCAAGGTGAATATGACTTCTTTTTAGTGTATCAAATTTTGAGGTACTTGATGTCAATATGTCTTATTACTAGTGATGTTAACCTTGATCACTTAGTGTGGTATCTGCCTGTTTTCTTCACTTTAAGTTTATAATTTTCTCTTTTGTAATCAATAAATACTTATCTTAGAGTTATTTTGAGACTATGCAAATATCTTGTTTCTTCTTAAATTTTCTTTTATTAATTTTAGCACTCATCTATCCAGGAGTATTCAGTTACTTATTTTTATCCATGCAGACGACACAATATTTATTTTACTTAGGGTGGAGGGTAAAACCAAATATTCTTGTTACTTAAATTGCTTCTCAAATTTTTGCAGCTTTAGACATTGGGAACTCTTTCAGGTTGGTTCCTGTGCCCTTACGACCTACCCTTCTATTGTTTTTTGAACATTTACTTACTTTCTGACAACACAAAATGCCCTGACTCAACTTGTAGTTTCTCTAACCAAGACTTGGAATCAGTCACTTCTCCAAGGAACTCTGTAACTTTGATTGGAAAATAACATTTAGAAACTAGGATTTGAGTGCTGGGTATGCTCATTGCTTGTTTCTTTCAGCAGACAGTGTTTCTAGGTCCCCTTGGGAAACAGAGCTAGGAAATGTATGTGCATACATTAACCCAGCGCATACATCTACTTCTCTCTCTCTCTCTCTCTCTCTCTCTCATCTATCTATCTATCTATCTATCTATCTATCTATCTATCTACATCTCTCTCTCTCTCTCTCTCTCTCTCTCTTTCTCTCATCTATCTATCTATCTATCTATCTATCTATCTATCTATCTATCATCTATTATCTACCTGTTTATCTAAATCTTGAGGTCATATTGATATAACACTGACTCTAATCTATATTTGGAATTTATGTCCATATTTATATCTATATCTGTCACCACAGGATTTATTCCAGCCTTCCCCTTTTTTATATGTAGACTCTTTCTTCAACAATGAGAATTTGCTTTTCATATGTTAACTTTTTTCTTCAATCCTAGTATATATATAGTTGCAGAATTAGTAACTTTTACGTCTTTGACAAACACATTTACCTAACAGAAAATAATGTTTATGTACAGTGCCCTTTGATTGTAGCCAGCCAAAATATTGCTTTCTGAATTTACTTATATTAGCTCCTTTCTCCCCATTCTTTTCAGTGTGGTTATATGATTGATTCGTGATACTATTAGGTTCATTTGTCACTGTCTGCATTCCATCTCAAATCTCTTCCACATTTTAATGGTAAAAATTCACTTTGTGGTGTTGAGTCCTCTGGGTTCTGACAGGTGCCTAGAGTGATATATCAACCACTATAGTTATTTATGGCATGGTTTTATTGCCACTAAAATTCCTTCATACTACCCTTTAGTAGTCAATTCATACTCCCATCTGTACTCAAATTCCTGACAATAACATATCCTTTTTCTTTCTCTATGATTTTACCTTTTCCAGAAAGTCACAAAAATATAATTACACAATTTTGGAAAATTCTTAGCCATTATTTCTTCAAATATCTCTTCTTTTCTTCTCAGGTTCCAATTATGCATATATTCGACTATTTTTTATTGCCTATCAGGTCTTGGTTACTCTTTTTTCCCCATCCTTTTCTCTTTTTTTCTTGGTGTTTCTTGGGTAATTTCTATAGGCTTATCATTAAGTAAATTATAACTTTTTTTTTCAGTTGTATTGAGTTTACCGATGAACCCACCAAAGGCATTCTTCATTCATAACACTGGTTTTAACTTCTAGCATTTCCATTTGATTTTTTCTGTTGAAATTAACCTATTCAATCTTACAAAATTCCAGTTTTTCCACTAGGGACTTTAACGCATTTTTTATAGTTAATTTAAATTCCATGTTAGAAACTTCCAATATCTATAATATAGCTAAATCTTCCTTGCAATTACTTTTGTTGTTGTTGTTGTTGTTGTTTTTTTGGGGGGGGTTGTTTGTGAGGGTTATACACACACACACACACTTATTTATGTATGTATGTATGTATGTATGTATGTATTTATTTATTTATTTATGAAAACCAAACATCTTGTGCAGAACTGTAGAGATTGAAATAAACATTTTTTTTCTCCTGGAAATGAGCATTCTCTACCTTCTTCTGGGCCTTAAATGTAATCTGTTGAATTAGTTAGGAGGTACGCTGTGTTTGATATTTATTGTTGCTGTGTTTACCTTCAGTCCACCAGGAGCTTCAAATTATAATGATACATAGTATTTTGATTGATGGCTAATTTACTAGAGAGGTTCCCCATCCCCTTAACATTTGTTCCACTCAGCTCTAGATTCTGTACCTCAAAGGAGTCTCTTTCCATGATCTTGTCCCTTTTTGTTCTTTCTCTTTCTCAGGAGTATTCCATGGTTATTTGTTAATTAACCCTTGTTAACCTGAAGGTGTGTGGTCATTAGTTGGCCACTGTAGCCATGGGTCTCAGGGGTGTGGCTGCTCAGGTCTCCTGACCTTCTCCCAGTGATTCTTCTAGGCTCAAACCTATTTTTCCCCCCTCTCACAGGAGGTGTATTCTTTTCTCCCTTTTCCCTTCTTCCTAGTTGCAGTGAGTTTTCACTAGTACCTTTATGATGATTGTGTTGGTTGCTTGGACCCCCATAGATGAAGCTTTTGCTTCATAAAAGAGATAGAGAAGAAGTGTCTGGGTGCCATCTGTGCCCCTCCTGCAAAGGCTGCTCTTTTCTTCTAGCAGGACTGTACTGCAGGGAATATTTACTTAAAAATGTCTTCAATATTTTCTGTATTCAGTGGGGTTTTTGGAGAAAGAGTCTGAAAAAGGCTCAGATTCCCTAAGTTCTATGGCCCCAGGATCTCACAGTCTCTTGCGAGTACTCAATAACCTCTAACAGTGGTCCCCAGCCTTTTTGTCATGAAGGACCATGAGAATCTAATGCCTGATGATCTGAGGTGGAGCTGAGGTGGTAATGCTAGTGCCGAGTAGCAGCTGGAAATACAAATGAAGCTTTGATTGTTAGCCTGATGCTCACATCCTGCTATGTGTCCTGGACTAGTACTGGTCTGCAGCCCGGGGGTCAGGGACCCTGTTCTACCAAATTCTCCATCCTCTCTAGATAAACTCTTATAATCAACATCTTGTTTTTCTACTCTATATAAGCCATGTGTCCACATTTTGCTGCCTGCCTCTCCTTAGATTTTGGATCGATTAGCTGCCAATAACTTAAACTCAGGTTCAAGAAAATTCATAAACCTGAAACTTCATAGTTTTGCATTTGTCCAGTTCCCCCCCACCCTCCATGGGGAAAAGTGATACTCTGTTTCCAGCTCTATAGATCCCTGAATGGAAACCAGAATTCCTACCAAACCCCAGGTTCTTTTCATTCCAAAAGCTGCTTTCAAATATCTAAATTATTTTCTCTGAAGAGCTTAATATGTCATTCTTAACTTTAAAAATGTATTTTGAGAATTATTACTATTATTTATCTAATAATTTTTTTTTCTAAATTGGATATAAGTAAGGATTAGGGACAGATAGATAATAGGTTGATATTTAAAGAATACACATTTAGTTGAATCTATGTATAGAATTGGAAAGGGGGACAGAGATAGTGTTCATCTTTGTTATCTAACCATTAATTTTTGTGCCAAGTGACGCGATGAATGATATTTCAGTGAAAGCAAGGTTCTTAACCTTTTTCTTGATTTCACTGAAGCCAACACTTGTTAATGTGTTCCTGTTTCTTTAGTTTCTGAGCTTCTGCTTTCTCAACTGTCAAATGATTTTTAATTGATTTTAAAAAGAATGTTTTGTGTTTTGAAGTCTGGCTTCAGTAATACAAAGGTAATTCAGAAGTGAATATGATAGGCAAGGCTGCTGGACTGGTAGTTTCCATTTTAATTATGCAGAATGATTAAATAAAAAAGTAAATAAATATATAAGGTTTTCTTTAAAAATATTCAGTGCAATTAATAAAATAAAATTGTGTAATAGTTAATGTTTGAGATTACTATATTAGTCACAAATAGGATGATATTTAAGTTGATACCTAAAACAATTCAGAGACTCCAATGGTGTTACTGAGAGAAAAGAAGAATGAGTACACACACACACACACACACACACACACATACACACACGTATAATTATATAAATATATGATACAAACAAATACTGTTATATGTAAAGAGTGAAAAGTTATAAACCATGACTGATCAGTAAATGGCTTGAAATAGGCAAAGAATTTCTTCACTTCTACTTTATGTCATTTAAAAACACTCAGGATAATCATTCATCCTAATCCTGGAACATATCATGAAGGAAAGTGATCTATAGGATGCATTTTTATTTTCGCACAATTTTAATGTGATTTTTCATAAAGCAGTGCAAATTAAACTTAGCTTTTTTGTGTAATATGAAAACACCTAAGATGTTCCTGCCGATCAAACCACTTGATCACTCTCTTTTGTAGAGTAGAAAGAGATGTAACTTCATGGTTCATTGCTAACGGGTTATTCCACTGTTGTGTTTAATAGCATGAGTTCCTTCTACATCTGATTTAAGGTTTCTGAATGAAATAGATTAAAAGATTAGTGGGAGCTCAATGATATATTAGTGTGTGTGCAACCAATTATGTCTCTTTTTAACTTAGTTTTATCAGTCTGAGTTTGTACTACAAAATTTTTGACTTGGCTTGGAAAGGTCAATCTTCAATCACATTGCTCATGGCACAATAAAATTAATTCATGAGAATAACAAGTTTCCTCTGGTGCCTTTGATTTCCTGAATTGATTGTCAACAGCAGCATAAATGAATTAAAACAAATAAACATACAAATAGACAAGAATTATTTGTGGATATTGGAGTTTTAAATTCTAGTCTAATATATTCTCTCAATGAACTAAGAGTCTCCGGTCAAGTTATTTAATATTTCATAGCTAATTTCCACATTACTTATTAAAAGCACCAAAATATGTTATCCCACTAGTTATTACCTCTAAGAACTTGTTATACTTTAAAGATTCTAGGCTCTAAGGCCTTTGGCTAGCGAATGCTGAGAGAATTTGTTTGGCACATGGAAAACTGTATATCTTGGAAGATACATACTGTTCTTGTCCACACTTGAATCAGAGTGAGAGGACTTCACAAAGATTTTTATAAATAATTTTCAACTTACAATAAAGTCTCATTGGTTTTCCATCCCACTTTAATAATTTGAATTACATAAATGTGGTGACTAGTAAAAGATATTAGTAGGTAACTTGATACTATAAGCTTTTCCTGGGAAATTCGATATTCTATAGAGGTATAGTCAGAATCCTTGGTACTCCAGACCTTAAGCATTCATTTTTAATCTTTCTCACTCTACAGTCAATTAGCTTTAAGTGAAAGTAACATAGAAAAGCTGTTATGCAGATATATCCATTAATAGTCATCTTAAAGGCCAACGGGATCAGCAGGGTCTAAATTGCCTGATCTTACAGTTCTGCTTATAATTAATGTCAGGGTTCTTATTTTTATTCTTTTTGTACAACTTGACATCTCAAGGACTGAGATTCTGTGCTTGTACAATTGTGTACGTACTATGATATTTGCAGGCGACTATTGTAAGGTCCTGTTTGTAGAACTTGCGTTCCCCTTTGTCTTGGATATAGAAATGTTATCTATTCAAATAATTCTGACTAATACTCAGGTGCAAACAGTCCTTAAGCGGTTACTTCTTTTGTAAACTTCAGTCAGTGTTTGGATCTGAAATTTTAGGCACTTCTCATTTAAAGTATCTCAAGGAGTTTTTCAACTCAGAAACTTAGGAAAACAATAAAAAGGATTATTTGAGAAGGCAAAATAGTTGTAAGAAAAATGACACATAAATTCACTTAACTGTTAACTTGTTACATAATTATATTAATTTATGACATAAACCAGACAAATAATTTTAATTCATTTAATCAAACTGTTCCATTGTTCAAAATACTGGCTGTTCTCCAGCCGCAGGGAAGTAAAATTAGATATTTGCTTGACCTGGATAATAAACTGCTGCTTTCCTAATATTTACTTTTCCTTTTTGTGATTATTGTTATACTCTGAGATTCTACAGTTCTTTTGAAGTCTCTTCCTTCTCTACTAGCCTGAAATGTTAATATTTTACCAGTTTTTCTCTTTCTTCACTCTCAGTATTTTTCTTGAAGAATTATGGATGAATGATTACCACATATATGTTAATGACTGCTTTATACATGTTAATCACTCTCAGAACTGTTTCTACAGGTCAAATGTCTCCAAATGTCTCCAAATCCTTATCTTTTTTTGTATATTCTTACATGACTGTTTCACAGACTTCTTGAACAGGACTATGTCAAAAACTATGCTCATGATCTTTCCACAAACCTCCTGTTTTTCTCTATTTCCTATCTATCTTGGTGAATTCTACCTCCTCCCAGTAACCATCCTTAACCATTACTCTTTGTATCCACTCATTGCCCTAGACTTAAAAATAGATTTCCTTAGGCCCTTCACTATTTCACTGTTATTCTTCTTTTGAGGCACTAATTTACTCTTATTTGGACCATTGCAATGATCACGTAACTGGCCTTCTTACTATTAATGGCACAAAGGACCACAGTACTGAATAGTTGACCTTTATAAATAAAACTTTTCTCATGTTATTCATCTTCTTTAAATTCTTAAGTGGCTTCCCATTTCTTTTTGAGTAAATTCCAAATTATTTCTTCAATAGCTTGACTTATTTATTTATGTTTAATAAAGTGGGCATGTACTCTGTTTAGGCACTGCACTAGACTTTGGGGAGATAGTTGTGAGCTAAGCATGAGTTGGACCCCAATTCATGTCTCTAAACTTCCTGTTCCTGCAGCCTACTCTCCTATTTCTGGAAAACAACATAATCTGCAAAATGCCTGTTGTGAGCTGCTTCTTCCTCATGTAATATATATTTTTTCATTCCCAGTCCCATCTGCCTGCCCTGTTTCTAATTATATTCTAAGATTCTGCTTAACTAGTGTCCTCTCTAGAAAATAAAAGAAGGTTGATAAGTTGCAAAAGAAATGATGGAAGAGCCGTGGATCTCCCTAGTAGAAGGGATAACTCTGTCCTCTGTGCTTCTCTAGTGTCATCTCCCTTCCACTATGTGGCATCTTGTCTCAGGACAAAACACCATTTCAAAGATTTTGACAGAATAAATTTTATTTGACGTGAAAACAAATAATAATGGTAGAAAAATTAGAATCATGGCATATCTTGTTTCCCAAGAGAGCTGCTAAGCGCCAGGGATTTTTTCCCTCAGTGCGTACCAAAGCTGAGCACACAGCGCGCATGTGCATACTAATAGAACAGTTTTGAGGTCCTCCCGGGTTTTTTTAAAATCAATAACTGAGCACATTCACATTAATAAAAATCACATAATAGAGTCTTATACTATAGAAAAATGTTTAGCCCAAATATGCGCTCTTGATGTTAATTCTATAATATTTTAATATTGTGTGCTTGTACATTTCTGCTTAACATAATTTTGTGTTTTCAGATGATTGATCATAACTAGGCTTTTGTACTTCTGGCTGACCTTTCAAGCCCTCACTGCCCCATCCCCAATCCACATACTTGTAATACTTCCTTGATTTTATTCGTTCACTTGTGATCCTGTCTTCTCTTATTAAACTGTGAGCTCCTTTTAGATGGAAACAATACCTTATTAGTCTTTGTAATCATGACACCTAGCACAAAGTATAAAAAATACATAAAGCCTGATAATATGAGTTGGATAAATGACTAAATTCATCTGCAAACATTTATTGAGCACTAATTTTATGTCAGTCTTTCGGTCGGTGCTGGGGATACAAAAATTCTTCTCTCACAAATCTTATTTTCTACGTTCAAAAAATATAAAGGCAAGTTTGCAACTTTGCACAACAGAAGGTTTGCTACTGCTACTATTTAATCTGGGCTTGGTTTTGTTTATTCTTTATATTATATTCTGTTACGCTTTAGATTTCCCTTTGGTTATTTTCTCAGTAGGAAGTCTCTTGGTTCTTTATAAGCAGGACCACTGCTTATTGCTGTTTATATTGATTGGTATCTTGAAGATGTGCGAATTAACATCCAAACTTATTATTTTAGCAGGCTACCAGAATCACTAGGGACCGTAAAAATACAAATTTTGAGGCCCTATCTCTTAAGAATCTTTTTGGTAGGTCTGGAATAAAACCTGCTTTGTGGTGTGTTTTAAAGTCATTTACCACTTCTCTGTATCCCCTCAGTCCCTTCATCTCTCCCCATAACTCCCCGTTGTATAATTTAGATTGTCCACTATGTCTGGAAACTTCTGCTTTAAGCCACTGATAATTGGTTCTATAAAAACTCTCTTGAAAAATCACTGTATCAATTCTAGTTATAATGTGTAATGCTCTATTTCAAGCCCAAGCTGCCTCTAATGTGAATTTAAATTAGCTTTACTCTCCATACATCTATCCAAGACAGAATTCTCAGAATCATCTTTAACACATTTTTATGTTCCAGTCTCCATATTTAGTCATCAAACCATTGGATTTGGCCACCATTGTGAATATCTAATTTTTTCTTTCATCTAATTTCTCATAGCCCGTGCCGTAGGTAATTCTGAATCATGTCTCTCCAGAATTCTTCCGATTATCTCTTAACAGCTCTCTCTGCTCTATTCCTTTGACCTCTCTAATCTACATTTTTTACATTGTTTCATGATTGATTTATCTGAAAAACATATCCAACAACTACTTCCAAGCTTAAAAATACTAATTGGTTCCCTATTGTCCATAGCATTAGGTTTAAACTCTCTGACATGAAGTTTAAGGTCAGCTTTAATCTAGCTGAATCTATTTTTCTATTATGGTTCTAAACATTATATTTACCTTGTATTTTGTCCACTGCCGGCTACTAGCTATTTCCTAAACACATTATGTAGTCTCCTTATCCTTTGTTTTTGTTAGTTCCTCTTCCTGAATGCCACCTTCTGTTTTACATTTCCGCCCCACCCCATCCATCAGGGTACATTTAAAATGCTACTTCCAATTCTCTGTTCTAATATTTGTGTGTTGTTTATTTTGGGGGGGAATGGAGAGTGGACTATTTTCGGCATAATCATGAAGAATGTAAGGGTGTGCGTAAATCTCATAATTGGAGAATTAAAATAAAGATGCATACAAAGTCATCATTATTGATTGAATTTTGCAACAATTTTATATACAGACACATACACACACACATGCACACACAAACAATGTTGTAGACTATGTTTTGTCAACTTTACTAAGCTGAGAATTATATGGTTCCTGTTTGTTAGTGTTTGACAAAAAAGGAACTTAAGCAAATTTGGAAAGCAGAAGTGAAATAACAGTCATTCTTTACAAGATTATATGCAGTGATCAACAGGGATCAGTTTCTCGGCAGTTTCCAGGTTTGCCTCACTCTCCTCTGCATTTTGTACAGTTCCTCCAACACCAGATACTTGCTTATCAACCTGCAGAGGCAGTAGCTATGCAGACACATGGCTTTCCATAGCCCTCTCCACAAGGTCCCACACTGCTGTCCTGCTTCAGTAACTGATCATGTGTAGCTTCTCAGTTTACTGCTTGGTGACCCCTTCTATAAACCTATAATCTCTCATTCTGTACTTTTAATTCCACAACTTCTTTCTCTCTGTCCCATCACACTCATATTCACTCTGTTTTCATAATGAGCCAGATACGAGAGAGAGAGAGAGAGAGAGAGAGAGAGAGAGAGAGAGAGAGAGAGAGAGAATACAGTGGGTAGGAGGTACAGAGGCAACAAACAGTAAAGAATATGAATACCAAAACATTAAATGTACATCTCTCAGAAAAAGCCAACAAACATAAATTTAAAGGTAGTTATGTGACATAGATTGATGTACTCCGGTGATTCATATGGCTTCTCTTTCCAATTAGGCAGTCTTTATGTCTCACTCTTTGTTTATTTTTCATTATCTAAAGGAAAACATTTCCACTAGAGGACTTCCAAAGACTCTACAGAATTGAAAGTTCTACCTTCTGGCCATTTTAGGATCCTTCATAGACAACATGAACAGGTAGAAAAGGAGATTACCTTGGACTGAGGTAATTGACCGTGATCATCAAATAAATAAATTGTTATTTATGTACAATGAGAGGAGAGAGAAGTAAGATATGAACTAAAGTGTTCTTTGGAGCACCTTCTTGTGCCACACTTCCCTAAAACAGTCAAGACTGTTGAGGGTTTACAACTCACAGCAATTAAGGTCTGAACCATTCACCAGGAAAAGGACCCCAACCAAGTGAGATGCTAGCTGAAGCGCAGTGGCCATATACATAGGAAAGCATGTGGGGAATCAAGTCATAAAAATAGCCTCAAGACCAGTTGCAAAAATAACTTTAGTTGGTATCTACTTTCATGTTATTTTAAAGTTATTTTTCCCTTTGTTGCTCACAGTCATATCTCAGGTGTATTGATGGTGATTATCCCTACAATTTAGCCAGCCAAGAGGTTACAAAACTCTGAGATAACATCATAAAACTAAAAGAGAAATGAACAACTAGTCCAGAGCTTCTAGCCACTGAGTTGTACAAATAATCTGATTAAATTTTGGGTTTTGTCTCTTCGGAGATGGGATAAATGCGCTTTCAATTGTACGTAAAGATAGGACAGATTCATTATGTGATGGTGAATTTTTTTCTCTTAAGTCTGGCCATGGGAATAAAAGTATACATATGTTTTGGAGGAGTGGAAAAGAATAAATTGTTGAGTATATTTGTCATTCTTTCTGTATTCCTTAACTGTAACTCCAGTCTTAATTTGAAACTAATCATCATATGCATCTATGAAAGCCAATAATGACAGATCTTTCATGTCCATAAATTCTGGGAGCTTGAAAAGAGGCATACAAATCTGATTTTACCAAGAGGATGTTTATATCAATGATTTTTAAAACTTATCTGAGTGATAAAGAAGTTTAAGAAGTTTAAACTTGATTTACATTAGGTGGTGTCCACCTCCCTTGTATTGATGACATCAGGAGCAGGTTCTATCCAAACTCTTCTTACTGTTGGCACTACGTGTGGTTTCCCTTTCCCATTTATCATGATTTCCTGCCTATATTTTAAGGACTCAATATTCAGTTTTTCCAAATATTTTATGATATATCTGCTGCTTTCCAATAAGCTATTTTTCTGTTTCTGTTACCCCAAATCACTCTCTGCTTCTTGTACCAAAAAACTTTGTACTACTTCTTATACATTTGTGGTCCTTTTTTTGTGTATGTTTGTGTTTACTTCTTTCTGTGGCACTTCCTTTGAAAGCTCTACCAGTGATTGTCTATGAATAGTAAAGTATTTCTAAATTTGTACTTTTGAAGTATTATTATTAGTCAAAAACATGCATCATTTTTTCAACAGTGTTTATTGTGTAACTATTACACTACTGGCACTTAGGAAAAAAACAAACATAATAAGATTTACTCTTTGTCTTTGATGTTTGATTATGCTAAAGAAAAATATTACTAATATTTATAAATAATATAAACATAATCAACATATTTGAGCAAGTCAGATACAGTTTTGGTTCACTATTTCATCTCTGTATGTGTTTTTAGGGCAGCATCAACACATAAGTTTTAATATATTTTTAAATAAAAATAAAAAGTTAAGTTTGAAATAATATATAAAATATATCATATAGTATACATCATATATATAAATTATACATAGCACATTAAGCTCAGTCTATGGCCTCTAAGTTCAAGAAACATAGCGTATATGCTTTTTTTTTTTTCAGAAAAATGAAATACTGAGAGACTACTAAGAATAGTATACAGCAGATAAATATCACACAGCAGATGATAGAGAACAAAACAGTAAATACTACTGATGTTCACATATGGGTAAATGCTTTCACCTGAGCTCATCCAGGACCAGGTAAAGCTTAGAGAGAGAGAGTCCTTGAAACCTGGTATTTTGGTAAACACAATAGTAGAGAAGGTAATGACAGAAATAGATATGTATAAAACAAAATACAACAGATAAACATTCATTATGAAGACAACATGAAATTCAGCAGAATCCTGCTTTCTTTCCTCCTTCTTCATAATTAATGATTCTGAATTGATTAGAAGATAGTGATAGTAATTATTTTAAAAAAATAGTAATAGTGAGTATTTATTGTATACTTATTATGTAACATATGATGCAAAATGCTTTTTGTTTTAGAAAATTATTCTTATACATCAGGGATTATCTAAATTTTATACATGAGAAAATTGAGGATTGAAATGTAAAGTTACTGGCCAGAGTGACACATTCATAGGTGGCAAAGCTGGACTTGATCCTTCTCAGTGCAACATCTGGGTCATTACCATCATCCCAGGCTACTTCCCTTTTGTCTATCTTTGTGTCTATATTATTTTAAATCAATACTCCCTTTTCAAGAAGTTAGGATGCTTACAACAGCTATTACATAATCTTTATAATTATGCTTATTACCAGTATGCTTTTATCATTGTTTAATATAGAAATGTTACTAAATATCAAGAGATTCTAATTAAAGTAAGATTATTTTCTTAAATTAAATGTTTATAATTTTAATAGGAATAAACACACTCCATAGCAAAAAGTAAGTAAGTAAATAAATAAATAAATGTCAGATTTTCTCCTTAAGAAAAGATCTCAGTATGCTACAATTCCATTTAGGTTTCCCTTAATGTAATCTCTAAGGAATATTCTTATATCCTTCAAGCATTTGTGACTGTTGATAAAAATGCCATTCTCAGGTCACTCTCTCTCTGTATAAGGATTGTTGAGATCATTAACAGTTTTTCTAGTACACTGACACTGAAAACTGTCTGCTGTCATTGGCAAATCTATTTTTATTTGTCTCACTCACAAAGATTCTGAGACTTCTCGTAGTCTTTTTGCAGAGATGTTTGTGGTTTTAGTGACTCGAGTCCTGGGTGATGACGTAGCCTTCAGCAGAGTGGCCAGGCCCTGGGCCCCATGAAGAAAGGAACTACTGGACATATAAACTAAGATTAAGTCTTTTGAAGACTTAGCAAAGGACTATTTTGAAAGCGTTTGAAAAGTTTTTAGTGTAGAAGAACACCTGACTGATCTAAAGAGAAGAAGAATTTATGGTCTGCTCAGAAAAAGGTCAACATTTCAAAAGTAAATTTGATTATGTCTTTTACGTCTTCGAATTTAAATATTGTAATTATTAGATAAATCAGAAAAATGTATGTACTTCCAGATAGTGAGACCTTTCCTATGCTTACAAAACATCAGTGCTTCACAGTCCCTTCAGAATGCATTACTCTGACTTTGAAGTCTGGTGCTTGGAAAAACATGTATTCATTTGACACCACCTTCTTTTCTGAATGTTCAAAGCAGTTTTTTTTTTTCCTCTAAAGGTAGGTGCACTGTGTACAGGGAGACATAGTTTTTTTCTTCTTCTTTTTTTTTTTTAAATGAAGTTAAGACTAGAGACAACCATAGGTTTCTGCTTTTGATTTTTATTTCAAATGCTTATTTCTACTTGTGACCTTTGCTTTTTACTTTTTACTAAACCCGAGTAAGAACAAGAGCATGGGAGCTAAAACTGAAATTGTGCTAGTAAAGTTACTGGGACCTTAAAGCTTGATGGGGATATTGGTGTGTAGTGACATTAGCTTTGGGCTTATCTGTCTGTGTTTCCTTTTAAGCATTTGTGGAAATGCTCAATCTTTTCTGAGGTTGTCCTTGAAAATTTCTCTCCATCTCTTTCTATTCTCTTACAGCATCTTCAAGTATAAACACACAACTCCATGAAAATTATATTTGAAATATTTTGCCAACCCTAAGTATTAGACAAAGTTTACTTTAGCATTGGGAAGTGACATTGACTGTGGCTGCTCTCAAGTTTAGATCTGATTATTTTCAGTCATTAAAAAAATAATTCTAGACAAGGGCAGATTCTCTTTCAAATCCTACCTGCTGTGCAAGCATGACAAAAGATTGAGCGGGTGGGAATGCACTGCAATAGTCCAAATTCATCCTTTGACCTCTGAGCTCAACTGGCTGTCATGCCCAAATTTGATTTTTGCCAGAAAGATCTTTTTTTTTCATCCCTCAAAGGAGAAAATTAATGAGACTGGATGAGTTGAGGAATTATTTTTTGAACGATTTTTCACAAGTGATGTATAGCAAATCTGGAAGTTCTCTTTTCGATACATATTTTTTGTTAGGCAATTCAGGTACTGAGAACAAACCCGAAAACTCTCCTGCTTTTGAAAATAAAAATCGAGTTATACAATGCAATCATATGTGCGACATGGTATAGCAGAAAGCATCTTAAACTCCAAATTTGAAGATGTAAACTAAAATCCTAGGATGTTGCCTATATCTCTTAATAGACATATGTCACTTTTTTTCTCAGCTTTAGTTTTATTTATTTATTTTTTTTGCTCTGAGTGTAAGCATTTTATCAGGTCCTCACTTGCTGCTTGATTCAGTTCCAAAGGAGCAAGACATAGAAATAAAGCTATGGTGGTGATGCTCAGAGAAGAGTACAGATGCCAGGCTGGCTAAAGAGGAATAATCAGTCACTTTATACAGTGAACTGTAATGAGCAGAGACATTTCCTCTTGTGGTTTGGAAAGCCACTATGATCTGTCTAACCCAATTTGCACATCTTAATCAAGTTGCTGGTGGAAAACGGGTTTCTATATTCTCTACCTAATTTTGAATCCTTAGTTTCTTATCTGTTGAATTTACTTGAACTGATTTTGGGGATGGCTGCACAATGCCAGACCAACAGGCTAATCTGGCCTAAAAATTGATAAAGACTGAGGGGAAAAATACAAAACAATTGATTATGGGTTGTTGAATGAATATATGGGTGAGTTTGGTAAAAGTGATGTATTAAAGGTGCATATTGTTGCAGTATACATTTATTTTTATTCTGAAATTAGATATTAATTAGCTTTTGTTAAGTCATGCTATAGTTACAAATGGCCCTGAAAACTCTGGATTTACAACAGTATTTCTTACTGAAGTGCACCTGCTACAGGTTGATTTCAGTTTACTTCACTTGTGTGATAATTCTAGGACCTAAGTTGAAGAAGCAGTCTGGTAGCAGAAGACAGAGAGCTAAAGCCACATTACACAACCATTCTTGATGTTCTGCTAAGTAGGGTGTTTGGCGCTTCTGCTTACATTACATTGGCCAAAGAAAGTCATATGGGGAAAAGACATACCCCTCACACAGGAAGTAGCTCCAAGTCATGTATAATGTAGAGTGAAGTATTATCCTCCTATAGTTGAGAAAATGAAAAATTGGGAGTAAAAATACAATCTAAACCATTAAGAATAATTTTTAAATTCTTTGCTTTTTAATAATCTTAGATTGAGGCAAGTATGTCTACATGCACAATACAAAATTGCAAAGCAGTTACAGAAACAATTTAATACATTTTACTACATAAAAACAAATACCCAAAAAAACAAACCAAACAAAAACAAGTAGTCCTGATGGGAGGGGGAGATGAAGATAGATTGCTTAAAGAGTATGATGTTTCCTTTTGGAGTGATAAAAATGTTTTGGAACTAGATGGAGGTGGTTGTTGCACAACATAATGAATGTACTACTGAATTATAAACTTTAAAATGTTAAGAAAAATCAAGCTAGACAGACTATAAATCTCTGAATTAAAGTTGTCTAAGAATTAACATGTTATTAGTTTTCCTCCATTCTCTAATGGAAAATGCAGCCAAAAGCTAACATGTAATTTCATTTTACTAAGGTCACCTCTTTTACAGATTTATAAAATCGCATTTACCTTTCTTACCTGCTTGATCTTCTATTGGGCACTTCAGAGGCTACTGTTTGTTTATTCCTCAATCAGACAAAATGGTAGGTTTGTGTTCATTCAGTAAGATTGCACTCTTGAATATGTGAACTGTTAAGAGAGTTGAGTGAGCTTTACAGAATTTATTGGTAAGATTCTAGGTACTTCTAATATACGTTAAAATGCATTGTGGTATGCATTATAGTGTCCTTGCATTTAAAGGATTGCCTCAAGTAAGATGCAAACTATGTAATGGAGAAATCGGTCAGTGTCCTGGGTATTTGGAAAGTAGACTATCATTACTGCCTGAGCAGTGAGTGAGCTGGGTTTGCTTTTATTTTCACATATCCTTTCAAACGGTCCCCATTTATAGCTAATGTTATAAAGCCAGTGTCTCAGACGTCTTTGTTTTTATTGTGGCAATATATCTACGCTCTCTTTATCTTAAGTAATCCAGTACGCCTGAAAGATGATGCTGGGAGTCTGAAAGAAAAAAATCTGATAAGATAACTGCTTACAGTGACATTTATATAATTGCCCCAGTCAGAACTCATTTCCAGCTGTCTATGCAGGAGCTTCCTTCAGTGTTGTAGCTAGGAAACAGAGGAAATAAATAGCTGTTTCTCCTTGACTCCAAACTTCTGAACTGTTCATGTATAATAGAAAACATTTAATCCAAGAATCTGTACCAGAAGTCACATGTAAATTTGCTTTCTAATATCCCACTTTTCTTTGAAAAATAATTTGAAGGACTTGTCAGTAGATACCAAATTGTCCTTATTTAGACATAACTGAAAGTGTCTTTATAATAAATAAAATTTCTCATTTTGTCTCTAATTTATGTATTATAAAGGTTCTCAAACACTATATTTTGATTAATTTTTTAATCTCCAGTCAGTTGGGTTCATGGTAGCTGACGCATCCCTCACTGCAAACAGTAGGAATTTTTGACATTTAGCAGGACTTGTCTACAAATTGTTTCCATGAATTCCCATCTGGTGATTTGAGGCAGCCTTTCTTGCCCTTTTCTCCAGTCCAAATCCAAACTCTCTTTGTTCTCTCACTCCAAGGAAGTCAAGATTCTACAGGAATCAAGAGTTTGCCTCAATGTTAGAAAGACCCATACATGAATTATGTGATTGATGGCTAGTAAAGAAAAAAAGCATCTACCCAGAATTATTTCTAATATTCTATCTAGTTCATTCTGATTTTATTCAATGTAAAGTTTGATTTTATTCCTATATTTTGTTCATCTTCCTATCCTCTGAATATTTTTTGTTCCCAAGCTCTTGCAGGAATCTACATCTACTTACCTCTGGCTCTTCTTATCCTAGAAGCCTTGAGGAAAGACTCTCACATCTGTTCTAGACCCTGAGATACAAACCCCAGCACTAACCCATATGGTGTTTGGCCAGTGGCCTAGCTGAGTCAACTGAGAGCAAGGTTGGACAATATCCCCTCTTAAAAAGTTGGAATCTTGATTAAAAAAAAAACCTCATTTCCTTCACTTATGTGACCTTCACTCTGTCACACTAAGGTCAGTGAAGTAGTGAATTACTAGGTAATCTTACAATCTCAGTGAGTGACTGAGACTAATTTAGCTTTAAGGATTTTTCACTGCACTTTGGAAAAATATAATATTTGGGGGTTCATATAACTCGACCAGACAAAGAATGTATACAGATAACTTTGTGCTTATATGATACATTTTTCAGTGTGATGTGAGACTCCAGTGGGCAAGGAGGATTCTTTCTTAGTCATCTTTGGATTCATAATCTGCAGAACGGTTCCCAGACTCCAGTGAGGGTTCAATTAATATCAGCAGTATAAATATCGAAAAAGTGAATAAAAAAGGATATATTATTATACATTGCTATAATACTATTAACTATAAATTATCATTTAGTGAGTTAAGAAACTGTGAAAACAATGCAAGAGTCCTGAAATCCATCATTCCTCATTACATTGAATATTCTCAATCACCCTACAAGATAAGAAGTATTTTATTTTCATTTCGTCATTGATAATTATTGAGGCTATGAGATTTTTTAACTTACTTGCTCAACACTTAGTACAGGGATTCACATATTGTTGGTGTTCTGCTAAGTAAATACGTCTAGAGAGGAGGAAGGAAGGAAGGAAGGAAGGAAGGAAGGAAGGAAGGAAGGAAGGAAGGAAGGAAGGAAGGAAGGAAGGAAGAGCCACAGAGATAGTAAGTGGCAAAGCCAATATACCAACCATATCTATCTGATTCCCAAGACTTTTCTGTTGTTGTTTATAAAGATGTGCATTGACTCAATAAATATTCTTAGATGTAAATTATTTGCACAGGTTCTAGAAGCAAGTATTGTAATGGTATAGAAAACAGAACCTCTACCCTCAAGGAGATATAAAATCAATTAAAAATGTTTGTATTTTGGAATAAAAGAGAAAATAGACACTTAAAAATTGCAAAACATGTTTTTTTTGCATGACTGCATTTAAGTCAATCCTCAGGAAAGCTATAAAATCAGAAATTGGTGATGGTTGTTTTGGTCTCCAACAAATTCCCTCCTTGTCATTTTTTTTTTCTCTTTAAGGCATGTTTATCTTTATCCACATTCACTGCCTTCTTCAAACTTTCCCTTTTAAAAGAATGTATTATCAGAATTAACATGCAAAGTGAATTCAATTCATTGAGTTACTTCTTTGTGGTATGTAAGCATTTAAACCCATCTTCATCTGTGAAATTCAAGGCATAAGCAAGAAAATGAATGAGATTTCTATGCAGTGAGCACCTTTCTGTCACCGAAAATATTATAAAACAGTCATATTTTCTGCTAACATATAAATCTAAATTTAGTTGAGACAATACCATCAAAAACAAGATCATGATCCAACAGTTCCTACTTGGTGTTTAGCTGTTATTCACTGCTCAAATCTTGCTTTCATTATGATAAAGCTCAACTACCTGAGAACATACTATACGGATAATGTCACAGTCACCACCTAGAAATAACTACTGTTTCAGTATAAACTTTCTTCAAATTTTATATGTGTTTCTAAGAGTATATAATAAAATTGAAGTTATAATATAGAAATAAATATTTAATTTTAACACCCTTACTTTAATGGCTAAAAATGTTAATAACATTAATACACCTTATTTAACTGGTTCTCAAATGATATTCACTTCAGTTGTCACAATTTTGCCAAAAATAACACTGAAATGAGCATCCTTATAGACAAAATCAGTGTACATGTGCTTGATTATTTTCTCTGATTATTTCTTTGACATACATTCATAGAAGTAATTATCTGTACTCTTTATGGAACACTTCTGTAAGTCTAAAATTATTTCAAAATAAAAACTAAAAAATATTGCATCAAATTACATGTATGTATGTATGTTTGCACATACACATACATAATTACTTAGGTATTTTCTTATACTTTTATAACTATTTCTTCCAATGAATGTACTTAATGTCTACAAGAATACTCTTAGAAGAATAAAATGAATAATGCTGCATTTGCCTTACAGAAAATATTTGAAAAATAGTGAATGAAAGTATGTGCTAATAAAAGACTTCCGTTCACAAAAACATGGTCAGAAAATCATATCATACTCTTATTTCTTTTCTCTCTCCTACCCTCCACATCCGCCTTCACTGATACATGCCTTTTATTTTCCACATGAATAGCATACAAGGTCAATAACTTGAGAGACGTTTTCTTTATTTTTGAAACTCAACAACCTGCATAGCTCTGTTAATTGAAAATTAGTGACACAAATTACTGGTACTGAAGTCCTACATCAAAGCTGTTTGACTCCTCTGTCGGTATAAAATCTGGTGCCATTATGTTACACATTCTCTGTTCTGCATATATTTCTATCTGAGAATTTATGTTCATTTTATATTAAAAATTTTAAATAGAACCTCTGACTTATTCTAGAAGAAAAAAAAATGTTTTAACACAACCTTTATGACATCTTCAAAACTCTTTGGGACACCAATATGTGAGGAGCCTGCAAAACACAGAATTCTTTCCGACAGTGTTGTATGAAAAATACTAAGTGGTGGTTCTGGCAGCCAAAGGATAAGCTTCATAATTTTAAAATCTGTCTCATTGGCCCTTGAATTGAAGCCATTGAACTCTGAGATACATTTCATTTTTTTTCCCTTGTTCCTCTAAGTCTAAGCTATCAAACCTGTGGTTATTATACAACCGTCTTTTCTTCTTCTTCTTCTTCTTCTTCTTCTTCTTCTTCTTCTTCTTCTTCTTCTTCTTCTTCTTCTTCTTCTTCTTCTTCTTTGTTATTAAAGGACCAGTTATTTACTCATTGAAAGGAATACAGTGAAAAGTGATTTCTAACCCTGGAAAAGAATAAGCCATATGCACATTTTTCTTCCTCTTCTTGACATTTCAGGTGAGAGTCAGGATATCAGATGCTCTGCAAGCCAAAAATAAGTTGCGGACTTATAATTAATTCCTTCTCTGATGAAAATGTTCTTTCAGGATCAAAGAAACTTCTGACATACCTGATGAGTATCATACAGCAAAAGAAATCCATATAAGAATCTAACAATTGAATGAATTAGAAAGCAGATATGCAAAGAAATAGAGAAAGGAGCTTTACAATATATGCTGTGACGTATTTGAAGAGATTTCCTCCCTAGATTATAGTGCCTTTTGTTAAATATGAGTACCTATTTTTCCCTTAAGAATGAAGGAACAAAATGTCCCAGAATGATACTCTGAAAGAAACCTAACACCTAAGTGCTTTTGCTTTCACCGATATATCATTTCCTTCTCATGTTTAAAGTCAGCTCCTTTGACTAAAGTCCAGAGTTCTAATTGATCTGTAATTGGCTGAATATTTCTTGAATTTCAACTTAAATTTCAACCTTGATTTTCAATGCTTAAGTTAACATTAACAATCTTTAAAGTTTATTTTTTTTAACATAGCTTAATTTTATGTGCTGGTATCTTTCATAAATATTTATTTGTGTTCCTGCCCAGAATTTATCCATTCTTCTTCTGGTTACCAGACCTGATTTTCTTCTGGAGAATCACCTCTTTCTTTATACTTACCATGTTCTGCTAGGGTAGTTCAGTCTATCCTTTGCTTCAGAGGTAGACATCTGACCATCTGAGCAGCATATTTTACTGTTCACACTGATTGTTCAGTGATAGGTACAAGATACAGTCAGAGTAAACAAGAAATAATGAGGCACTGGTGGGCAATTCTGTGCAAGAATTTCCTGTCTTTCCCATGAGACTTGAGGCTGAGAATTCATAAATTCAGTAGCAGTGTTTAGATCATGCTGGGATGAGACTAGAGTTTCCAGGTGCCACTGCATGAAACCAGAAAATAAACTGAACTAAGTAGAAGACGTAAGAGAGACAAAACAAATTCTAATGTAATCATTTGAGTTATTGTTTCCAGTCAAAGCTGAAGACAGAATACTTTGGGAAATCTCAGTTGCGTAAGCCATCAGCTGCTTTTTTTTTAAGCTGAAGCTAGGTTATCAGGATATTTTTGGATGTAGAAAAAAATTACTACAAATGGTTTAAATAATAGATACAATCTATTGGCTCATATAGCTGATAAGTATAAAAATAGAAAGAGCTTTATGTTTGTTTCACTTAGTCAATGATGTCATCCAAACCCATTTCCTTTTGATTTCTCTAATCTAATTTTCATAATAACAGCTTCATATAATGACTATTTTCTTCATAGTAATAAGATGGCTAGTGCAATATGATTTATGTTGTTTTCTCTAAGGCAAGAATGATCCTCTTTTCTAGTAAATCTGTCAGAAATGCATTTTTTCCCTCCATAAAATTCCACCTTTCTTTCCTATTAACCAAGTTGTGTGCAATGTTGATTCTTACACAACCACTATAGCCAGAGGAAAGCCAAGATTGATAGGCTTAAAACTAGACTTCCTAAAGCATTTACTGTGGCTTTGTGGTTTAAACAAATCTGATCTCTCCCAACTAGCTGCTGGAGTGGTTCAATCTACTGTCATTACATAGAGGATATATAATGTTAGGCAAAGAAAAGTTGGGGAGACAACCACAATATCAACCACAGCCTGGTGAGTATGTTTTCTGTCACTTACAGTTTCCAGAACAACTATTTGAAATCTGTAGATCAAATCTAAGGCAAAAACTGAAGACTCACACTTTTTTTCCCCCATTTCTCTGACACAAAGCTTCAAGAAGCCTAGATAACATAGATGAGACAAAGTGGAAGGATAACATACAAAAGAAAGCTTTCTGCAAAGTAAACTAAGAGCCAATTAGGACAGAAAAAGTTCCTGGGATCCACAAGTTGAGGTTAATCCTTGCACTTGAGCTCTGCCTTTTCCCTCATCTAGCCAGAATCCTCTAATGGATCCTGGACACCTCATCAGCTTTTCTGGATTTTTTCAAGTCCTAGTATGATTTGAAAGTGAGCTCTTTAATAGAGATGTTAGCTTTTGCCTGCAGACCCAAATTATCTTCTATGATACTGCTACTGCGACGTGGGATGTCCATCAGGGGCCATATTGTATCAATTAACCCTAACTTCTCTGTCAGAGTAAGTTGGAACAAGGACACTTTATCCAGATAATAAGAAAATTAAACTAAGGAACAAAGACACTCTTGTTCAGTGCTGTTAGACACAGAGATGCCGAAATCAATCATGGTATAGTGGATATTACAAACGGTATGGAAGAAATGTATTTACAGAGAGAAGAATGGAGAAGAGACACAGAAAAGAAGAGGTGATTTTGTGATCCTGGATGGAGATGATAGAGAAAAGATCTGTTCCATGACTCTGCTTCCTGTGAAATACTGTTGTACTAAAGTCTAAATTCTGAAAATACCTCCACCCTCACTCTATAATGTTTGCTAAATTAGATGACATTTTCTTATAATAATGAATAATCTTGATTTGCACAAACCTTGATGGTAAATACTAAATATAAATATACAGAGAATATTGATGCTTCATGTTTCTTGGACAACTCTAAAGGGAAAAATAATACTAACAGAATCATAAGAATTTTATCTGCAAAAATGTGAAGTCATATAATTGATGATCTGAAATGAACATAACATTAGTATGTACTTTGCTTATAACATATCATCATTACAAGCACGAGTATGTTGTTTCTGAGCTACAAATACCACATCTAACATAATCATACACACATATGAGAGACAAACAAACCTGTGCCTTTGAGATAAGACAAAAGAAAGCTAAAATGACGCAGTACGCTATATACTGAACTTTGTTTTGATACACACCAACTTTGGGATATGTGCCATATACATGTGATATTGCTGCAATATTTACAAGTGAATCCAGGCCATTTATTTTGGATTAATGTTTTGTATACTTTCAATGCATTTCATGGTGATTTTATGAAATGATATTACTGATGGAATAAGGGTCCACCTGATGAGCACATAAGAAAATATCTTGCTCCCACGACCCAGGTAACCTAGGCATTCAATTCCCATTTAGTCTTCAAGCTGATTCCTTGGGGTTTGCCTTTCTAGACACTTGCTAGTCTATAGACAGATGGCATTAATCTCAGGGGAGGAGATCTAGTAATGCTGCCCTGAACTCTGCAGACAAGGTCAGACATTTGTAGGGCTGTAGCCTTCCAGAAACATGTGTCCATGTAATCTATCTTATGTGTTCTTCTTTTGCGTTCTGTCTAGAACTTTTTTTAAAAGGAGATTTATATGTAACAGAGAATATAATAAATATTCCTATGTCTAAATTTTCTATAATATGCAACAACTGAAAAAGCAGAGGGCTTCCTTGGTTTTATTAGAGAGCAGATTGTTATCAAGCTACAAGGTATCAGCTATCTGAAGTAGAACTGAAATCAATGTACTTTCAGGGCAATTGGTCAGAGTGGAAGTTAAGCTCTCTTAGATCTCAT
Source organism: Eidolon dupreanum (assembly GCA_028627145.1). Lineage (NCBI taxonomy): Eukaryota > Metazoa > Chordata > Mammalia > Chiroptera > Pteropodidae > Eidolon > Eidolon dupreanum. Next base: position 99,457,589 of record CM053503.1, on the reverse strand, counting down.
TCCAATAAAAATTGTGAAATGGATGGCACATCTTTGAATATCTCCTAATTTCTTCTCATTCCTCCATGCCCTGTGATGCTTCTCTTCCCTTCATCTTTTTATTCTCTTATATAACTGAAAGATGCCTGACCTCAGCACTATCACCATCTAAAGTCAACCAATATTTCTTAAGCAGCAATCATGCACAAAATTGTTCTAGTTACTGTGGAAAATAAGGTTTCTGACCTTAAAGAGCTTTTAATTTAGATGAGGAAACAAGATATTTACGAAAGAAAAGTGTAATGACAAAGAAAGTAAAAAGCTACTATTGGGTAGCTACTTGGTACAAACTCTGTTCCTACCCAAAGTTTGTATGATGTCCTGGGAAATGGCCACATAAAATAATTAAAATTTATAGCTAGCATTATATCCCCTAATCTAACTGTCACCAAAATAGACAATGATGGAAAGAAAATTCACTAATGAATCCAAAGGATAGGGCTTGGATGACAGAGTCAATTATTGCATTCTTCACAAAGATAGGAAGTAACAAAGGGACTTATTTTTGAAGGAAAAATCAATCTCTAAAAAAGCTGCTCAGATGTCATTTTTCAGTCACATACTCAAAAAATGCCTATGACTTTCTGTAGATTGTGTATTGAGTTAGGCAGAGCAAGACTATTACCTGTAGCAGCCATCATACTAGAGAGTAGAGAGGCACAAGATTTAATACATCATACTCTGCCCTTGAATTCAGCTTAAGTAGATGAAAAGTCATGAGAGTAAATAAATTCCTTGAGGAAAAGAATGTTATGGATCAAGCAAAGGTGCACTCTCAGAAAGCTAACATACCAGTCTTCTGGGACAACATCAGTGTGAGTGCAGTAACAAGCGTTCTGTGACTCTTCTCATTCTGTGGCAACACATGACACTTTGACCAGGCTGCATGTTAGACTCCTGCAGAGGTACCCTGGTTGTTGGTCTTGGGAGATTTCATAGCTCCTTGACTATGAGGTGCCAGCATTCCCATAACATGATCAGGGACTGAGATCCAACAACAGTGTGATGTGGTAGAACCTTGGTTCCAAGCTTAATCCAACAACTAAGTGCTCATTGGCTGACAAAATACCAGACCTTCCTCTCTGCAGTGATCAGAAAATTGAGGTCCAAGCTTCGAGTAAACTGTAAGACTGACAGAATTTTGATCTTTCATGCCAATATTCATGGCTGTGGGAGTTTTAGCTCTTCCTTTGGTATGATCAAGGACTGGGGTTCAAATCAGTGAGCATGTAATGTCATGGCTATTGACCCTGGCAGAACCATGCCCTAAACTGAAGACTCAGTCGCCTACCAGAACTTTTTGCTTTTAAGGAGTTAGTGTAGCCAGCTTCTATGAAGCTTTGTAACAGCCAGTCTAGAGAGAATCAGCCTTATGAAATTTAACCCTAACTTTCAAACGTCAAGAGAACTGAAATCTGATTTGGTGAATGTTAATTTAGGGGCAGAAGAAGGCAGAACCAGCCAGATACAGAAAAATTATCCAGAAAAATATAAGATAAATGAGAGTATTCAGGAGCATAGAAGAAAAGAGAGAGATGAATTTCAAGTAAAGAGGGCTATTTAAAATGCACAATGTATTCTAGCTTATAGGGAGGATGAAGTATAATCAAAAGATGCAAGATTTTTTTAAAGGCTATATTAGTGACTATATTTCAATAAAGTTGTGCAATCAGAAATCAGATTAAAAAATATGAAGAAATGAAGAAATATTAAAAAAAAAGGCAGAGTGGGAAAAGTGGAGAAATGATAGAAAATAGCTTGAGATAGGAAGAGGTTGCAGCAAAGATTTTTTTCTCCCTAACATAGAGATATCCTGAGCATGGGTGAAAGAAGTTTCTGAGGATTGAAAAAGTTAAGATGGTTAGAAAGAATTTGTGTTCTTTGCCATATGGTTTCTACTTATGAGTTACTGTATGGTGAAATTAAAGGATATCAATGAGGAATTATATAAGGTAATTGTTTTCATTTGATTCAAGCTAATTTTATGATTAGGTAACTCTACCTCATGGGAATATCTCTAATGGTGACATCAGTCATTAAGTCAAGCTAAAAGAGTTGCAATCTGGTTAAGTCACTTTTCTATCACCCTTTACATTTCAACTTCAATCTGCTTCTCTTCTTACATGTCAGACAGTTCTATCTCTACACAATAGCATTCAGATGCACCTTTTCTATCTCCTCCAGGCCCTGGTCAGAACAATTGTGGTCAAAATCAATGGTGGACAAACTGAATGGGGTTTTCCTTTCTTCCTGGAAAATTACATATCTGACTTCTCTTAGTTACAAAGGAAAGAACCAGACAAAAGTACACAGACACTTCTTTTTCCTTACTAAAGGCTCTGCACAATACAAATATAACTACATTTGTAATACTTCTTGAAGTGTAATGTTCAGATACCACATGAGGAAACTGAGGTCCAGGAAATTTGAAGGAAAAAAAAAACTTTTAAAACCACAAGAAAGGTGAATGACCACACTACATAACCAGATGTTTCTGATCCTTTTCAAGTTTTTTTTTTTTTTAACGTTTTCTGTTGATACACAGTTAAAAATAGTTCATTTCCATGATTCAAAGTCATCTAATCTCAGAGATTGAGTCTGCTATCTTTGGTATTTTTTTTTTCTATTCTGGATATTTTTATTTTGAGACTGATACTCTCTTTAAGTTATGTCTAGGCAATGCCATAACAAACAGTCAGCCAAGGTAATTGAGTGCCAACATCAGTCAAAATGATACCCTGATAATAAGCAGAGGCATTAACCAGTTTGAATGTTTTTTCTTCCTTTCATTTTTTAAATAGTCATTCAAAAACACACGCACCACACACACACACACACACACACACACACACACACACACTGCTAACAGATCATTCCATACAAAAGATATTTATTAAATTGAGTCACATTAAGCAGAAAGAATTAAGCTGTTACCTATTTTCTCATTCAGGTTCTTGGTTACACCATTAGAAAAGTTCTTAGCACATGCTGAAGCTATATATCTTCATTAATTTGTATCTGGGACTCAGGCTACAATTAGCTAGAGCCAGTAACACTTATATTCAGAGAACAGACTTATGGTCTAATTTGCACCATTGTTTTTTTGTTTCCTCAAGATTGAAAGATGCTTGGTTTTTAAAATACATGACTGAATCCTATCGTGGTCTGCCTTGTTAATTTGAAGGTCACAGGCTCCTAGCATGCTAAAGCTGGAACTCATGAATACATTACGAGACATCCTTTCAGTGGTAGAGATGGAGATTGCTGGGCCCAGATAGGTATGCATCCATTGTGAAACACAGGACTCACTTTTTCTTCTTATTGTTCTAAAGAACCCTATTAACGTTAAAGTAAGTACTAAAAATAAAGAAGTGTTATTGCAAAGACTACATTTGAGGGGTTTTGTTTTGTTTTGTTTTTGTTTGTTTTTTGTTTTTTAAGAAAAATGTTTAGAATACAAGAACCATGATCTGAAAAACTTCAAACAACTGTTCTCTTTAAATTATTACTGTATCACACTGATTCTACCTCAAAAATATCTTTCCAGTGGCACTGCCAATATAATCCCTCAACACTTCCTACATGGGTTAAGATTATTACAACAGTTCAATCCTTATCCTCTTCAGCCTTGACTCTGCACATATATGTCAGAGTGTGCCATAAAAGTTGACACCTTGCCTGGGACAGGCAAACTCTTACTTGGATTTAAATTTTAGCACATGACTAAATGCTCATTTTCCCTTTAATTGATGATTTTTCTATGAATTCTTTAGGCATCAGCTTAAATATTAGGAAAAGAAGTTTGTAATATTTTATTTTATTTAGCATTTGGCTCTAGGAAAATGATTTTTCCCTATTATCTTTTGTGACTTTGGTAAATTTTTAGATATCATAGCTATGAACTAATTACTGGCTCTAAAGAAAATATTACTGATATCTATACCCTTATCAATGATTACACATATATATCTCTGCTTTAGGCAGCACATGGAATTTCATACTTTTAATGGTGCCGTGTACTGCTATACCATTCCTGATAACTACTCTAGAATATAGAGTCAGTCACCCTTTATTCTAAGTTCTTAGGGTACTTTTTCATAGGATAATTATAAAAATCAAAAATCCTTCTGATTTTTAAAATTAAAATTTGTCACCTTTTTCTTCCACTAAGGTCTATGACTCAGCTTGTGACTTGCATATTGTGTTAGGAACAGTTGCCTTATAATAAAAAAAAATATTATATAAATTTGTATCAGTTCAAACATTTTAGAGAGGCCAAAAGCACTAAGCAAAAATTTAAAATGCTGCATATGTGACGATAAATTAAGGATTTAGATCCATATTTACCAGAAAGGCCAAAAAGAACATGGAAACTGAGTACAAATTGTAAAGTTAAATCTATTTAAGTTAACAAGAAAATTTTTATTTTCTCAACGATGAAAAAAGTTCTTGTTTTGAATTTACATATATGTCTGTATACATACACATACACACACACACTCTCATACACATACAATACAGATAAAGACCTTTGTTCTTCACTGTCTTTTAGTCTTTGATGTCGATACACAGCTCTAAAATCATATTGTTAATATGTAAATAGAGTTGCATAATAGTTAAAAGTATGAATTTCGGAGTCACATTATCAATGTTCAAATTTGAGTCTTCCATTTAAGTATATAAACACTCTGCTTTAGTTTTGTATCTATAAAATTGTAATAATAACACACCACCAGAGTACACTGTTAGGATTAAATTAAATAATGTATAAAACTAGTGATTCTTGAAAATCAACTGGATTGGAGGACTTATACTATTTGATTTCAAAACTTACTATAAAGCTAAAATATGATATTCACATATGGTAGGCATCAAAATCAATGAAATAAAACAGAGTAGCCAGAAATAGACTCACATTTACATGATCAAAAGATTTTTGATAAAGAAGATAAGGCAATACAATGTAAATGGAGAATGTATAGTCATTTCAATAAATATCTGTAAGGGAAAAAAATGGACCTTGACATAATGCTCATACCATACCAGAAAATTGATCATAAACCTAAATAAAAAAGCTAAAACTATTAAACACCTAGTAAAAAGCATTAGAAGAATGTCTTTGTAATGATAAATTAGAAAAACAACTATCTTAAAGAAGACATAAAAAAAGTACAAAATATAAAATAAAGTAATAAAATGGCATTTATCAGAATTAAAACCTTCTTTAAGAGGCAGTTATATAAACAAAAAGGTAAGTTACAGCCTGGGAGAAAATATGTATACAATATGTAACTAACTGATGGGCCTGTATCCAGAATATATAAGGAACTCTTACAATGTAATATTAAAAAGATAACTCAATAAAATTTAAAAAAGAAAACAGGTAAAAGATGAGCATGTATTTCACAAAGAAGATATATGAATGAGAAATAGGATATGAACAAATGTTAAGCATCATTTTTCACTAGAGAAATGCAAATTAAACTGCAATAAAAAATGTTATGAATCTATCAGAATGGTTAATTTTTTTAAAAAAAAGTGTTGATAGAAATGTAGAGTAACTAAAATTTTCATGCATTGCTGGTGAGAATGAAAAATGGTACAATGTCTTTAGAAACCAGTTATTTCAGTATCTTAGATAGTTAAACATATATTTATTTTAGGACTCTGCAACCTCTTTCTTAGGTATTTACCCAAGAGAATTGACATCATATGTTTATCCAAAGATTTATTTACTGATAGAGTATTATGCTTAATAGTCCCAAACTGTAAACTACCTAGAGGTCCATAGACTGATAAATGTGTAAACAAATTGTTTTATCTACATACTATCCAGTACTACTTAACCATATAAAGAAACAATATATTAATGCATACACGATATAGATAAATTTTGAACTCATTAAGTGAATAAAGTCAAACATAATAGATAAAATACAATTTTTTTATTCAATTTACATGAAATTCTAAAAACAGCAAAATTATAGTGACAGAAATCCAAGCAGCAATTGCCTAGGAATTAATATTAGGTGAGAAGAATAAAAACAAGTATGTCCAAGGAAACTTGTTTTGGCAATGAATTTATTCTATATCTTTATTTTGACAGTAATGATACAACTGTACACGATTACCAAAAATAACCAAATTGTACACTTAAACTTTAAGTCATACACTAAAATTTTACTTAGTGTAAATTATACCTCAAAAAGCTGGAAATTAATTAAGTATATCTAACAGCCTGGCACATAATAGGCATTCAATTGGAGTTATTTCTAATTACCATTGTAATATGCTAAAAGTCATAACTTTTTGTTAATCTCTAATGTTTATATATCATAGTAAAAGACTTTTAATTTGGGGAGGAGATGACAAATACTGGGTGGTCCTGCAAGATCTAAAAGGTTTTCAAATTTTGGAGAACATAAATATTGTTGAAGAACTATCAAGTTGTATATACCCTTAGTCTCTTTTCTTTCTTCGTAACAACATCCTGGATTTTTAGCTGTATTCATGGTCTTCCTGAATGAAAATGACATTTTTTTCAACCCTCCTTTCAGAACTTTCATTATTTTGGCTACTGGTATACTCTTATCAGGTTTCTTCATAGTTTTATGACTGCATCTTCTCAATTGCCTCCTCATTCTCCTCACCTCTAAATGTTAGTGTGAAGCAACACTTAGTCTTTAGATTTATTTTCTATCTGTATTGCTTATTACCTAACTCCCATCGTGTGCCCACTCAATTGTCCACTTTTCAGTTAGCTCTTCTCTGCATGTCCCATCTTACATTTTATGCCTGTCTCTATCTCCTGTCCTCATTTACTTTTTTTCCTTTCTCACACCAGTGTATAACCAAACATATATTTTACTTCTGTGCCCTTCTCACTTTCCTTTCTCTTTTATCTTAAAATATATTTCATGAGAGTAAATACTACAGTCTTGTTCACTGCTATTTGCCCATCTCCCAGAATGGTGCCATATCTTGCGGGCCAAATAAAAAATTTGTTGTGTGTTCATACTCATTTTCTTCCAATAAGTATTGTTGAATATATAAACTGCATATGTGAAAAGTGTATACATCAGGTTCCAGAAAAATGTCTTAAGAGTTGGGTAAGAGATATTCTTTACCACTTTTCTTCCACATCCTTTCTTCTTTCTGCTGGTTAGAGTACACATCTGATGTCTTGAGCTGAATTGGCATGTAAGGACCACAGGTGGAATTCATTTGTAAGGATGGTGAAGTGATAAATTGAAGGAGACCAGATTCCTGGCTCTACAAAACAACACACCACGTCTCATTATGAGACAAAAACTTTACTTTGTTCAAACCACAGTGGGGTTCAATTATAACTAATTAGTCTTTATGAAATGGAATATCATACATACCTTATTTGGAATGACATGTCATATGCAATTTTTTGGGATTTGTTTTATTCTCTATCACTGTCACATTTAAATTTATAGATTAGGTTGCAAATAAGAAGTTCAGCAAGACTTATGTAGCATAGAAATATATTTTTGGGCCTATAAAATTTTTTTAAAAGATTTATTTTACCAACATTAAAAGTCAAGAATTATACATAAAATCTGGCATTTTAGAGACCAAATTTATCATAATAAATGTTAGAGCTTAGTGTAGATGCGGCAGATGTTCTACAGTTTGTCATAATCTTTATACCTTCTTATGAATCCCTATTAATCATTATACCTAGTCTGTTTCACTCACATTTATTATTAGCCTGACCTTGGTAAGTATTTGAATTTTTAATCACCAATTTAGGAAAGAAATATATTAAATGTATTAAACGTATCATGGAAAACTTCACACATAAGATGCTCCCATTTATTCTTTCTTGTAGTCAACAAATATTTTTGAGCTACTACCATTCTAAATAATGGGAACATAGTGGTTAGATGGACTGCTAAAGTCCTCACATTTTGGAAAGAGAAGGCAGATAATAAGAAAAAAATTAAAAATGTAACTGGATACATTTTGATAGTTCTAAGTGTTATGAAGAGAGTAAACAAAGTTTAAAGAGAGAGTGAGAGAGTGATTGGTATTAGGGAGTAGGATGCTGTAGATCAGATTATCAGGATAACCTTTCTGAAGAGAGGTCATTTGAATGGGATTTGAATGACAACCAAGAGTGGGTTACTAAAGATCTAAGGGGAAATTATTTCAGGCAGAGCAAAATGGCAGGAGTAAATAATTTGAAGTAAAAAAAGATGATTGCATAAGAGGCTGAAGAAACCTGTTGTCCCAGGCTTTGGAGATTTTAGCTACCTAAAAATCTCAATTTTCCTGGGATTAAAAAAATTTCAAAAAGAAATCTTCCTTTTTACTCTATTTTCATAAAATTTTAATTTCTAAAGAAAGAAAAATCCTGTTTGTAGAAATGAATCTTTAATAATCTCACAGACTGATTAGTTATCTTAGGTTTAACTAATGAAGGGAAATAAGAACCATTAAATGTTAACCATATGGACATAGCAGACTGTTAGGTGTACATATGCTTCTGTTTAAAGTCTCCTAGTCTTACGTGTTGTTTTCTTTAAGAGATGCTGCAATACAATCTGTTAATGAATCTCAGGAAGAGGTGGACTGATATTCATTTCTTAATCATGTATCCCACACAAATATTTAAAGCATATATTTTATTTAAGTGTCAGGATGAAAACCAAAGCCACAGTTGACAAATTCAATGATATATCAACTACTTTGAAAGAGGAGCTGAGTAGTCTATCATTGTCACACAACCACAAACACACACATATTCAGAAACACATCTGCTATACATTTTCATTTAAAATTTAAGGATACTTTTATTGGTGGAAAACTCCTTTCTAAATAGTAATTTAAAAATTTAAGTATTAGCATTTTGTTCAACAAATCAGCAAATTGATCTTGATTTTTGCAGTTGAAAAATGTTAGTTAAAAAAATAAAATCTTTTAACATGTACTTTGTATGCAGAGCACACATGTAAGAGAGCAGCCATCCTTAATTAAGGAAACATCATGTCACAAACAATCGGAAATGATCCTTTTGAAGTGTTTACATAATGCTAGCATTATATAAAATCACCACCAAATTTTCTGCATTCTGCATAATGTGCTGGTAATTAACCTTATAAACTTATTTTCTGAGCAACTCTCACAGTTGATAAATGCAAGTAAGGGCAAAATCCAGCAAGGTTATTGAATAACAATCGGTATATCCAGAATGAAAAATAACCCACCTTCTTCTAAAATAAGATATGAATAGACTTTACCCTTGTAATTAATGTTGCTTCATTTTGCATGAAGATAGGGCATTTTTCATTTAAAGCCCATGCGCTAATTTTCCTTCAGAGATAAGCCAAAAACCTTGACTCTTGTCATTGGACCTTTGGCATCTCCTTCTGCTTCAATCTGGAACTCTGCCAATGCATACCTAGTCTGTATTTGAACTTTTATGCTAGGGTTGGGGCATAGAAATTCACCAGAAATATTCATTTTGTTTTCGATCAGATGCAGATTAAAAAAAGTCACATAAAAACTGAATACTACTATTAATAAAGCATGTCAAATATTCACCTGAAAGAAAAGGAACTCTAAAAGCCAGCATTAATGAAAGCTAAAGGTAAGAGCTATTGCAAGAAAATATGTTTGGCGCCAAGCAGTATCAAGCATTGATATTTTGCAATAATCTTCCCAAGTTACAGTGATTTTGAATCTCTAAATAACTCTGGACAATTAATTAGGAGACTCGCCTGTGTTCTAGTTCAGTCCTGCATCTGGAAGGTACTAAGACATGAAGAATTTCATTTAGCTTTTAAGAAGCTTAATTTCTTTATTAGCTTAAAGTAAAAATTGGCCTTGAAAAATTGTATGGTCTTTTCCAAAACTAAAATCTGTATGGCTTTGAGAAGAGTCTATTGTTTTCTTTCTTTCTTTTTTAGAATATGTTAAAAAAATGTATTTGCTAAGGTGACAAGTTGTATGTAAGAGATTGGAAAGTGTGTGTGAGAGAGATTATTTTTACCTAAATTTTGAGCTTTAATTGTGTTTCTATGGCTTATCATTACCCACATGATAAAGGTATTAGCATGGGTCACAAGGTCATATAGAATCAGATCATATCCACATTCTGGACTTACCTACCACCTCCTGCTATAAATCTCCATCTTTTATTCTAGGATACTGAATTACATATATTTTCTTGAATTTGCTATTCTGTTTTCCTGTTGTCAACACCCATATTTATCTGAAAAATTTCTATTTGTAATCAAAAGCCCAGTTCCAGTAAGATCTCTTCTGCAAGTTTATCTTGTTTCAAGAACTGTTACTCACTACCTCCTCTGTATTATTCTTTGCCTTATTTCTTCTACCTTTTGAATTTATCACGGCTATTGCATTTGATTCTCCATAAAACAAGACTTAGATTATTTACATTACCTAATGATATGTCTTGTACACAAATAAGGAAATATTCAGTAAGCATAGATGAAATTTAAATCTTTGAACTTTGTCATGATTTTTGACTGAGTATACTTTCAATTGTGCTAATTTTTGTTCTACCTAACTTAAACTAGTTTGAGAATTTGTGTAAGATTTGTGTTGGTTAGTCTATTATAATAATTTAAAACAATCAAATCCTATTTGACCATTAAGTGTCAGCCATTAGAGTAAAAATTACAACACTAGTAAGTACATTTTCATAATATAATAGAAAGACACCATATGTTTCTTGAGTGTTCTTAAAATGTAAATAAACATTCAAATTTATAATCCATGGCCAAAAATTGATAAACACAATCAAATTTTGCAATGGGACAATTAAAACAAATTTTGTAAGCTACTCTTATAACTGTCAGGTCAGTAGTTTTAGATCCCATAATTTGTGGAAGTTCAGTACAAAGCATACCACCCTTTATTGTATTTCACAGACGTGGTTTTTACATTTGAAAGCAAGACTCCCACAGCAATAGATTACAACTTACTTTATTGTGGTGATCTGGATTCGAACCCACAATATCTCCAAAGTATGCCTGTTATAGGCTAATGACCAATGTGTTCAGTTAAATTTCTAGTTCCTTATGTTTTGTCTCATAATCACTGAGCACAAAGTTAGTCTCTAAAGAAAGCAAATATTGTTCCTTTATGTTTTTAAAAATAAGTGCTCTTTTGATAGATGATAGATAGATAGATGATAGATGATAGCTAAACATATCTATGTGGCATATATATTTTAAAGGTTATGAAACATGAATGTGTTACTTATTGGTGAATATTGGTGAAGTACTATTAAACACTTTTAAATTTCTCTTTGAGCTATATAATAACCTAAAGCTGTTTCTAAATTTTCATCATAAAGTATAAGGCTATAAAGCTTAGATATATAATTATGGTTTCCTTTAATAGTTTAAACTTTAACATGAAAAATTTAAAGTCTAATAAATAATAACTTAGAACATATTCTAAAAATAGAAAAGGCCAAGTTTAAGGTGTTCAACATATACTTATTAAATGAGAAAACATTTAAAAAATCATTGCTGTTTTTAAATTTTGCTCACTTTTGTTCATTTAAATTTATTTATTTACATATTTCCCTATATTAAAAATATACACAGGAAATTCGTATTCTTTTGTAAGCATAAGTTTAGTTTCAGAGAAAGTAAAAAGAAACAAATGATATTGAGAGTTACACAGTGATTTATTTTTTATGTGTGTGAGTGTGTGTGTACTACAGGGTCAACTTAGTAAAATTGATCACTCTCTCCTTTTCGACTCTTTGCATTTATAATATATAATTATGTTATATGTTTCACATGTTTGTCTTCCCTTTAAAGAAGAATTGTAGGAGATAAATATCTATTACTACCAACTAGCACAGAGCTAGATATATAGAATGTACTTTAAAAGTGCTGGTTCAGTGAATAGATAAATAGATAAATGGATGGATAGATGGATTAATGGATAGTTGCATGATTAAATGAATAATGGCAGAAATTAATGACTACTTAGATAACTAAGGCATAAGAGTCATTTAAGGAATGACTGAGTAGTTGATAATGTAAAATCACAGAGTCTGTGTGTTCATAATAGCTCAGGTTTTATTTTTAGTTTTTCAATCTTTCCCAGATGGTTTCATATAGTCAAACTCACAAAAGCTTATAAAAAAACTGAATGCTAATTTAATAATTTACAAAAAGAAATATAACTGCTAAGCAGACAAGATTTATAGTTCCCTTGATCAACTTGTTTTCCTTGCAGAAAATCACATGGGAAGCTAAAATATAAAGATGAACTTACTTACTAAATATAAAGAATTAGTACAAGAGTGTAAGGTGAAAGAGTATAATGTCAAATCATGTCATATACAGGCAATACTTCAAAATTGGTCCTGGCAAATTTGCTCTCTGTTAAAAACTCATTTTCTAAGTTAACCAATATTATTTTGACTGACTCACTTCCCATTTTCTCAATTAGTATCAAAAGTCACTCAAGCACTTCTTTTTTCTAATATGTTGCTCTGACATTTACTATTTGTTAATTTTGTCTATAAAAATAGCATCTTAGAAAAGAAAGAAAATAAAAATAACATGTTATTACAAGAAAACTAAAATATATAACATATTTTAATGTTAAAACATCTGCACACCCAAAATAAGATTTATTTTCAAAATGTCAGAACAAATAGTGAATTTAATCAGTGGAGGCTAATATTAATAAAATTATTTAATATCACCAAATTTGAGATACATTGATTTCACCAGTGCATTAGGAAGAAGAGTCTATAACAATAAAGATTAATAAGTTTTGTCAATTTTTATTCTCAACTCATAAAAAATAATAAAAATTACATTTGAGGAGGAATAATTAAAAATGTTATCTTAAATTTGCTCTAGCAATATGGCAGCTTTTATGTTATGGAAAACTAGTCACTAGTAAACATTTGGAAATACTGAATACATTTTGACAAATATATCTTTAAAGACATAAGAGAACTCTCAATAGGTAACCTAAAATCCAAAGAAAACAGATGAAAATAAAGTCAAAACCAAAATAATAAGCAAGAAATAGAGTCACAGCTATCCTATAAACATATGCTGATACCAGGAACCTAAAACTGTGGGTATTGATCATCACTTGAAGAAAAAAGGAAAGGTTTGGGCAAACACAATTAAGATTGCCACATGCATTCACAAACTTTAAACCATTATATCATTAGTAAAAAATGTAGACTATATGTCTGCCAATAAAACAAACAAACATACAAAATAACAAAGTAAGACAGTAAGAATTTTTTTCTCTGCTCAAATAAGACACTTTGGGGGAACATATATGAAGTTATTGTCTTAAATTAGAAAAAGTTGGGGTTTGAATTAAAAATATATAGTCTAGAAAACCACAAGTCAAAAAATCACTGACATTGGTAAAGTTAGATAGATAGATGATAGATAAATAGATAGATAGATAGATGAATAGATAGATAGATAGATAGATAGATAGATAGATAGATAGATTTATAAAGCTATGGATAGGCTTAACTGTCTATCTGGTAATTTTGGTGAGAATGAAGTGGAATTCTCTTTAATATTTATGCAAGTTTGCTATAAGTCTGAAACTATTTTATAAAAAAGTCAAACTTTAGGCAATCTATCAGAAGGAAAATAAAAAGGAATATATGCCTAGCCAAACTTCTAAAAAAACTAAAAAATACAAAATAGACTGAGTCTCAGCTGAATTAGATCCACCAAAAACCAAGACTTTAAATATAGTCATGCACCACATAATGGCATTTCAGCTAACCATGGATGGCTATATCATGGCAGTCCCATCAGATTATATAATAAAGCTGAAAAATTTCAATCACCTAGTAACATCGTAGCCATCTAATGTAATGCATTACTCCCGTCTTTGTGGTGATGCGGGTGTATACATGTACAGCATACACAATTATGTGTAGTACATACTACTCAATTATGATAATAAATGATTGTTACTGGTTTATGTATTTACTGCACTTTTATTTTTATTGTGATGTGCACTCTTTCTACATATAAAAAAATAAAGTTTGCTGTAAAAGAGTATGCCTTGCTATGCTGGCAGCAGCCCCATGCATTTTATGTTTACTGTGTCTCTTGATTACATCATTCTCTCTTGTGCTTACTTAATTTATTCTCAGTTTGTTTTCTATAATAATATGTTTTACAGGCATGTAGCATAGAAGCAATAAGCTATAACATATAGCTTAGGTGCATAATAGGTTATTGCATAAGTACACTCTATGAAGTTCACAGAACAATAAAATTACCTAACAATGCATTCCTCAGAACGTGTTGCCATTGTTAAGTGATGCATTACTACATATGAAAAATCAGATATGCTACAAAACAAATATTTCTAAAACACAGTAAAATTTAAAAATATATACTTTTATTGCTGGCTGGCAAATATCAAGTAAGAAAGATTGGATTTACCCTCTCACTTAAAACAACTAGAAAAAGAAGCCAAATATATGAAACAATGCTCTTCATGACACTGGATATCAGGCAATAAAGAATAGTGATCTATGATGGATAAGAAACAAAGTGAACCCTATGATTGCCTCAGTTTACCTCCTACAGAAAATTCCATATTACTATGTAAGGACACGAAACCCAGGATAAGTTCAACAGTATCCCTGAGGGAAGAAGACAGAGTTGGGAGTCAAGGGGAGTTAGAATGGAGAGTTCAATGGCCAAAAGATTAGAGAAATTGTCCAAAGAGAGAGCTCTGGATATATTCAGATTTTCCCATTCAAGTCCAAATGAGTAACGATCAGTGCAAGAGCCAACAAAGGACCACACAAAAAATGTTTAGAAAGAACAGTATTTAGAATTCAAACAGGGCTAATTAAGAAAATAATTAAGAAATTAAGAAAATAATCCCACTTGCAATTGCATCAAAAACAATAAAATACCTGGGAATCAAATTAACCAAGGAGGTAAAAGACTTATCCTCAGAATATTATGTCACTGAAAAAAGAAATTGAAGGAGATACAAATAAATGGAAGTATATACTGTGCTTATGGGTAGGAAGAATCAACATCATAAAATGGCCATACTATCCAAAGAAATCTATAGATTTAATGCAATCCTTATCAAAATACCAATGGCATTTTCAAAGAGCTAGAAGAAATAATCCTAAAATTTATATGAAATCATGAAAGATCTTAAATAGCCATGGCAATCTTGAGAAGGAAGAACAAAGCTGGAAGTATCACATCACCTAATATCAAAATATACTACAAGCCTACAGTTATCAAAACAGCATGGTACTGGCATGAAAACAGATGCATTGATCAATGGAATAAAATAGAGAGCCCAGAAATAGATCCATGACTATATGTTCATTTAATAAATGACAAAGGAGGCAAGAAAATATAATGGAGTAATGACAGTCTCTTCAATAAATGGTGTTGGGAAAATTGGACAGATATATGCAAAAAAAAAAAAAAGAAAAGAAACTGGATTACTTTCTTACACCATATACAAGAATAGACTCAAAATGAATTAAAGACTTAAATGTAAGACCTGAAGCCATAAAACTTTTAGAAGAAAACATAGGCAGTAATCTCTCCAATATTGCTATTAGTAATTTCTTTTCAGACATAGATCCTCAGGTAAGGAAAACAAAATAAAAAATAAACAAATGGGACTACATCAAACTAAAAATGGTTTGCACATCAAAAGAAACCATCAAGAAAACGAAAAGATAACTGACTGAATTGGAGGAGATATTTTCTTCTGAAACTTAGGATAATAGGTTAATATCCAAGCATATATAAAGAACTCATACAACTCAACAACCAAAAAACAAATAATCCAACTAAAAAATGGGCAGAAGACCTGTATAGAGATTTCTCCAAAGAGGAAATACAGATGGCCAATAGACATATAAAAAGATGCTCAAAGTCACTAATCATCAGAGAAATGCAAATTAGAACCACAATGAAATATCACCTCACACTTGTCAGGATGGTTATCAATAATAAATTAAAGAACGACAAGTCTTGGCAAGGATGTAGAGAAAAGAGAACTCATACAATGTTAGTGGTACAGCCACTATGGAAAACAGTCTGGAGGTTTCTCAAAAAATTAAAAATGGATATAACTTTTGACCTAGAAAGTGCACTTCTGGGTATTTATCCAAAGAAAACCAAAATAATAATTCGTAAAGATCTATATATACTGTAGTTCAAGGCAGCGCAATTTACAATAGCCAAAATATGAAGCAACCTAATAGCCCATCAACAGACTATTGGATAAAGAAGTTATGGTTAATACATACAATGGAATATTACTCAGCCATTAAAAAATTAAAAAAATAAAATCCTATCTTTTGTAATAACATGGATAGACCTAGAGGTGATTATGCTGAGTGAAATAGAGATAGATCAATTCCATTGAAGTCAGATAGAGAAAGATATATACCATATGATTTCACTTATATGCAGAATCTAAGTTACAAAAAGAATAAATGGTTGAAAACAAACTCACAAATACAGAGAACAATTGAGCGACATCCAGAGAGGTAGGGAGTGGGGGGACTGGGAGGAAGTGGTGAAAGTTTAAAGAAGCACAAATTAGTAATCGATAGAGGGTCACAGGGACAGGGAGTATGGCATAGAGAATGCAGTCAACAGTATTGCAATGGCTATGTGTAGAGCCAGAGGAAAGATAGAGTATTCAGAGGATTGTTTCATAAACTATATAAATGTCTAACCAATGTACTATATACTTGAAACTGTTTTAAAAAAAGAAATAAATGATGAAAGAAAAAAGACAATTGGAAGTTTTAAAGTTTACATCAATATGCTAAGGGGTTTATAAAATATGCAAAACTAAAATGCATGACAAAAATGACACAAGACTGGGAGAAAAAAATATAACTATACAGTTCTTAGGTTCTTATACTACATATAAGTAGTATAATATCACTTGAAAGTAGACTGTGATAAATTAAGAATGTATACTATAAACCTAAAGCAACTACTAAAAAAAAGTAACTACAAAAAAAGATTTATAGTTAATAAGCCAATAAAGAAAAACAGAATCATAAAAATATTAAATTAATTCAAAATATAATCAATAAAGTGTAAAAAAGGAAAGAAAAAAACAATAGAAAAGAAAAAGCAAGATAATAATTTTAAAGCCAGCCATATCTATAATCACATAGGTCTTAATACTCCAATTAAAATGCAGATATTGTCAGATTGGATAAATAAGGAAGACCAAGATTAATCCTGCCTACCAGAGATCCATTTTAAGTATAAAAAACAACAATAACAACAACAACAAAAAATGTTAAAAATAAAAGGATGGGTAAAGACGTAGCATATTAGCACTAAGGAAAGCTGGAGTAGCTATAAAAATGTCAAATTAGATCTAAGAACAAAAATGTTGCTAAGAATAAAGAAAGCCATTTTACAATGTGACAAAATTCATCATATATTCCTTATTTTAAAGTCTCAGCAAAATAAAAATGTAGGTAAGCTTCCCTAACTTGATAAATTGCAGTTATAAAAGCAAAATAAAACAAGAACATAAACTAACAAAAATATTACTAGTATTACACTTAATAGTGAAAGACTAAACAATTTTCTCACAAGGTTAAGAACAAGGCAAAAATGTTCTCTTTGACCAGTTTTATTAAATATTGTACTAGAAGTTCTAACAACTTCAATAAAGCAGGATAAGTAATAAAAGGCATTGACATTGCAATGAAAATAATGAATTTTCATTTGAAGATGACATGAGCATTCACATAGAAAAAGTATGGAATCTACAAAGAAATCATCAGAACCAATAAGTAAGTTCAGCCATGTTGTAGGTTGCAAAGTGAATATATATATAAAAAAAATGGATTGCATTTTTATATACTAGCAATAATCAGGAATTTATAATTTAAAAATGCCATTTGTATAACATCAAAAATACAATATTTAGAGATAAGTTTGACAAAATAGATTTAAGATTTATGCACTGAAACACAGAAAATTTTATTGAGAGGATTAAAGAAAACCAAAATTATTGGAGAGTTATAGTATGTACTATATAATGTGCAGTATTGTTGCAATGTCAATTCTCACAAAATTGGCCCATATATTCAAGGTAAATCCAATTAAAATCCCAGCAGGCTTTATTGTAGATTTTAAATTTATATGGAATTTCAAATGACCTTAGAATAGTCAAAACAACTTGGAAAAAGAAGAAAATAATAATATAGAGTTTACACTATCTTATTTTGAGATATTATTATAAAAATACAGTAATCAATATTGTGCAGTATTGACATGATACTTAAATAGATCAATAGATTAAAATAGAAATGATCAGAAATTCAGTGAAAAAGATAGCTTTTAAACAGATAGTAAAACAATAAGATACTCACAAGCAACAATACAAAATAATTTTTTATAACTTACATCATATATAAAAAATAACTCACAATAGATAGATCTAAATTTTAAACCTAAAATAATGGAATTCTGGATGGAAATATGTGAGAAAATTTTGTGACATTTGGTCAGGCAAATATTTTTTAAGATATGATATCAAAACAATGACTCACACACACACAAAAAGATAAATTAGACTTCATCAAAATTAAGAATTTCTGATCTTCAAAAGTTACTTTTAAGATTATGAAAATAAAACCCACAGACTTGGATGGGGGGAAGCATTTGCAAATAACATTTTGAACGAGTATTTTTATAAAGACTACATGTAGAAGTCTTCGATCTTAATAAGAAAGTAAACAATCCACAAAAGATACACAAAATATTTGAATACTTTACCAAAGCAGATACACAGATATTTTGGTTTTCTGTGGCTTAGAGATGCATCATTCTAAAGACATCAAAATTTAAAATTTACAAGAGTCAGGGGAGGCTTTGTCACTCAACTTACTGAATAAAACATGACTGAATCAGTATTGTATTAGTTTCAAAATTGGGTTTCAAAAATCGTTGCAAAACTTCTGTTCATACTCTTAGAACTCTGCCTCCATGACACAAATCCAGACTAAAATGTTGAACCAGGAGGCTAAAAAGAGTAGCAAGATCCCAATTATGCTAATGTTCCACACAGAAATATCACAAAGTAGCCAGAGCTAATTAATCCTCCAATTGATTGCAGCTACCTGATAAGCTTATCCACAATCAGCTGAGTACAGCCCAAATGAGAAGCGTTGGCCAGCTAAGCCCAGATAAAACTGCAACTATAGAGTACCTTGAGCTGAATAAATTATCATTCTAAGCTCAGGGGATTTTAATAAATAGTAAAATATAGCTGATATACATTTGAAAAAATTACATAGAATATAGATATGCAGCCATGGAGATAAAGTATATAAGACTGATTATAAGACTGCAAAGATAGTATGAAAAGATCTAATGCTCATTTAATTAAAATTCCAAAGAAAAACAATAAAATAGGGAAGAGATAATATTTAAAGAGATAATACATGTAATGGATTGAATGATATCCCCCATCCTCAAAGATGGGCCCACTTAGAACCTCAAAATATAACCTTATTTGTAATAAGGATCTTTGCAGATATAATTAAGGTAAGGAACATGAGAAAAGATCATTCTGGATGAGGATAAATCCAACGATGGTTGTTCCCGCAAGAGACAGAAAACAAGAAAACACAGAGCGGAAGGTCACATGGAGATAGAAACAGATATCTGAGTGACACATCCCTAAGCCACAGAAAACCAAAAATTTCTAGATGCTACTCAGCTAGGGTGGAGGTATGCAATGAATTTTAACTCAAAGCCTCCAGAAGAATCCAACCTATTGACACATTGATTTCAGACTGCTGGCTTCCAGAAGAGAATATATCTCAGCTGTTTTTAACCACCCAGTTTTTGGTAACTTGTTATGGCAGCCCTAGAAAACTAATAAAATGATTAAGACATTTTTAAAATTAAAACTCACAGATTCAAAATTATAACAAATATGGACCTGTAAAAACAAAAACTATACCTAGGCAAACCCTGGTTAAACTCATTATCAGAGATGAAAAGTAAGTCTCTTAGCCAGCCAACCTTCTTCCTCTCAGAGACAACTATTTTAATCATTTCAGTTCACGTACATATAGGCATGTCAGAGATACTGTGGGTTTGGTTCCAGATCACCACAATAAAGCAAATATTTCAGTAAAGTGAGTCATAAGAGTTTTGCTGGTGCGGAGTCTTGACTTTGAGTTGTAACAAAATGCAACGTCTATTAAGCACAATAAAATAAAGCACAATAAAACAAGGAATGTCAGTTTTCTCTTACAGATTTTGTATTTTGTATTATTATTTTTAAAGGATAAATTTTAGTATTAATTATTTAATGTTGAAAGACATAAGTATCCAGTAGGCTGAGAACAAATATTCATCTACTTTTTTTTTTAGGGTAAAGTTGGGTTATCTAGGCATTCTACATCATAATTTTTTTCAACTGTCTTCTACCAACCTAAAATTCCATAATTAGTTCGTTAGTTTAATGGGTGGCAAAGTAGCAATCCTCAGGCAACATTTAACCAGAGATGAGTTGGATTTGACTGGCATTGTGATTTTTGTTTTTATTTTTATTTTAAATTAAACTTAAAATCCATTAGGCTAGACTTGGGTTCTCTGATTGTTTCACAAGCCCCTATTGTCTAATTCAGAGATTTAAGTTATCTGTTTCGCCTATTCTAAGCATTTAAATTTCATTTAAATTTCTCTCTCTTCTTATAACAATTGAATAACTCATTATTAATTCATAAATAGAGCAAACACTGCTACAATAATATTGGAGGGCACTTTTATAATATAGAAACATGTTCTTGATATATGCTTTATTGGAAAAATCATACACTGCCTGATTTTACAAAAGTATTTATCTAACTATATATGTAACAAGTATATATTTCAAAAATTATTTGTAATAAAAATAGTCTGGGAGAATCTTTACCAAATGTTAGCAGTGGTTAATATTAATATTCCAATTCTTTTCTGGCATATGTGAATTTTCTAATTTTTATGTAATGAAAATATGTTACAAACATAATTAACTATTGGAAAAGTTAGGGAGAAATGGAGGTAACTATTTTACTTTCTCTAGTGAACTCTAAAACCTATTTATTGTTATTTAATTACTTTCTATTTTAGTTAGAAATGAAACATTTATAATTAAAACAACCAATTTAAAAATAACTACAAACTAAAATACAGTATTATTTGTGTAAGATCAATACTTTCACTGACTAAATGTTTCCTTTCCTACTGCTATCAAATGAAGAAAATTGGAGTGTTATAAGACACCTAATTTGTTTATTTCATTTCTCTGAATTTTTAAAAATAAATTATAATTCAGTGTGATAGATGAAGTTTTCAAATGATTCCAATAACATGGAGATATATTAATATATAGAGCAGTTTTTCTTTACTTTGTAAGTATTATCACATTTCCAAAGTTTGGAGACCACTTTTGTTTTTCTGTTCTCCTACATATTATATACATATTAACAAATGGGTAATATTTACCCATACAATTTACATTTAAATTAATGTAGCATGTGGATAGCTCTCTGAAGTGAGACCTAAATTTTCATCCTGCTTTATTCTTTGTATACATAAAATATACATATCCAATGGACCAAAACATTTCAACCATGTGAATATTTATTTTCCTTCTCCTTAGCCCTATCTACATAGCCATTTTTTTGTTTGTTTGTTTGTTTTTTTTTCTTCTTCAGTTTAAAAACCTCAAACTTATTACAATGCATCAATATTTTCAGTCACACTCTTAGAAATGATGAAGAATCTCATATTCATTATATGTATATCATGGTTTTTGGAGTTAATGTATACCCAGTCATTTGTGATTAAATTATGTCACCACCGTTGTTGCAGAAACAAGACCGGTGAGAAACCAAGCACCATTTGGAGAGCTGGAGAACTCAGGTTTATTACACTGGCAGTCCCGAAATAGCTAGCGCTCTAAAAATCTGGGCCCCAAGCTCAGCGGTAACCTTACTTTTATAAGGCTTAACAAACAAAGGTAATACACCTGTTCTTAACAAGCAAAAGCAATACATCTGTTATCTAGACAGAACAAGCAAAAGTGTGATCCTTTAGTTGATTTTGAGATAACTCTGCCCTCCGGCCTATGCAGCAAGCATGTCTACAGAAGCAGAACAAAGAGCTGATTACAAGGTTAGCCATTTGAGTAGAAAATTCCTCTTCACTGTGACGTAAAAAAGTATATATTTGGGTTCCTGACATAGAACTTTGAAAACTCTGAAAATTCTCTTAGCGGTAGGAATGAGAGGAGTGTCTTTTCTTATTCATAACAAACCCCTTCATCAATACCAGAGTTTACACTAATGAGGTGATTTGGAGTGTGGGAGCTTGTTGACAGAGGAAGAACCACATGACTAGAGGTTTAGAATTTTTAGCTCCACTTCCTGACCACTGGGGAGCGGGAAAAGACTAGGGGTTCAGTTAATGACCAATGGCCAATGATTTGATCAATCATGCTCACTTAATGAAACCTCCATACAATCCCAAAACAAGGGAGTTCAGAGAGCCTCAAGGTGGGTGTACATGTCTAGGTGCTAAGAGGATGGCATGCCTGGAGAGGGCATAGAAACCCACATTCCTTCCCACATACCTTGTCCTTTGTTTCACTTCCATTTAGCTGTTTCTGAATTGTATCCTGAGTTTTGTGAGCCTTTCTAGTAAATTATTGAATCTTAGAAAGGAGGTCATGGGAGCCTCTGATGTATAACTAGTTGTCAGAATTATAGAGGCCCAGAACTTGAGATTAGCATCTGAAGTTAGGGCAGTCTTGTGAGGCTGAGCCCTTAACCTGTGAGGTCTATCCTAACTCTGGGTAGTTAGTGTCAGTGTAAATATAGCTATAATCTTGCATAGCTATCTTAATATACAGTTATTAACATTCACCTATCCTTTTATACTAATTTGATTCATGCAGGGTTTGACCTTCTATGATTTGTTCATAGCTTGGGCATTTTATTAACCAAAAGGATAAGCTATAAGTTTCTGTTATATGCTTGACAAATTCATCAATTGATGAAGGGAAAGCTGACTTAAACAAAACCTTGAAATAATTGCTATTCTACTAAATCTTCTATTCTACATTTACCCCACTAGGTAAGTACCAAAACCAAGAAGAGAGGAACCATCAATATGTTTTCCTAAATAAAAGAAGCTACATAACCGTTTTAATGGTACCACAAAGAGTAATTGAGATTTAGTAGCACATTACGGTTTGAACTTTTATTGACTTTCTCCTAGCATAAACCGGCAGAAATATTTCTTCATAATGTTCAAATGTGTTTTTTTTTTCTTTCAATTTTACTCTGGACACTGATTATGATATTACAGACAAAATGTTGGTATAGCATTTATGTTATTCAAACTATTTTAGCTTTAATAAATAAATCTATAACCTGTCACTCTTTTCTATATAAAACCTAAAAGAATTTCATTCCATTGATTTGAAAATCTTAGCAGCCTTATGTCTTATTTATACAGTATTGACAGAGGTCATTCACTTCCTGGAACCACAGGCATCTATAAATTATAGTAAGCACAAGGTATGTAATGACTTATACTGAGAACAGGGATGTTTAATAGAAAACTGATTTTGCTGAAAAAGATTCCGCTGAGAAAATCAGGTTGAGCGTTTATGTTAAAAGAAGCAATTAACAATTTCTTAAAGCTACAAATGTATTTAACTATATTTTCTCTGAAATTTTTGCCTTCACTGCTTTATTATATTGCATTTTGTGTTTTGTAATCAAATGCCAAAATGCAAGATCTCGGTCAAGACAAAATATTCAGCACCTCCTTTTTCTTTTCTTTTTTGGTTTAAAGTTTATTAAAAATGTAAGTGGTTAAGAAACATGTAGTCTCATTTTGAATCTATTCTTAACTATATACCTGCAGTGTGATTTTGATGAATTATATATTATTTATTAATTTCCCACATCTGCAAAATAAAGTTTATAGTCACTCCATAAGAGGAAAAACTGTCAGGCACGTTGTAGGTGTGGAGAAACTATCAGGCACATTGTAGGTACTCACTATGACTCAAATGCTCAGTTGACTTTCCTCAAGATTGATGTATTTCAGGTTAGTAAGATTTTGTTGAGAACATTGGAAAGATTGATCTCTACATTATTAATTATATCAATCAGTTGTCCATTCATTTCACACAATAGATAAGCTTATCCCCTGAAGCCAGACACTCCTTGCCTGACTTACTTGAACCGACCCCTCAGTTAAACCAGAATGCAAATTCTGCCCTTTAAATGATAGTCTGCAAGGCTAGAAACTGTGTCTTTCTTGTTCATTACTGCTACTCTGAGGCATATCAATAGTGCCTGACACATAGCCGACACCCAAAACAATCTTCTGTCAATGAAAACATTAAACAGTTTATGTTTACTTCCCAAAGCCATTCTCTATCTTGCTATCTCTGTCTCTGTCTCTCCACATCCCCTCCACCGTCCCCATTCAAATTAGGCATTCATCATAAATACTTTGGTAGTACTCTGTAAGACTTCAGTGGCATATACTATGTCTCTATTAGGTTACAATCTTAGAGTAGCAATTAAACTTTTGCAGAGTTGTGTTGAGCCCATCTGCAGTGTTGAGCACATAGCAGGCATTCAGAACATAGCTATTCAGTGAATGGAAATGGAATTAAAGAATGATCCATTTGTTATTAGGATTTCAGAATTCAAGGAAGCTCAGGCACTAAATAAAAAGACGGAACAAGTTTGGCAATAACTAGAGATATGGGACATGATTGTCCCTGTTTCTATCCATCTATCCATCCATCCACTAGCAAGCAGTTATTGAGGATCTGTTTATGACATTAGCATTAGGCTTTGGAAGATACATGAGAAGTAGTTGTTTACTTTAAATTGTTCAAAATAGGAATAAATATAAATAATACTGCATTGTTTATCTAGAATTTTGAGGATTACAGACAATTTTAAGTGTTAAGATGTCACATTGGATTTGTGCTTCAGCCCATAGGTTCTACCATAATGAAATGCTCCAATTGTAGTTATTTAAAATGATAACAGAACTGTCTATAAAATAGCAGCAATGAGAATTCCAGTACTCATTGCTTATAAAAAGATAACATGTTTAGTAATGAATAATATAACTAAGTAAATGTGATTCAAGATAAATAATTTACTAAATTTCTATATTAATAAATAATTACTACCCATTTGCTTCAGAGATGCTATCCTTCAGAAATGTGCCAGGTCAGTTCTGATTCCAATCCCAAATGTCACTCTGCTGTCAGAATATAACAGTCACCAGTGTTAGATGTTCCCTCCAAGAACAAATTATTTCCGGCAATAAAAGCCCATCTGTTTATCTAATTTGAAGATGTGCACTGACTGCATTATCATTTGCCCAACTAGCCTTGAAATTATCATATGACAGAATAATTATAGGTATAGTATAGTATACCATTTTTCACATAGCCATTGGAAGAGACCAATATCTATAGCTCGGAGAATAAACTAGCTTTTTAAACTAGCAAACAATTAAATCCACAAACATTAGTTGCCAACTCTGTCTGAAATTCTGTGCTAGGTAGCCATGGGGATATAGTCTGAACTTCTATGAAGAATGAAGTTTTCTGGGAATTAACATAGTCTTTGGTAGCGCATTTATTCATTCAATTGATTAAAAAAAGATACTATTTTTAAAAGAAAAGTAATGAAATTAAAGTTTTTAGGTTAAAAAAACAGCATGTTAACCTCTATAGTAAAGAACCTTAAGGAATCAGTCCCATGGGGATTTAAAAATGCTAAACACAGCAAAGATTTATGTATATTATATATAATAGTAGAAAACTGAAAATATACTAAATGACCAAAAATAATGAGAAGTCAATACAATGGAACCACTTAAACTCATGTCAATGAAAGCTGTAGTAACATAAAAAAAATATTTTACCTGCCGATCGATTTAACAGAAGGAGGCGATATATATATATATATATATATATATATATATATATATATATACACACACACACACACACACACACATATATATATATACACACACACATATATATATATACACACATATATATATATATCAAAAGGAGGTGATATATATGCATATATATATCTCAAAAGGAGGTGATATATATATGCATGTGTATATATACATATACATATATATATATACACATGTATGTGTATATATATATGTATGTGTATATATATATATGTATATGTATATATACACACATATATATATATATATATATGTGTGTATATATATCCCCAAAGATCTAAATGTAACAGATAGGAAGGAAGATTGAAAAAAGCCACATTGTTTTTTTTTAAATTAATTAATTTTTTTATGGTGACATTGGTTAACGAAATCCAAATAAATTTCAACTGTACACTTTAACAGCAAGGCATATATATATGCTTTGTGTTCACTTTCCATAGTTAGATTTCTTTCTGACCTGCTTTACCCTGTCTACCTCCCCCCTCCCTCCACCTCCTACCCTCCAGTAACCACTAGTCTATAGTCTATGTCCATGAGTCTCTGTTTGTTTGTCCTGTTCATTTGTTGCTTTTAGGTTTATATCCCACGTATAAATGATATTATGTGATTTTCAGCTTTTTCTGTCTGGATTATTTAGCTTAGCATGATTGTCTCGAGTTCCATTCATGTTAGCCACATTGTTTTTAAGTGATAGACCTATGAATTATTTTTTTACTTTTTATCTCTTCTGTGTTCTCCTAACTGTATAAATTGTTTTGTATAATGGAAAATCAAAATATTATGCCTCACATGAATTTTGGCTTGATCTATCGGTATTGAATTTTCTATAACCTGAGACTAAATGTCTCCACACTAGCAAAAATATATGAGAATTAAATGATTAAAATAATTCTACGTTTAATTTTCTTGCAGAGCTCTTCAAATTAAATTAAAAAATATAAATAAATAAATAAATAAATAAACAAACAAATAAATAAATAAATAAATAAAACCATATCTTAAAGTGTTTTATATTGTACCACACACTTTTAGAAATGATATTCATTATTATTTTTTGTCATACAGTATTCCTGGACAATAAGCTCTACCATTGTTTCACAACTAGGACATTCTGACTCAGAATTTAAATGTTTGGTTTATCCCAAACCAAAAAACAGGTAAATGTCAGATCTGAGCCTCAAATCCCCATTGTATAACTCTCGATATATTCTTCTGCACATATTACCTTGCTCTACAAGAATAGCCTCTGACTTTGCTTGTCGACTGGGACAAGTTATTTGGAAAAAAAAAATTTTTAAATGAGTTTGTAAGCTTGCTTTTTATCCCATTATGTGTAAATGATTTGCTTTGCCTTTAAATAAATATAACTCAAAAAACATTTCCTGCTTCATTCAAAACAATGCATCTAATGTTCAACATAAACTAAAATATACCTGGGGTGGGTATTTCTAGGTTTTAAATGTCTCTTATTTTTCCTTCCAGGTCTGTAGCTCTTCATATTTTCCTGTTACCCCTCAAAAAATAGCATGAATACAAGAAAGAGACTGAAAGACAAAATGTAAAGGTAAGTAAATGTTTTCATGACTGACGAAGTCCAATCTAGTATAAGGCATATATGATAACCACACTTACTTCTACCTCAAAAGAGAAATGGTTGTTCAATTATTTTATATAAGGTATTTATTTTAAGACTTACCAAATACTTTTGTATCTACATCATCTTATCCTTATACTACAGAGGATAAAAACAGACAATTAATTTTACATGATGGAAAGAATATCTTTAATCAAGAGTCATTGTTCAGTGACCAATATGAAACTAATTTTTCGACTTTAAGTTTCCAGAGTTCTCTCTAGACCAAGAGTGAATTTTTCCAGGCAAAAGATGAATGTCACATATAGCTATAAAAACAGGGAATTGCAGGCATTAATAGTGTCACTTGTTCAAGATTTAATAACATATTAATGATGCTGAGTACTAATGGAAGAAATTGAACAAAAAGTGATTGACACCACTGTAACTATATGATCTCCATCCAGTGTGTGTCTTCTAGACCATAGAGAAGCCCTTTAGGCTTTGGCCAACATATCCTCCAATCTCTCTTCATCATTGTTCTTATCCTTTCTTTCCCCACTCTCCTTGTATTCAGCAGAGAAAAAAAATGAAGCTATCAGTTATCAGCTCTCTCAAATACAAAGCTCCTCTCAGATCGCCATATATTTTCTATATTATTTTTCTTCATAATGTTTTTTTTTTTTAATTCTCAGAAGATGTTGTCTCCCTCTTATTCAAAGGGAATCTATACCCTTCTCTACCTAGAACACCTGGTTCTACTTCCTAAATCTGCTTTAGAGCTCTCTCTCTCTCTCTCTCTCTTTCTCTCTAATTTGTAAACATTCCATAAAATTGACATTGCCTGATCCTATGTCTACCTCCAATGACCAAATCTCTCCTGTGCTCTTTATTTAAACTTGTCAAAAGAGTGGTCTATTCTCAATCACCTTACCAAATATTCACTCTATAATCCATTGCATTTCAGCTTCTGATCATGAGTCTACTGAAGTTATATATTAAAATCTCTCATTAAAATCACAATGAGCCTTCAAAATTCAAAATCCAATGGGCATTCCTAAGTCGGTCATACTTGATCTCTCCATTGAATTTGCTTTTATTAATCACTTCTTTCTGTTTAAAATGTCATACTCCCTTAGTTTTGCAGCATCATACCTACTCTTCATGCCTTCTTTACCCTCCTTTGGATATTATTTTCTCTCAGAGCATCACTGCCTTTATATTTGTTAAAAAACAGTTTACTAGGAAAGCCGATAATGACACAAACTATCAAGCAGAGAGGGTCTAGAATTGGTAAAGAACAGACTGAAAATTGGTCTAATTTCTAATTCTAATCATTTTAAAGTATTAGAGCATGTTTTGCCTACCCCTAGAAAGCTACTTTTTTTTTTTTTTCTTTACTCTTAGATAACTTACTGTCTAAGTAAGTAAGTTTGTCATTTATTACCATGAACTGCTAGTAGGCTTTAAATTTATATAGGTCTTATTTTCCTAACTAGATTGTAAGCTCTTTAGGAGAAGAACAATATTTTATTCTTTTTTATATTTCTTGGGCTTGTTTCCAAAAAATTAGATGCTCAGAATTGTTTTCTGACTACTTTATTGTATAATTGATCATTAAAATACATAATTTTAAATTTCTACTCTGACATAACATACACACACACACACACATATATATACACACATATATCAGTTATGTGTGTATATATGTGTGTGTGTGTGTGTGTATATGTATGTATATGTGTATATATGTATACATATACGTATATGCACATATATGTACATATGTATCTATATGCATATATATATATAATTTTTTTTTTCTCATTTGGCATCTACTCTGAAGAAAATTACTGCCTGATCATTCTGTCTAGGATATGGTGGCAGAGAGGAAAGAACTATAAGTCATTTGTAAATAAGAAGACATGTCTTTAACAACAGAAACTAGTGTACTTTTAAGTACCCTGGAGAAGGATCATTACAAATAGAACTGTTTGGGAAATAAAAGTGTTGTAAATAATTTTACATTCGTTTTCTATTTCTGCATAACAAATCACTCCTAACCTTCGTGACTTACCCAAACATTTAGTAACATTTATTTTCTCACAATTTACTTGTGTGTTGTTTTCAATCAGGAATCTGGTTCAGGATATCTGTCTCTGTATCTCTTTCAAGACTGAGTCAAAGGATTGGCAGAAGCTGCAGTTATATTAAGGCTCAACTGGGACTGAGTTCACTTCCAAGCTCAGTCAAGTGATTGTTGTCAGGTTTTAGATTTCACAGTTTGTTAGACTGAAGTCTCTGTTTCTCATGAACTGTTGATCAGAAGCTTCCCTCAGTTTTTGGTATTTGGGATAGTGTATAGAGGAGCTCTCAAAATGGCAGCTGATTTCATCAGCCAGAAGAAAGGACAGAGTAGGGCAAGATGACTTCAACAGTCTTTTGTAACCTAGTCTAGAAAGTGACATCTCATAACTTTTACATATTCAGCACATTAAAAGCCAGTCAGTAGGTCCTGACTGCATTCAAGAAGAGAGGATTACACTGAGGAGTAAATACTAGAAGGTAGAAATTACTGAGAGATATTTTAGAAGTGTGCTCATCACAGAGTTATTCAATTACATCCTTCTAATACAATATATGAGAAAGATATCATTTGGGGATGATGAAGCAGGGAGGGAATTAATTAGAAGAGACTATCCTTTATGTGGAATATCGAAGTGGAAGATAAACAAAAAGAAAAAGTTACTTTAAAGTAAAGAATAATAACCACCACTTATAAAGTAACAATTAAATCCAGGCTTTGTGCTAGATTCTATATATGTTGCTGTTAATCCTTTAACACTCTGAAAGTTAGACAGGATTATTCATGTTTTATAGATGAAGAAAGAGTAGTTTATGAAATAAAAATGACTTCTTAAATTCTTAGAAATATTAAGTGATAATGATACAATGTCATAATAATATTGAACAATTCTGGTCTGCATAACTCACAAATTTAAAACAACAGAATGTTTAAGAAAACTAGTTTAGAGCTAGAGAATGACACTTTTAATGTAATATGATAAATCTCTATTCTTCAAAGATCAACTGCATTGTTATTTTTTAAAATTATAATCTAGATCTCTTTAAAAAAATGTGATTCTTCTGGAGAATGCATAAATCTACATTTGATTCTTGCTACTTTACTTTGAATGAGTTTTCAATTCTATCTAAAAAACTCAGAGACCGCTGAGTTTCTGCATAGGATGTATCTGTCTAGTGTGTGAGCATGGAGGTGGGGGTGGGTAGTTGCCAGATTTTGATTCTTACAATGGGATAAAATAATACAAAAATAAAATTCATCATCACTCACTTCACTATAACTCTGGCACAATAACTCCCTGTGCAAGGAGGATATACATCTGTCTCTATCTCTCTCATCTCTGTCTCTGTCTCTGTCTCTGTCTCTCTCTCTCTGTCTCTCTCTCTCTCTACCTCTATCTCTATCTCTATCTCTCACCTATATCTATGTGTATATTCATATCTGCACCTACATTTACAACTATCTATATCATCTATCTATTTGTCTAACCAAGCTCATCTCATATCCAAATGTTGCCTAATAACCTATTTCTGCATTACTCTTAACTGTAATGGAATATTGACTCTAAGGTCAGTGGAATATATATATATATATTTTTCTGGGTTTAAATGTATTCCTAGGAAGGGAATAAATTTGCATACCATACTATTTCTTGTGAATATAATTTGGTATGTCTAGAAAAGTGTGTTGTGTAAGTTATTGCATTCATAATTGCCTAATAGTGCTTGCATTATCCAATTATCAGTAAGATTGGCCACTTATACCATTAACAGCAAAAGTGGTTAGCTACATGTACAATTACCTGTATGCTTCAGATGCTCAGTTGTCCTTTCATTTAGGTCTCTTGAAATTGTGATTTCAAATGAGGAAGCAGAGAAAAGTGGTAGAAACAGAACAATAGCAGTCAAATATAAAAAGAAATCTGGAATTTAGTTTGTTTATTGGTTTTGGTCATAATATAATTAATAATTTCTATTATACTAATAATATTCTTTATATAATAGATTCTTCAGATCAATCTTCTTCATGTTTTACAAAAGATTAGTGAGGGAGATATTTACAAATGTAAAAAGAGATTTTTATTGGCAATTAATGAAAAGTAATTAAAATACTGGGTATCTAGCATGTAATTTGTTATAGTTTCAGAAACCATAATGGACCAGAATACAAAATAGCCTCAGAAATACATTAGATATGGATTACTTTGAAGACATTCTATTTAATAAAATAAATCAGTCAAAAAAGGACAGATACTGTTGATTCTACTTACGTGAAGTACCTAGAGTAGTCAAATTTATGGAGACAAGGCAAATTAGTGGTTGATAGGTGCTGGTAGAGAGGAGATTGGGGAATTTGGTTTTAATGGGTTCAGAATATCAGTTCAGGAAAATAAAAAAGTTCTGAAAAATAGATGGTCATGGTAGTCTCATAACAGTATAAATGTACTTAATGTCACAGAATTATATAATTAACAATGGTTCACAAGGTCAATTTATGATATATTGTTTTTATCTCAATATAAAAATATTAATAAAACTAGTATGTCTGCTAGAAAAAAGACAAAATTATTTTTTAAAAAATAAAGAATTGTTAGAAAGAGAGGATGATAATATGGTGAGAAGTGATGGAAAATCTTGGAAATTAGGCTAAGAGGTTTAGAGAATTACTGTATCAAAAAGATCTTTGGATTAAAGTGGAGATATAGTAGCAGATCAATTTTTCCATCAGGAGCAGTTAGAAGATCCAGAATAAAAAAAAAAATGAAATAAGTGAGCTGCCATGGCAACCAAAACTGGAAAAACCAAGAACTCAGAGAAAGAAGAAGTCCAGAAAAGTAAGCCAATATTTTGTCAGCCACTTTCTTTCAGGGGACATTTGATGTTTCTTGGCCCTAGTGTTAAAGATAGGAGCCCAGGTAGAAGCAAGGAAGGCAGAGTATTTGCCAACCTTCTGACTTTTTTTTTTTTTTTGTAGTCAAGAATTAAAGATTATGTTGGCCATGGAAGCCAAGAAATGAAGAGTAAAGGCATTGGTGAGAAAGAACAGAAAATGAATCCAACATTTGGTGACTTTTCCTTGTGGCTTATGCTGGCAGATAAGTGAGCCAGGAAGTTAAATGGAAAATTGCTGAAATAGAATAGCTTTATTATGATGATGATGATATGAAGGATGTAAAAATTTAAGTTCAGGATCTACACAGGAAAAAAGACCCTATTAAACACCCTAAGCTTTCTGCTGGGACCCTTAAAGGTCTACATTTTAAGAACAGGACAAACCAAAGGTAAGTTGAAGACTCCCAAAAATGACAATTTGAGATATTTTAAATTTGTTTAATAGAAAATTAAGCAGTATTATTTATTACACTTAACTTATTAAAAGAGAAAATCATATGATTATTTTAATTGATAAAAAATAATTTTTGATAAATTTAAATACCCAGTCAAAATAACCACTGTTCTCAAATTAAATTAAAAATAAAATTATTTAATCTATTTAACAGTACCTATGAAAAATTGACAGCAAACATCAAACTTAAAGGTGAGATACTGGAAACCATTTTTTTCCCCCTGAAAAAAAAAAGCAAGATGCTTGCTATCAACACTCCTATATAGCTTGAACTTGACATCCTAGATTGGTACAATGAGGAAAAATTGAAAAGTAGAATATAAAACAAGTAATAATTGAAACAGGATATATAAAACTATAATTATTTATAAATGACATAATAGTGCATATAAATAATTCAAATAAATTAGTATGAGACTATGTAGTCATTGGATAAATTATTGAAGTAAAGCATTAATTGTAGTGCTATATATCAGTCATAGAAAGTTTAAATTTTTAATATTACTTACAATATTATAAGAAATAAAACTCACTAATTTTCTAGTTAAAAGTATGAGGCCTCTACACTGAAGCAAACAAACAAACAAAAAATCAATAAATAAAATCAATAAAATCAAAATCAAGAACAGAGTTAAAAATATAACAGATTAATTAAAGAAAACCTAAATACATTAAAGGAAATGTCATGTTCACTGATTGGAAGGCTCGAATTATAAAGCTGTTACTGTCCCACAGATTAATCTATAAATACAATGTAGTGGTCAAAATTCTTACATCATTTTCAGGAAATTGACAACTGTATTTTAAAACATACATGACAATAAAAAGAGCTGAGAATGGCCAAGACAAACTAAAAAAGAAACAAAACTATGTTACCAGAAGTCAAGAAGTGTTATATAGCTATAGTAATTAAAAGTATAATATTGGTAGATAAAATACTAGTAGACCAAAGAAACATGGGAAAAGAAGAGCCCAAAGACGACCTAGATTCACACATATGTAGTTATTTATAACAAAGTTACTCAATTTATAATACTGCATTTTATAGGAACAGGGATGGTTTTTCAATAAATAATGCTTGGGCATTACTATTTTCATATGGGTAAAAAAAATCTTAACCCTACCTCACGCAATAGATAAAAAATAGTTCCAGATTGATTACAATCTAAATATAACTGGTAAAATAATTAGCTAGACAGAAGTAGTATAACTTCATATTTTTGGAGAAAGCAAAAATTGCTTAAATGGCACACAAAAGTACTAAGTATGTTGGAAAATATTGATCAAGTAAACTTTATGAAAATTAAACACTTATGTTCCTAAAAGAAACATTGAGCATGAAAATGCAAGTCACAGAGTAGTATTCATATCCAGTATATTTCAACAACTTCTATAAATCCATAGACTTCTACAGACTGTTAAAAGTATAGACTGTTAAAAGAAAATTTCAGGAAAACTTTAACAGCTACTTTTCAAAAGAAGATATTCAAATGATATAAAAATGTACTCAATCTTAGACATTAGAGAAATATAAATTAAAACCAGAGTGCAATACCTATCAAAATTGCTAAATATTAGTTATTTTACCACTTCTGTTAATGTACGTGGGAAGATAATTATATCTATATATTTTCTAAACATTAAAGCATTACTAATGATTTCTGGGACTGTGGAATAAATAAAATTCCTGTACACTGATGGAAGTGATGTAATGTGTACATCTTTTAAAACTGTTTAGCAATATCTCCTAAAACTAATCATAAACACAAGTTATAATTGACCTTCCCACTCCTAAGAATATATTCAACAAAAATGCATGCATATATCCACAAAAAGACACATAAAAATATTTATAAACAATTAATTGTAATAACCATCCATTGTTAGTCAACAGTAGACTCAATCGGTAAATTGTGATATTCTTACAATGTGATGCTATATATTAATGAGAAAAAATAAACTTACCAGAAGTAATGATAACTATATTTCACAAACAATACTGAGAAAAACAAAGTAGAACAAAGGAATATACTCTATGATTTTATTTAAAAAAGTTTCAAAAGCAGGCAAAATTAATCTATGGTGCTAAAATGCAGAATATGGGTTATTACTGAGGAGGAATAATGACAGGAAAGGCATGAGGAGGACTTGGAGAGTGCTGAGAGTGCTCCTTATCTTAACCTGGGTAATAGTTATAAAGTTGTCTTTACCTTGTGTGAATTTATGAGCTATGTGTTAGGATTGGAGCCTATTTATCAATTGTGATACTTCAATAAACTGTAAATTAAAAAGACAGTTTATTATTCTTCTCTCCCTTTCTCTTTCCTGCTACTTGAAATGTAAATATGATGACTGGAGCACACACAGCTATTTTAAGCCAGTGGTCATGAAACAACATTCTCAGGAGGGCAGAGAGGGCATAAAGTAGGAGCCTGGGTCCTACATGACGCAGAACTGCTATGACAGCCCTCAACTAACAACTTCTGGGCTTTGCTCACGTGAGAAATATATTTTATCTTCTTACAAATTACAAATGGTTATTTCCTGAGCACTGAACAGTGTGATGAAATCAGTGTCCGTACTGCCAAAGAGTTTAGAATGGATCCTTCATCTTTACTTCATGACAGAAACAAATCACAGGAATTTAAGTTAGCCATTCTTCACACTCCCTCGAATTTCTCCACCAGTTCTATTAAAGATAAAATCTTCCAAACAGACTAATGGAAAAGATATAGATTTAATTATTTTCCCATGCACATTAACAGAAACAGTAAAATGTGTTTTATTTATTGGGGCTGTTCTATACCATCACAAGTCTTCAGAGGACTTTTCCTCATCAGCATTCTTTGCCTGGGAAGAGTGATGACCTTTCTGGTGAAGTTAAGGTAATTCCACTGCTCAACTTTAGTGAACACCCCTTAGCACATTAATGAATAATATTTGTGCATTAGCAAACATGCTCCAGAGAAAAAATCAAATCAAATGGGCTTGGATGTTCATAAATTCTGACACTTCTAAGCTCTCAGTGAGAAACTGCTTTATAATGAATTGCACGGGTTACATGCGTTTCACCAAGAGACTTAAGGCTCTACTCTGCTTGAACAGAGTGAATTTTAGTTAAGGGTAAAAACATCAACGATAATTAAAAATTTTCGCAAATCCATAAGGATTTTAATTAAAATCTGACTTTCTAAGCATCAGCAGTGGTCATTCAGTGCTGATTTAAAGAACCTGAACTTTAGCAATGTTCTCCTATGTATGGTAGTTTATACACTTGGTCGCATAGTTTTCAAAAAAAAAAAAATATCTCCTACTTCCTCCCAATAATTTGAGTGCATTTTTGGTGCTGGGGTGATGATAAAAGAGTCTCCACAAAGGTGACTTCGAGATCAAGTGAATCCCACAATGAGTAGCTTGAAATGATTATTATTTCTTGAGAGAAGATGGAATTTAAAAAAAAAATAAGAAAAGAAAAGTCAAAAACTGAATACAAGTCTTGGTACATCTGTGGTCTTGATATCTTTGTGTAAATCTTCCCTCCCATTAATGTTGATCTCTTCTTTTCAAAGCCTTCTGTTAATACCTTTTCCTGCTCCTGTCTTTACTTTCCACTCAAACTGCTTGCTTGCATGACATGTTTATATTTGCCATCTGCTATTCACACCTGTCATTCACATTTGAATTATAATCTGGCTTACTTCCCTACCACTTGCTTAAAACTGAACTTGCTAGACTCATCCATGACCCACTTGTTACTAAGCACATGGACACTTTTTAGTCTGTTTTACTTACACTCTTAAACATTTGACAATATGAACACTCTTTTAGTAGAAACCATTGTTTCTTGGTTTCCTTATGGTCTCGGCTTGCCACCATTTCCATGGATTCTCTTTATTTGGCTCTGTATTAGTTCTTCCAAGCCAGACCTCTCTTCAGCTTTTGTTATTTGGTTCCCTACTAAGCTCTTTTGTGGTGGCACTCTGTTAAAATCCTTAAGAAGGAAGGACTCATTCACTTCCATGGCTTCACCTATCTTTTTTTTTAATTTCACTAACTCCAAATATGTTCCTCATTTAGTCCTCTTTTCTGTATACTGCAACCCTAAATACAACTCTCTAGAAACATTAGTTGCCACTAAATATTAAAAATACAAAAAAGGAGTTAATTAAGATTTGACTTTCTAACCTTCATTTGAGTGCATTTGGTATTGATTTAAACCACCTAATTTCTAGCAATGTTCTTCTTTTCTAAAACTCCTAGTCTGATATTGTACATTTGAGCACACAGTACTCCATGTGACTGGAATTCTAGCCATGAAACAGAGAGTTATCTTAAATCTCCAAATTCTTTTGCCTTTTAAATAGCTCTTGAAAATATCTACTTATTTTTATCTTCATTGTTCTAGTTCAGTCTAATATTTTCTAAATTATTCTAATAACCTTTATGATATGAACTAATTTTTAAAAAATATTCTTGTAGAGATCCAGATATGGTCTCTCTTTTTCCATAGATGCATCACTCTACTTCTTTCCACACTTCTTTACAGCTACAGCAATTGTTTAAAACTAAATCCAAATATGTCACTGCCAATATTGAAGTTGTTTATTGAGTTATTATTGCCCTAAGAATCACTTGGAAGTTTAAATTCTTTAGTGCATTCATTCCTCAGATACATTATGCTTGGCACTCTTCAGTGTTTTAAGAATATTAGATTTGAATGTGTTCAATTAGTGGCCTCACTCACCCAGTTCAATATAGAACTTACTGGTTTTCTATTACTTAACTGCCTGACACTCTTTACTCTTTTCCTGTCAACCCCTGAATGCATCTGAGTTCATGACCCTCCTGTAGATTCTGTACTTTTTGCATGGTTTACATAGTCTTCTCTGATTTTGCCCATTTACTCCTAGCCTCAACCCATTGTTGCATTCTTTAAATACCTTATAATTCAGCCAAAATAGCATTTCCATCCAAAAGTATGCACTGGTTCATAAAATCATGCTTTTGCATATGATGATTTCTCTATCTTGAATGTATCTCTATTCTCTTTTATATGTAATAAATATCCACTCATTTTAATACTTGGCTCAAATGACAGGCTTCCAGCAACATTTTCTTTTAATCTCAGATGTACATGATCATTTCTTCCTTTGTCTCACCACTGTATCATCAGGGTACTTCTAATTTAGCTCCAAACTTGTTATTACGATTTTTAAAAATATTTCTATGTACCTTAATAAACCATAAATTTCTTAAATTCTTATATTTTCACCACCTAGCATTATGTCGGATGTAAAGTGGGTGCTCAATAAGAGTTTTTGACTAAATAACATATAAATAAATTATTTCACAACATTATAATTTATTTATTTTTTGCTAAAATTTTATCATACCAAGCCCCATCTACTGATTACTTCCTTGAGTAATAGGCATACAATGCCTAAAGCTTTAGAGGAAATATTAGAAATTGTCCTCACAGAACCAATTTATAATAGATTTATCACAACCACATCACTCCCACGCTATTAAATAACACAAATGCCTTTAAAAACTAAACTTCTCCATCAGA
The DNA here is from genome assembly GCA_028627145.1 of Eidolon dupreanum. NCBI lineage: Eukaryota > Metazoa > Chordata > Mammalia > Chiroptera > Pteropodidae > Eidolon > Eidolon dupreanum. The sequence goes on along the minus strand of CM053503.1, from coordinate 99,418,890 downwards.
AATGAGTAATTATTTAAGACTTTTCGAAATGTGGGCCATTGACTAATTTAGTAAGTCAGGATTTTATGACTTAATTGGAATCTATGCTTAAAAGTCTTGGGCCCTTTCCTGATGACTGTCAGCTGATGGAGGAGTCATATGGATTCATTTTTATTGTTAAAATGGTGTCTCTCAGAGCACTATTCCGGAGCTCTTATAGCATTGAATGGTATCCAACTTTATGATTTCCAGACTTTTTTATTGTTTTCCCCACAGAACACATTATACATATCAAAATAAACACCCTGCCTTCTACATCTGACTGTTAACCAGGCAAAGTTTAGATTTACAAGAATTGTCTGAATGATTGTTTTTTTAATTAGTTACCCACTTTGTGTGATTTAGTCTGAACTTACAGTTTACTTGAGAAATAGTGTTATATGCAGTCTCTTCTTGGCTTTCTAATAAAGTAGGACGCTAGGTAAATTGAAAAATGGTCTCTAGGTTGTGGGTTCCACATGACTGGTAAACATTTACTGGTGCTTTTTAGGTGTATAAGACAGGATTCAGTTTGAAAAATAAAAATAAATACAATTTTTTTCTTCATAAATATATCTGGAATCTATTTGCTTTTCCATCTCTACTGCCCTCTCTGTCTAGTCCAATTTAATTACCTGCTGGTACATCTACCTTAGCTTGCTACTGGTCTTACCAACTTCTTTTCTCCTGCAATCCATTATCTAATAATCACAGTGTCCTCCTTCAGACACTTTAATGGTTCTTAAGATAAAGAGTACCATTTTCTACCTGAACTTTGAGATTTTATAGTTTCTGGCTCCTGCCTCCTTCTCTACTCTCATTTTAATGTCCTCTTGCTCCCTCTGCCAGAAGTTCCGCCACAGTGGTATTTTTTTTTTTTTTAGATCCACGTTATTTCCACTTGAAGGCTTGTACCTTTGCTCTACATTTTGCTTATAATCTCATCCTCATTCCACCCCACCAGCTTGACCCATTCCTAGTTATTTTTCAACTTTCAGCTTAACTATTACATGTTCTGAGAGTCCTACCCTGTCTTCACGCAAAAGGCAAGGCCATGCTAGTATTTGTTTTAATAATATGCCCTGCAACAATTCTGATGACTAGAAAAAAGATAATTAAGAAAGTGACATGGATTCAAACATTAATATGAGAGTTATTCAATGGAAAAGCTCTTTTAAAATCACCAACCTCTGGAAATAACAGAAGTAAAATTTTTAAATGTTTGAAACTTACTGATTTAGATAATATAATCTTTTATTCTTATGATTTGAGATGAAATGTTTTCTAAACTAAATAATACATACTTGTCTTTTAAATAAGTCATATCCAGCAAAATTAATTACCTCAGTAACTTGGTGCTACAATATAAATTGTTATGTAGAATCATAATAATAATTGGTATGCTTTCTTAGAGAACTTCTAAGAACTAGTGCCCTTCTTCCCTGACAAGGTCCTGAAAAATTGAGTAAGAAATCAGAGACATGAAAGAAGGGTCAAGGTATTAACCTTATGACTGATCATTGCTAAAATATATGATGTCACTTTGTGTGAGAGCCAATTGGACCTGCTGCCTGAACCTAGAGTCAGGCAAATTCATTAACTCTCATGCCTAGAATTTTCTCTAAGAGTTTCAGTGATCTCAGTGAAAAAGCCAGGGAGGTAAGAGGCAGAGCTGAACCCAACACAGCAAATGATTCTTCTCCTACTTACCATTAGGTACCTGTTGGGAAATAATTCTCCATGAGATTTTTCAGCAAAGGACCTGTTTGAATAGCAAACAGCTTTAGAAGTTAGAAATAGTATATTCCTCCAAAGGTATTTGAAGACATACCTTCCCAGGAATATTTCAGGGTAATAACTGTAATGCCCTTTCCACAAACATTTGCTTCTATTCCAAAATGATGACTACTCTCTCTCTCCAGAACCAAACAGAGTAGATGTTGTAGCAGGCCCATCTAAGTTCAGAGTCTCCTAATGTAAGGGTTCCTTTTCTGGGATGCAACCACTCCATGCACAGGTAACATTTAGTCTTAATCATACTGCCTTTTGGGACCTGGCCTGCGGGGACCTGATGCCAGAGGCTGCTCTTCTTTTTGTAATACATGGTACATCTCTGATGGGGGGATTGTGTATCCTTTTGTCACAGTTTATGACTTAATAAAGTATTCCAATTCCCCAATGGTGGAGAGACTGTGGGGTAACTCCTCTTTTTGGAAAATAAGAATAGGGATAAGGTGTTTCCCCTTCTGTAACAATGGTTATGATGGGGATACAGATAATAATAAGAACAATAACAGTGCAGCACTTATCATTTCTTAAATGCTCTCTATGAACTCTGTATGAAGCACTTTACTGTTGATGTCTCTCTTAACTCTTTAACAATTTCATAGGAAAATTACTTTTATTATTCTCATTTTATAGAAGAAATAAAAGTTTGGAGAGGTTAAGAAACTTTCCCCTAGTCATGCTAATATATACAGAAGACTGAATGATGGGCTAGGTTTGCCTGACAAAGAATCCATGTTCTTTTCTACTAAGTAATATGAAAGCACCAAAGTAAGATTGTGTCAGTCTTACCACTAAATTTCCAATGCCTACCATAGTACCAAACCCTGAAAGTATATTGAGGATATATATCTTTATCAAGGAACATATAGTTCATTGTTAAGCTGTCACATCTTCATGATTTCAATGTGCCTACCTCTATCAGCCCTGTATTACTCAAATTTGAAAAAAATAACCACAAACAAATTTTAATCATATCAAAATAAGTGTAAATAGCCTCTGAGTGAGACTTTGAGGAGTTTGTAGGTCCTCGGGTTTATTTTGAAACATTAAGGTGACAAAGAAATGAGATAAGATTAAGTAAAGAATTATATATCTATCACTTCCTCAGAAAGTTCCTGCAAAGAGTAATTGCAACTTGAATATAACAAATTGTTCAAATCTAACCACTCTCACTTTATAGTATTCTTAAGGAACAAGTCTCCCTCTTTTCTACCTTCCAAACCCAAGAAGCTTACAAGTAAAATTTGAAAGACTATATTGAAGTGATTAGATATGCATCTGTTAGAATATCCAGTGAAATGTACTGCTGACATATTATTGCATTCCTTCTTTTGCATTACTTTCAGTAAAAAGATTTTTTGTTGGTTTGTTTAAAGATGGGAATGGGAAGATAGTTTTACCTTTTCATCTCTAAAGCTAGTCTAGGTGGGCTCTTCTTGACCACCAGGCACAAGCGTACCAACACCAAAGCAGCATCCATCTTGACCTAACTAAGTGTTCCCCCTATAACTTTATGAAACTCACGTCCTGTATTAATGACAACATTTTTCTTTTCTTTCTTTCTTTCTTTTTTTTTTTTTTTTTTTATCTCACAGATTTCTGTAAGCCAGAAATCTTGTAGCTTTGCTGGATCCTCTGGTCCAGGGTCAAGGAACTAGCTAGTACAGTGGTCATGCAAGTCTTTCCTGGGGATGATTTGTTTTTAACAGTATTCACTGGCCTATTAACAGGATTTAGTTCCTCATAGGTTCTTGGGCTGAGGGCCCCAGTTTCTTGTCATGTGGGCTTCTCCACAAGACAGCTCAAAACTTGAAAGTTTGTTTTTCTTAGGATGAATGAATGAAAGAGTAAGAGAGAGTGCCCAATAAGAAAGCCACAACTTTACTGTAACCTGTCCTAGTCTATCTGGGTTGCTATAGCAAAGTACCATAGACTGAGTGGTTAAAGGGAAAAAAATATATTTCTCACAGTTCTGGAGGCTAGGAAATCCTAGATCAAAGTGCTAAAAGATTTGTTGTCTGGTGAGGGGAGGGCTTGCTGTCTGGTTCATAGATAGCCATCTTCTTTCTATATGAGGACAGAGCTGAAGGGATGAGGAAGCTTTGTGGGGTCTCTTTTATAAAGTAACCAATCTCATTGATGAGGACTCTGCCCTCATGACCTAATTGCTTCCCAAAGTCTCTACATACTAATAGCATCACATTGGGAATTGTTTCAATATCAGATTTTTGAGGAGATAAAAAGATTCAGTCTATATCATAACCTAATCTTAGAAGTGAAATCTCACCATTTTTGCTGAATTTTAATTGTTAGAAGTAAGTCTCTAGGTACAAAGCACATTTAAAGAGATGAGGCTGATTCCACAAAGTATGAACACAAGGAAGCAAGGATGGTTGGAAGTCATTTCAAAAGCTGCCAGCTCAGGTGGTAAGAGTATCTCTGCACATTACTGAGAGGTTTCCTGGTTCTAGCTGCAAAGCATAAGGCACCATCACTCCTGGTTAATTCTCCTGTACTCTGCTGAAAGAGGTAGAGTCACTTATTACCTCCGGGTGGCTCTCTCTTGTTCCACTTTTATAATGGACTCAGAGCCCTCAATTTTACCATTTTAACTGTTTTCTCTTCTTAAGCTTCTTGGTTGCCTGAAACATAATTGCTGAGTTAAAAAAATAAAAACTAAATTATAATGAATATATAAAAATTCTCCTATTTATTTTAGCTCAATTATACTCTCACATGACTGAGATTCCTGAATCACTTTTTTAAAAACTTATGGTTATTCAGTGATTAACCAACAGTGCTTGCTGCAAGCCATAATATTTTAATTTTTTCATGTGATAGCAATTGATCCAAAGAAGAGCTATGCATATTGCTAGTGAGTAGTGTGTGTGTGTGTGTGTGTGTGTGTGTGTGTGTGTGACATAAACTTGTGAAAGTGATCTAAATGAAATTACACTATACATTTTTCTTAGTTAAAAATCTTTAACTTGGTCCTTCACCTAAAATAGAAATTTCAGTTTGATTTTGTTTTTAAACACTTCAGTTTTTAGAATATATACTTTATAATAAATGTTGGAATATATCTAGGACCAGTTCATGATTTGGTGTAATCTATTTTATTTTATTTTATTATTTTATTTTATTTTTATTTTATTTTATACCCAGTTATGAAGTTATCCTGTACTCAATGGAAATAACAAAAGTGTAATAAAATAAAATAAATAAAAATTACTCTTAATAGGATACATATATTTTAGTTTTGTTCCTCAAGTTAGCTTTTTAATTTGCTTGCTTGCTTTTAAATGATAGCACACATTGCATACAACCTGAAAAAAGATAATTTTGAAAATACATTTGTTTTGTTTTTGAATAAATTACCCAAAGCTAGAGGTGTACCCTAAAAAAAAAACCCTAAAGTTTTTGGAAGAAGTTTTAAATTAACCTGGGCCCCTATCTATGTGTAGTAAGAAAAGAAAACTTGTTAATCCACTTGAGCTCCTAGCCAATCATGAGCAAAATTCTTTAGAAGGAAAGAGTCTGGGAGATAGATGGTCCCTGAAGTTGAACTGGCTCCACAGCAGCCAAGGTCTCTTTCCAAAGGAAAACAAGATGAAATTTGGAGTTGCTATTCAGTAAGTTTGGTGCATCTAAATGGCTATATAACCAATTATTTTTTCTTTTATTTTTCAATGATTTCTGGGCTCTTTTCTAGACATGGACTACCTCTAAAATATTGAAGGTTTAATTAGCCAAGCAACTGTCTTTCCTCAGAAGGTCAATGACTTTAAAAGGAAGTGGAGTTTTATATCTATTTTAATTGCATTTTTATCAGAGATTAACCTGATAATTGAGATAAAATGCTGACAACCTTAAAATAAGGAAGAATAAAAATGCACTTATTTTATATAAAATAACTCCTCATTCTATACAGCTTATTATGCTTGGCATTGGGAAAAGATAAATATCTACTTTTAAGAAGGTCAAAATCTAACTGTGGATAAGAAATATATACCTATAACTTTACTACAAGCAAAGTTCTATTTTTCTGGAAAAAGCTCAAGGGTGAATCAGTGAGCGGGAGCTGGTGGACAAATTGGTGGTATCTAGAGGCATTTCATTATGGTCAGGCTTTTACTTTTCATAATAAAAGAATGTCAATGTGAGGATGGTAATGAAAATTCATTACTGATGTTGACAGTAGTTGCTAATACTGGAAAAGTGAAATTTAATGGAAGAACTTTAGAGTAGTTATACAAAAGTAATACTGAGTATAGTTTTCATAACTATACCTGTTGTCTATTTATAATATAGCAGAACAAGTACATTGATAATCATACTTAAGGAACTGAAAAGGACCTGTAGATTATTTAAGTCAATTCTTCATTTTAAAGAAAAATCAATCAATCAATTAATCAATCAACATGTTGAGGATAATATATGAGAAAAGAAAATAAACTACATTTGCTTCCATGATCACAAGGAATTGTAGTAATTGCCTTAGAAGTAGAAAGCACTTGTTTCAGAAAATATCTTAATAAACATTTGGTTGCTAAAATAAGAGTCTTTGGGCCTGATCCAAATAAGAGAATTTTTATATCAAATTGTATCACATTATAATACAAGAAACATGTTTACTTTCCTACTGCTATGACTGTGAAACAGAATGTGGCCAGCACAGTGGTGGGAGTGATTCCAAGGTGTACAGGAGAAAAGATGATTAATGGATGCATAGACATAAGAAATTTACTCTGCAACATGGTACCAAGTAGAATTTCAGAAGCTGACCAATTAAAAGTTCTTGTGTTGGAGATGGTTAGTGAATTTTAAAACTCGTGGAATTAAACTGTAATTTTTATTCGTATTTCACTAAAATTACCCTTACACTACCTTCATCATCTGCAAAACTTCAATAATAGCTTCATACTAACAGCCATATATACGTTAGAGGAAAAGTGAAGAAAGAGCTAATCCAACTTGGGTCAATATGGGGAAATGGATAGCATGTTTCAGAGATGATAAAACGGTGCTTATGAGCTAGGCAATCACAGAAAAACAGCCTGCAGACACTCAGGAGGCAGATTTTAAGAAAGTCCACTTTTGCCCAGTTAGGAAGGAAGGAGATAATTAATGGAAGTTGGAGTGGAAAATAAATCCTATTATTTATTTTTTATTTAAGTTTAGTCAGTACATAATATTTTATTAATTCAGGTGTACAATATAGTGATTAAACATTTACATACCTTACAATGTGATTACCACACTAAGTCTAGTAGACCCTACTATTATATCAGGCAAGATTTAAGCCTTTCTTTTTTTTTTTTTTTTAATTTTTTTGGGTGACAGGAATTTGGATTATAAACATGATAAAATATACAAAGTGAAAATAGCCAGGTTATATATAATAATAGCATTCTCACTCACAATCTATAGCAACCTACCCGGGAAACCTCCTTATCTACAATAAACTGCCCAGGAAGCCAGCCTCCTATAAATTAGAATTATAGAAAGCCATATTGCTATCGCTAGTGACAATCCAAGAAGTTAAACAATAACTTGTGCAACAGTTGGCCCCAAATGTTCAGGACTTAATTAGTAACTAACAGTTTGCCTAATTTTTATCCCTGTTTCCAACTTAGAATCAATCAGAGAAAGCTCAATGTGCACTCCTACTCAATCATATAGGATGTGCCTTCTATTTAGCCAGCTTACAAGTTCTCCAGGACAACAGCTTGTAGTCAAGGCACCCTTGAAGCCTTTCCCTTTTCCACTACAAAGCTTTTCTGGCTCCTCTGTTTGCCTTTCAGAACCTGCCAAAATTCAAGAGAAAGGCTGTTGACTCCTGTGCTGTATAGCAAGCTCTGAATAAACAGCCTTTTTTTTCCTCATCTGATGGATCTTTGTTTATTTCCACAAATGTAAAATATTGTTTGAAGAATGAATTGAGATTTCCACTCCCCCCCCCAAAAAAATATTGAAAACCATTATGTAATCCAACACTTTTGTCACATAGATTGAAAACTTAATTTTGAAGTATATAATTATACCAATGATTTTCGACCTCTTGAACATTAGACTCACTTGGGAATTTTGAAAACATCTGATGCCTAAGCCTTATCCCTAAAGAAACTGAGAGGAGCCAAGTGTAAAAATGTACTGTTTCAAAATCTTTATAGATAATTCTAATGGGCTGAAAGAGTCTGGGATCTCTGTCTTAGAAGGTGGTAAAAATTAGATGCAAACACAGGAAACTGAATTCCTTACCTGTTTTTCACTACCTTGTGGCATTTAAAATCTTTCATCTCAATGTGAAATAAGAAAGGTAATCCAAAGAAATATAGTAGCATCCCTCCTGGCCAGAATTCAAATACCAAGCAGCTTCACTGGCCTAACAAATGTGATGAAGGAAAGCAAAAATGACCTCTAGATAGTCAAAATAATGTCACTTGGTCATAGAGGATTCCCTCAAGCCTTTACTCAGAAAATAGGTATTCTTATTTTATACACACTTTTGACAGGTTTGGAAATCTGTTTTTCAGATTTATAACCTCTATGAAAGGGGTGCTGCTTCATGCAGTTTGTTTGATTGCCCTGAGAAATGACACCCAAGAGCAATCAAGGAATTGAGAAACGTACAAAAGCCACAAATTCAGGACCTGCATAACTGCTTATACCACACATCAGAGTAGGTCCTGGGGTCACAAAACAACCAGAGATATCATTTCTGGGGAAAAAAATTCCAGCTTAAATAATTGAAATATATATCTGTTACTCTTTGGCTAGTTAAAGACACCAATTTTCAATTATTCAGAAAACTGAATTTTTCAAACAGTATATTCTTTGAGATTTTTGTACAGCAGAGATCCTTCAAAGCTTACCAATACTTTTAAAGTTAACTAAAATAAATAAGTAAAACTGTTTTAGCTCTTGATCCACCCCCCCCCCCAAAAATGCTTACCCACAAAGGTATACTTTGCGAAGACCAGGAGTCTATCACTTCGAACTATGAACTTTGCTTCATTCTTAATTAATCTTCCTTAGCAAATGCCGTTTTTTAAAATGTTTTTTTTTCCTTAATTTTTTTTTCTAAAATGGGTTCTGATTATCTACAGCAAGTGAAAGAGTCTTTGTTTATAGTAATCTCACTCCTATTGCTTAAATAAAATCCTCAGAGCTAAGTCACAACTGAAGTCAACATTCAGTATAGTAGAAATGTCCTCTAGTGAGCTTTGGGTTTCTGTCAGTTCTAATCTTTACAGTTTGTAGCCTAAACTAATAAACCAATGCCCTTGATTATTGTATTTGAATGATATTCATGTGAATGACACAAAGACAAATATAGACAATAAGTATATTCATTTAATATTTAATGTTCCTCTCCTGCATATGTTTTAGGGAACATTTAGTATATTGCCTACTATAATGGTGCTTGAAATGAGATGGCAGCTTCAGTAATAATAAATGTAATCGATATATTTATTTTAATGGAGATCACAATCAATTTGAAACATTATAAGCAATGTTTACAAAATTCCTCAAATCCAAATATGGAAAACATTTGAACAGTAGGTGTCAAATTTCATTCAAATATTTGTCATCAAAAGACACCTCTGAATAGACTCTGGAATTTATAATTCTCAAGATAGACATCAACTGTCACCCTTCTTAGTCCATGGACTACTCCCAGGCTGAGTCAGAAGGAATAAAATTAAAAGGTATTACTTATTTACATATTACTTGAAGTGATTGTCAAAAGAATGACTTAAAGTAGGTTGAGTGGCACCTAATACCTGAGTGTTTGGTGCCTGGTAAAAAGCCTATACACAATTTCTTAGACCTGACCATTCCACTATTCCAAAGTCTTTACCTAGCAGAAGGCTACCTCCTCCCCCCTCCCCAGACTTGGTGTACAGCCAGAGAACTGCACTTTCTGAAAGGAGGTGCCATCAGGGACACAAGACCCATGGCCAGTCATGCTCTTACACGTATTTGTGCTCCTAGTTCCAAGACCTTCATTCCATGGTCTCTTTATCTGAGTCCTTGAGCAGGGGTCTTGTTCAGGTACCTCTGCTAAGATCTCCTTTTAGGGGTGGGTAGAAGAGAAAAAAAACCTTAAAAATACATTTCTCCACTCTGATTCAGCACTCACACTTTTTCACTCCTAGACCATCCCCCTCACTCTACCTCCCATCTTAGGATTCATAAAGTTACCAAAGCCTTTTGTTTGGGGCTCCTTCAGCAGTGAGATGATCCCACATCTGTGCTCACTCACCCGACCTTCCACTCGTACACCATTCCACGGGGGAAAATAGAAGAGGTGGAGTCAGCATTTCCTCTGGTTTTAGACTCTTATTTATACCATAGCAGTAAGTGATAAAAGTGATTAACTCTTTCATTTTTGGTTTGTTGCTTTAATCAGCTACTCTGACACCTGACAGCTCAGCTCTCTCTATCCCAGCTCCTGACACTAACCCACATTAGTTTCAACCCATATTTTGATCCAGTCCCCAAAGAAATCTCATAATAAAACATTTCTGCAATTGATAAGATTTAATAACTTAACATTAGTGTACTTCATTGCCACAACTTTAGGGGGCATGTTGTATTACAACTCATAAGGCTTGAAGAGTAATTAACTGAATGTCTGAAATTTGGGACTTCTTCACTCTCCACTGGATGATGTTATGTTTCTTTTTTATTAATCCCTTTACCATATAGTGAGTAGTCCTGTGCCATCCCTGAGCAATCCAAGACTCTCAACTCTCAAACATTAGCATCCTCAAGCCTAATCTCCTCTTTACATGCTTCATTTCTGATGAAAATTCTCTTCGATCTGTGCTCTGCTCTTGCTACATACCTGTTGTTATAACAGCTTAACCTTAATGAGCCACACAGGACAGTATGATGGAGACTTTCATTTCATGAGCCTTTCAGCAATGCTTACACCCATTCTTGTAAACAAATACTCTTCATCTTTTTATAATTCCTAAAATTGGATATGTACCTTCCTGGGAAAGCCTCCAACACGATTTTTATATAATGACTATTCCCGATTGTCAAAAAACTGTTGGATGCTAATGAAATCATTCCCAAGCTCTCAGCCCATAATACGGAGACTAATCTACACAATTGAGAATCAGAAGTTTATTATATGGAAAATCACAAATAAAATACTGAGATGTTGGTAGTGATGGTGTTGGTAGCAGAAGTAGTTTTTGGTGTTCGAGGCTGAGACATGACTACATGAGTATTTTATTTCAAGAATTTTTGCTTATATGTTCATTTGCAAAGCACAAAAACAGATTCACAAAAGGCTCTTATAATAAAATAAAACATATTTAAGCTAAAAACAAAACAAAACAAAAAAAAACCTACCATATTTGCTTAAGCAGAGGTTTTCCCAGAACAAAAGATGAAAGTTAACCAATATCACCATAAAAAAAATTAATTAATTAAAAAAAAGAGAGAAAGAGAGAGAGATGACAGAGAAAACGTTTGGAAGTTTCCTGGCTCCTGAGATATGTTTCCTGTCGTTTTCCTCAGGCCTTGAGAATACATGTAGGACCATCACCATGTCAGGGTAAGCCTTTTTTGGGGGGCATGGGTAAGTGACTCAAACAATAGATGTAGAATAGCAGGATCTTTTGAGAAAGCAATCAAGGCTTTGTTTCTTACAGTTTCTAACAATCTACCCACTGGCATTTAAGGCCTCAAAGAGGATTAAAGATCAGCCTAGAAAAAAGAAGACATCAAAATTTCAACATAGATTTTTTTTTATATATGTGGAAAGAAAAAGAAATAGAAATCAAAACAAGTTTTATTAACAAGAACTTGGCTTTAATAAAATAAAGAATTTTTGAAATTTTCAAAATGTGGTTTTGCATATAATGAAGAAATTCTAAAAGAGTTAGAATTTTGAACTGATGCCATGAACTCTTGAGTGAGGAAGAAATTGAGAGGATAAAACATCAGATTTCCTAACCTCAAGGAGGCAATGAGAATTTAAGAACTTCTTCAAGATTCTGAGTAGAGGTGTGGTTGTAGAGAAAAGGGAAGGAAGAGGTAGAAAATTTAGAAACAAATTGGAAAGTTATAACAATACCCCATATATGTTCTCTGTTAGGGTTTTAAAAAAATAAAAATGGAAATGGGAAGACAAAATAAAATTATCAGTCAAGCATAAACAATACCTCTTAAGTTAGTTTAAATTAAATTATGAGGACATAAAGCAAATTCCCAAAATATACCTGATTCAGTGAATATATATGTATTTATATTTAATATATAATTAATTATACATGTTCATGACATTTAATATTTATTAAACATATAATATTAAATATAAATGCATGCAATAATAGATAATTATAAAATAATATATAAAATATAATTAATTATTTATTATATAATATATATTTATATGTGTTAACTCCCCCCCATTAGATATTATGCTTTCATTTTGGGTGACAGAAACATAAGAACAATTCAGCAAAACTGTGTTTATGACTAGAGCTTATGTTCTGTGAAAGCTTTCTAAGAATAACTGTGTGTATTGCTTTTCTATTGTTACTGTAAGAAATTACCACAAACTTAGTGCCTTAAAATAACACAAATTTCTCATCTTACAGTTGTGGTGGTAAAAGTCTATAAGTCAAAGTGTCAGCAGTTCTTCAGTTGCACCTCATTCCTTCTGGAGACTCCAGGGGAGAATTTGTTTCCTTATCTTTTCCAGCTATTGGAGGATGCCTATGTTCCTTGGCCCACCTTTAAGGCCACCAGCTTAACATCTTCAAATCCTTTGTTACTCTGACCTCTGCTTTCATTGTCTGAGTCCCCTGCCTCCCTTTATAAAGCACCTTGAGATTATACTGGGCTGACCCACATCATCTATGATTATCTTCCTATGTCAATATTTTCAGAGTCTGAAAAATTCTCGTTGCCATATAAAGTAACATATTTACAGGTTCTGGAAAATGAAGCTTAGATATCTTTGGGGGAATATTATTCTGACTACCACAGTATACCAGAACATAAAACATAACCTTTGTTAAATTAGAACCGAGGTGTAGATTTAGCATATTATAACAAAAGCTATTGTCCTTTTGGAGAACATGAGTTTTTCTTGAAAATCCAGTTAATTATTTCCAATCCAATTCTTACACTAATTTCTGGTTTTATTCTTCTCAAACAGGCATGCAAGGAAAATTAGCTAATTGGCTAACATTAGTAATTATTGGGAAATTATTTTCTGCCATTACTAACAAAAATATTGTCCTCATTAGGTTTAATTAATGTGAGAGAAACTTTAAAGTGCAGAGCTAGTTTATGACAGCATCATGCCATTGATACCCTACAAAAATTCATCATTCACCCCATTCAAAAGCAAAAAAAAAGGCGAAGGGATTTCCAAATTTTATTAAACATGTAGTTTTCACTAGAATTAAATTATGCTCAATAAATTTATATACTTTTTCACATTAAATATTACTTAACAACATATATTACTGATGTTTACATGACAAGTTATTAGATAGAATAATTTATACCTTTACAAACTTATTAAACCTTTTGATAGCCAGTCTTTTCCCAAGAAGGATTAAAGTAGATCATGTGTTCACATTAGCTCATGATAGCCTTAGCCATTAATATTGTCACCTTTAACTAGAAGAATCATTTGCTAATAAACCATATAGGAATTCCATCACCATTTTTTTCTAAATTAAAACACAAATAGAAGATAATTTAATTTGTTGCTTTACTTCCCCACGTCGATATATGTAGGGGGAAAAAAGAAAAACACACAAATACCTAGAGGTAAAAAGGGGATATCATGGAGCAGCAGGTGTTGATAAGGGCATATAAGAGACTGTGGGCAAATGGGACTTAATGTGGAAATAGAATGTCATCTTGGGAACTTTGGTAAAAACTGGGAGAGAACTTTGAGGGATGAGCAGCAGCCAACAATGCTACAGGATTTCTTAAATGTAAACATTAATGAAAGGAATAACTATCAGACATCCAAGAAACACCAGAGAGCAAAGAAATTAAAAACAAACATAAGGCATTATCTCCAAGGAAACAGGTGCCAGAGCAGCCAGAGCAGGAGTCAAACTGAATGAAACTAATGATAAAGGTGAAAAATATTTAATCAATGGAACATCAGCAGGAATTGTTAGCAATACATAAATAAATAAATAGACAAACTTCCTGGAGATCTTGAATATGAAAAAGAAAAATAATATTTCAATTAAAAATAGTCAGTAGTTGTCCTGAACAGTAAACAAAATGAAATTTGGATTCAAATATTATTTTTTCAGTGTATCAGAAAGGAATTGTGACATGAAAACTATAAAAATTGAAACAAAGATAAAGAAGTGGAGTTTGAAGAGAAAGGAAAGACTAATAGTAATTACTGATAAAAACACTACTTTATACATTCTGAGCTTACATTGAAATGCCCTGTTAAACATTTTTAAAAATAATTCTTAGTTATTTAAATTTACTAATTTATTCTTTTGTATTTTTATATAGACAATAAAAGCATCTTCAAACAATAACAAATATTTTCACTACTAATTCTCTGAATTTCACAAAAATTAAAAAGATATTCACAATTTATAGTAGCAAAAATAATAAAACTTCCATTTCATCAGCAAAAGAATAAATTGATAAAAGTATGAAATATTATATAGCACTTAAAAGTAATAAACTGACAAATAGAAACATGAATGGATTTAAAAAACTGATTTTGAATAAATTAGTTGTGGAAGAAGAATTGTGTTGGGATGTATTTTAATGTAACATGTTAGAGGATACATTAAATGTTATCATTCATGGTTTGTGGATTTTACATATATAAGTAACAGCAAGAAAATATATTAGAAACAATCACCTGAGATATGTTATAATGGATGTTTGTTGGAAGAGAAAAACAAACCTGGGAATGGGAGGTATGTGTAAAAAAGTCAAAAATAAGAATTGGGGGATTACTTGGACCAATGAAGAAATTATGCTACCAGATTAGGAATATTGGTTAAAACAATGCAATTCTTCCTAGCTAAAGCTTGCTATATCAAGCCAAACCAAACCAAACACAAACATTACAAAATTTAAAAATAAAAATAAGTAGAGAGTCAAACAAAACAAAACAAAACAAAACAACAGTTATATCACGTTGTCTCTGCCTTTTCTGGAAGACACTTGAAAAAGAAGGCAAAACGTATAATCGTTCTAACTTTTATTATTAGAAAAGTAGTTATAGTGCGCCCTCTTCAGACTAAACTCTAAGCAACACATTTGCATACTTTATGGACTCATATTGTGGGGATAAACTGACAATTTCTCATTAACATCGCAAAGTCTAAAGAAATGTAATTCATAATTCATTCTAACAGTGCTGTCTGATAGTAATCTAAGTCTTGGCCATGGAGCATAATTCGATAGCCACTATGTGAGCAACAGCATGAAAGGTGCAGACCTGCTCTTTTCCAAAGAACTGTGCCTCACCGAAGATTACCTGTATGCACCAAATTTTTTTAAAAAATGCAAACATTATTTATGAATTCAGATAAAAAAGTAACCCAGATCTTATGGTATTATCTGAAACTAATAAAAGTAAATGACTTAGAGTGTCCCAAACTTACATCTAAATAAATAAATTAGGAATTATCTCCAAGAGTTGGAAGGAGGGGTTTCCAAATGTGAGCTCCTTCATAGAATAAGCCTTATTTTATATCTAAGATACATGACTTTTAGGATAGAAATTACTTCATTTTGATGGATTTAGCTCTTTATCTTTTAACCTGTAGGGAAAAAAATATAGTAGTGATAAGGAAGGTCTGGACACACTGCTTGTGTTTAGTATTGACATTACCAATATTCTACAGCCTGTAAAGTTGTTTGCTCCAAATTTAATTTCTGTCTTTCAAATACTGTTTGTATTCATTGGCTCCTGTGATGATTTCTGGGGATTTGGATGCCAGGATTGATTAAGTCACTGCCAAAGCTCTACTCATAGACAATCTGGACTGAGACTATTGTTTCCCCAAGGGTTTCTCCACAGTGTTAGATATGTGAATCCAAGAGAAAAATAGCAGGTCTTGTTGATCAATAGATAGAATCAAATGTAGCTGAATGGCAGCCTCTGGGAGAAATCTAGGAGACATTTTGCTTAAATAACTCTAACAAGCTGCTTATTGTCTACAAACTCCACACATGGAAATCTCTGACATAGATAAAACCTCCTTGATGCTTGAAATTAGGGAAGAAAATTGAAAGACCAATGTTAAAATCTGTTTCTCAAAGTTCAAACTATGAATTACTTACTTCAGATTTGCAGAGATATGCTTATTAAATATTCAGATACCTTGGCCTTACTTAGGGTCAACTAAACTCTCTGAAGTAGGCACTAAAAACACACATTTTAACAATTCCCTCACAATAAAATACTAACCTAGAGGATTTTAATTGTAATTCAGTGACTTAACAATTCTTTATTATTGCTCATTAGACCAAGATCTGTTAGATGGCTCAGAAGTCATTGATTGTTTATTATAAATGCAATATGAGTCCTCGCATTATAGGGATCTTTCCTGAGTGACAATCTACTTTTCATGTGTTAAAGAACAATGAGTAATTCCATAATATTAGAAACCATGGATTTCAAATCTCATGTTTCTGTGTAAATAATTAAATGTTTTATTTATTTTTTAAATTAAATTTATTGAGGTGATGTTGGTTAATAAAATTAATAGGATTTTAAGTGTACAATTCTATAGTGCGTAGCCTGTATATTGCATTGTGTGTTCACCATCCAAAGCTAAATTTTCTTCTATCACCATATATTTGACCCCCTTTACCTTTAACTACCTCCTCACCTCCTTGGTAGCTACTAAATCATTGTTTTTGTTTGTTTGTCTTGTTTGTTTGTTGCATCTCACACATGAGTGAAATCATATGATTCTCAGCTTTTTCTGACTTATTTTACTTTGCATGATTATCTCAAGATCCATACATATTATCACAAATGGCAGTGTTTCATTTTTTTCTTAAGACTGAGTAATATTCCATTGTATATATGTACCCCATCTTCTTTATTCAACACTTTGGTCGTTCCCACATCTTGACCACCATGAATAATGCTGCAATGAACACTGGGGTACGTATATTTTTAGAAAGAAATGTCTTCAAATTTTGCAGGTAGATACCCAGAAGAGAGATTACTGGGTCATATGGTAATTCTATTTTTTACTTTTTTGAGAAACTTCCATGCTGTTTTCCATAGTGGCTGTACTAATTTACATTCCCACAATCAGTGTATGAGGGTTCCTTTTTACTACATGACATTATTAAAAAAAATTAAAAAGACACAAATTAAAGGGGATATTTTGCATTTATGGATTGGAAGAATCAACATTGTTAAAATGGCCATATTACCCAAAGCAATGTACAGATTTAATGTAATCTTTATCAAAATCCCAATGGCATTTTTTTTTTTTAAAAGAGGACCAAAAAAACATCAGATCTTTATGGAATGACAAAAGATGCCAAATAGCCAAAGCAATCCTGAGGGGAAAAAGAAAAAAGCAAAAACCAAAAAACAAGTTCGGAGGTATTACACAGCCTGACTTGAAATTACTTCAGAGCTACAATAATTAAAACAGCATGGTATTAGCAGAAAAACAGACAGACGGACCAATGAAACAGAATTGAGAGCCCAGAAATAAACCCACAAAAACATAGGCAAATAATTTTCAACAAAGGAGTCAAAAACATGCAATGAAGAAAAGAAATAATGATAACATGCAATGAAGGAAAAAAAAAGTGATACTGAGAAATTTGGAAAGCCACATACAAAAGAATGAAACTAAATGTTTTAATATATGATAATACTCAAACTTTTAAACAACTCTTTAGGATGGTTGGTTGAGTCTACTGTTAGTTCAGAAAAAATTTTGGTCAGGGTGTACTATTGCATTATCATTCTTACTTAGGAGTTAGTGATTTAGCTTTGAAGGACCACTAAATGAGACTGGGAGGATCCTGAAAAATAACTGGAAGAAAGGAAAATAAATTCATCTGCTTATTTAAGGCATGTGTTAGCTTTTAGAGCAACTAAATATGCCTAGGTATCCTACTTGCTTTATTATTTGAAAAAAAAAAAAAAAGAAAGCAGTATTAATAAGAAAAATAAATTAAATTAGACAAAAAAGAAAATGAGTTAAAACAAAATTTAATATAAAAATTTAATTATCTAGGATAATTTCATAATGCTAAGAGAAAAATAATATATTAAAAAATCTAAAAGGGAGAAGATAAGAAAGAATTAGCAAAAAAAAGAAAAAGAAAAAAGCACTTACAGATAACTAAAATAAATTCAAATAGAATTTTTAAAAAGTACTAGAAATTTGAAGAATAAAATAACAAAATAAATATGTAAGAACGCAAGAACCACTTATAAGGATGCAGATTAAAAGAACAATCTGAACAATGTATATGAGAAAGTCCAAAGTTTAACACCCATGAGGAGAAATGAAAATAGTCTTCTAGAATGAAGTAGTTGCGAATCTTCAGAAAAATCTTTTTTGTTGGCTTTCCATGCTTTAAGTACTCTCCAGGAAATCCCTACCCCACCTCATCCCCCAAATCCAGACTTGAATGACAAAGAAAGACTATTTGGTAACTCTCCAACAAACTTATCCCAGTTTGGGGGACAGAAAAAATAGATATTGTGTTTCCCATCCTCTGAACAACATAACTCTTTTCTACCCACTTTGCCCCCAAGGCCCTTACCTGTCTGCAAAACTCTTCTACCTCATTAAACGGTCCATCTGTAACAACAGACCCACGATGAAACCTTTGAAAATATTTTTTTCACCTATATTATTAGTAGATTAGTACCATAGTTATTTTTCAGAATTATTTGAAATATTTGATTTAATTATTTATGGAACTATAGCTACATAAGGAGCTATATATAAGCAATTTCTGTCATAGCCACCATTTTAAATATTGTACCATTTGTCAGGTATTAGTTAGATCATCTACCCCAAGTTAGAGTTATAAAATGTGAATACCATATCCATATAATAAAAAAATAAAAATAAATCAGCACCTGTTAAGTGTTGTTTATTTTATTTAAGTACACTAAAACTTAACCTCAAAACAACTCTACAGGGTACGTATTATTATTTCTGTTTAATATATGAGGAAATGAAAATGAGGTTAATTAGCATGTCAAAAATAACATATCTATAACACACTGGCAATCATATTTGATTTTAGGTTTCTATGACCTCCAAACTCATGCTCTTTTCTTAATGATACATACCACTACATGTGTTCTCTAGGCTTATAAATGAAGGCAGCCCCTGCCATCAAGCATTCACATTTTAATTCTCCACGAAGAAATTCTTAAATTCTCTTCCTTGTTAGCTATATAAGGTATGTTATCTGATACAACTTAGAATAATTATAGAAGTACAAATAAAATATAATATAACAATAACATGTGAATTACATTAACTTATGTTAGAGAATTTTCAAATCGTTCTACTTTACAAAACTAAAGTTGCCTTATATGGCAAATTTAAATCTCATATTTTGTAAAACCTGTATTTTAGAGTACATAGATAGTAACAGTGAGTTTTAAAACTAACTTCATTTCATCAAAACTATGTGAGTATAGATAGATAATTGTTAATAATAAAGAATTTGCCATAGTTCATTTTATACTAAGTCCTACACATATGTAGGAGTTGTTTTATGTTCTGTAACATTACATGGTTGGTTTATTAAAACATTGTTCAAATACCACAATTATTGCCATAATTTTAGGTAAATTTAAATTAATGTGTCTGCTTTTGATACATTTCATTTACATTAGGCAAACATGAAATTATTGCCACATTTTTGATAAAACCTCATGCATTATTTCAGCTTGTTCATTGGTGCCCAATATATAAAGTGTTTTGTTTTATTTTGTTTTTGCTTTTAAGAAAAATTTATATCACTTTCTGCACTCCCACTTTTTGTTGTATATTTTAAGAACACTAGTAGTAAACTGCATGACAAGTTAATTAATCAAGCTTTGTACAGTAAAATATAACTTTGCATTTTTGGATGTTTACTAGTTACAAAAATATGCTAATGGTACATAATTGCCTTTTGCCTTATGGCACACTTCAGGCTCTTAAATGAGAAAGTATCATTCTAAGAGCATTCAAGACTCCAGAGAGGCTATTTTTTCTTAAAAGCAAGTTTGATGCACAAGTTTTTCTTTCAAAAAGATTTTACCAGAAAATATAGTACACTGAGATTGGCAAAATACAGCTTTTTGCTCTCTCTCTATACATCATTAATGTCAGCTGTTTAAAAATGAATGTCTCTGAGCCAGTTTGCAGCAAGTTTTATGGCTGCAAAAGTGTTTAGTCAGAATGTGATTTGTTTCCGACACCAGATGCTGCCTATGATGTTTTTGTAGGGAGAGAATAATGAAGGGAAGTGGCTGCATAGATTCTGTTCATTAGGCTTTTCATTTAAATCAGGTCACAGTTCAAGACATTCTGACAAGGTAGTGCCACTCCTATACTGATCCAAGATTATCATTTTGATAGACAGTGAGCATTCCACCTCAACAGCTTTTGAGCAATGACTTCAGTTTACAGTTTGCTAAGGCAGCATTTGTTTTATATTAGAATATGAGAAGGGTGGAAGAGTTCACCGAGTAATCTGCTTTTGGAGGTTAATTCAATATGAGGAGAACACAAAGCTTTCCTGTCACTTGTCAACTCATCTATTAACAAGAAGGGAGAATTAATTGACACATTTGAAAGTGAATATGTTCAGCTTCTTAAGCATGAAGACTTTTACTTATATAGCTACTAAAAGACCAGGATATTTCTAATTTGTGATCCAGTATAATAGATGGAAGGGAAGAGTCCAGATCAACTGCAAAACTGGTGGGGATGAAGCAGAGCAAAAGCTCATAGCTACAAATTTGCATACAGCTAAGAAATAGTTATTTCTTTTTAACACGTTGCAGTCAAATCCAAACATTCTGCTCAACATTTGAAGAGTCACCTGCTTTTTGAGAGAGGTCATTTCTAATTACCTGGAAGCACTGATCGTTCTCCTAAGCTTCACTCTTTCTAAACAGGAAAATCCAACTATCCTCATCAGCTTGAGACTTGTTTTCTCCCCTCAGCTATAAGCTTTGTTCTATTCTTTCATTGACTCTACCTAAATAGCTTACCAAATGTATTTATTATATGTGTGTGCCTATGTTCCCTCTATTTTCCTCTGTTCATTTCTACTATTGTTGCCTGTTAGATTCTTTAATGTTGTCACAAGTCTATCCTCTACTTTCTTAGACCCTCTGTTAGTGAACTTGATTTGAAAATGTACTAGCCACAAAAATTATATCAAATTAATGATAAATATAAATATAAGAACTAAACTATAGAAATTTTAGAAAAAAATACATGAGTAAATTTTTGTTATTTTACATTATGCAATTGTTTCTGAGACATGACACCAAAAGCACAAGTGACAAAGAAAAAATAAATTGGATTTTATCAAAGCAAAAACATTCATGCTACAATTATTACCATTAAAAAAGTGAAAAGACAATCCACAGGATGGGAGAAAATATTAGCAAATCATATATCTGATGAGAGACTTGTACTCAGAACACGTAAATAACTTACAACTCAATGATAAAAAGACAAGTGGCCATTTAAAAAAGAGGCTGTGCACCTGACTAGACTTTTCTCCAAGGATACACAAATGGTCAATAAGCACATGAAAATATGTAAAAACATGTTTAGCATAATTAGTTATTAGGGAAATTCAAATAAAAACCATGATGATATACAATACTACAATCACACAGATGGCTATAATAAAGGATACAGACAATAAGTGATGACAAAAATGTGGAGAAACTGGAACCCTCATACACTGCTGATGAAAGTGTAAAAGGTACAGCACCATTGGAAAACAGTCTGGCAGTAGCTCAAAGTGTTAAACATAGAATTGCTATATGATTAATGATTTCATTTATAGGTATATACCCAAGAGAAATAATATATGATTACACATAAAAAAGCATGTGATTGTTCATAGAGCATAATTTATAATAGCCCCAAATTGAAAACAACTCATTTTTTAATTGACTGATGAATGTAAAAACAAAATGTGGCATTACTTAATAAAAAGGAATGAAGCACTAATAAATGTTATGATATGTTTAAACTTCGAAAACATTAATCTACATGAAAAAAAGCCAGTTACAAAATACTATGTGTTATTTAATTTTATTTATATGTAACATCCAGAAACTAAATTAGTGGTAATCCAGGCTTGGCATGAGAGAAGGTGGTTGGATGAGGAATTATTGTTAATAGGTACAGGATTTCTTTTGGGGATAATGAAAATGTTATTAAATTAAATTATGATGATGGTTGCACATCTCAGAGAATGGACTAAAAACCAATGAATTGTATACTTTAAATGAGTGAGTTTTGTGAATTATATTTCAATAATGCTATTTAAGAAATGGTGCTAGTAACAAAAGAGGATATTGACTTTTAACTTCTGCTTTAAACACAACCATAAGTGTATGAATTTATCTACATTTGGTTGCAATTCATTGTTGGGTCACAACATCAATTTAGTTGAGTAAGTTAAGGATGTATGTAAACATGAAATAAAATAGAATAAATTTGAAAGGAACATAATAGAATAGAATACAATAGAAAGGGAAGGAAAGCAAAGGAAGGAAACAAACAGAATAAAATAGATTAGTGGACTTAAGTACAATAAGTTATATTTTACTATGGCTGGTGATTAAAAAAATGTGAGAAACACTGATATATACATTCAATACTTCCCCTCCCTGCCTAGGCAAGTAGATGAAAATATTGGACAAGTAGAAGAAATTATTTTATCTTCACAAAACTATCAGACTGAGTTTAAATGACCATTTATTTTTACACTTGCTATTTGTCATCAGTGAATAGGATCCCATGCTTCTAAAAACACTAGAAGATTGGAGGAGAGAGAGCGCTATACAAGACTTTTCTCAGAGAAATAAAACTTGGATGTTAGCCAATGTTTATATGAATGACAACAGTGGCTTACACTATACTCCTTTGGCAGAAGACTTAATTTTTCTTACTTTTGTCTGCTGTTTTATTTGGCTTTGGTGTTTCTTAAAGTGTGATACCGTTTAAATCACAATCACACAGTTTCATATTTGGCTGTGTCATTATTGCCCATAGCATAGCCTGTCTGAAATTGTTAAAAAGTAGTCTATTGTATCTGGGGAGTAATTTATTCTAACATGAAAGTATATTCTATCAAATAAAGAATAAAATGATCTTCTTTTCCACACTATTCTAAGACATAGCCAGCAAAGAACAGAATAATTAAAATGAAGAGAGTACTCAAGAGGTGCAGTAGCTCCTCTTCTTTCCCTCCATATGACAATCAACTTGCTTACAGAGGCACCCAGTTTGCAGCTCTCCACAGTTATTCTCATTAATTCATAAAGCAGGAAGTATTTTATAGAGATATATGAAAGAGAAGAAAAATATTTCCATAAATCTGTTAATTACAAGGCATTACATAAGATTAAACTTTACAAAAAGGAATAAGCAAAGTCCAAAATATCTCAGCATCATTGTAAACCTCTCAATCACAACCTGGATACTTCATTAGCTACAAGGAAGAGTCAGCCAGAAAACAAATATAGGGAGCTTGAGATCCATGAGATGAAATCATGTTGGCAGGCAAGACACTCACAGACTGTGTCTTACCTCTACCACTCCAAACCCCCACTATTTCATAAGAAAAGAAGTATACTATTATAACAATCCAAAGCAGATCTATAATTCATTTTGTGTTTATTTCAGCTTATTATCTTTATTTTTAAAATAATAGTCAAATTTAGATTTAAAAAAGCTCAATTATTCTCAAGACTATTTCTTTTTCTGTATTAGAGAGCCCTAAACTGAAAGAAGAAATTTCCCCTTGCTAATTTTACATGGAGATTTCTGGATCACATGACTCTTCAGATTGTCACTATGAATATAAAATCAGAAGTCAAGTAATTCGCCTATCTTTTAAAAGGCTGTCTTCATGAGGCTCATTTCCCCTGAGGTGTTTTACTAAAAACTGCACATAAAAATTACACCTTTGAGATAAAAATACTTTTTGGGCTTTCCAGGCAGCCAGTCCATATTACCCTATTCTTCCCAAGGTCAGAACAAAGCAACCCTTACTAACAACAAAAATCTTAGCTGTCACACAGTAGAATGAAGCCTTTTCACTCAACAGAGAAAGCTTGATGCTTTCCATCAGCCTGTTTCTGTGAAGTGCTAGATGAAGGCATAGGAGTCAGATCTAAGTTCAAATTCTAAATTTTCTATTCATCAATCATATTACCAAAGATTCTTTGTTCTCTCATCTGCGTAATGGGAATAACACCTCCTGATAGGCTTTGGAGAATCAACATAGAATGTTAAAATATGATAATTTAGATAAAGTTCAATATTTAATGAATTTCAATTGAAGTTATTACTTGAGGGGGAATAGTAGGTTTAAATGACTATGTCTTTGTATCTTACATTTTTTTCTTGTAGATCTTATTGTTACGGTTACCTAACCACTGGCAGAAAAGTACTCTTGCTTTTTCTCTCTGCTGTATCAGAAAATAGGCAGAAATTGAATTGAAACTGAGCACAAAATCAGCTCTCAGAACTAAAATATGCAGAAAGAGAAGAAAAGTGTGCATATTGCTTCTCCAAAACTCTGGTTGTTGTATAAGCTTAAGCTAGAGTTTTTGAACTTCAGCATGCTCCTGGCATTTTATGCTGGATGGTTAGCTGTTATGGAGTGTGGGGGATTGTCCTGCCTGCATATTATACAATGTTTAACAGCATTTCTGGTCTTTATCCACTAGGGGCAGTAGCATCTCTACTTTCTCCCCTTATGACAGTTAGCTTACTTACTACCCCAACTTACAGCCTGGAGAGAGTCTTCAGACTATAAGGAAAGGAGGGGAGTCTAGACAGAACTCACTGGAATTCATGAGTTAAGAAGATAGAACTAAGATTCCAGGAGACCAAGACATTTAGAATTTTCAGAACAGAATAACTGAGACAAGAAACTTATACACAGCAGGAAATACATAGAGATTTAATCAAGTCAGTGAGCTCAATAGATTAGGGTTCTGAGGAAATGCCATAGAGTAAACCAAGCAGATAGAGGAAGAGGATGGGTGGAATGAGACCAGTCACTTGAGAGCAGATCAAGATGTAGGTAAAAACCCATCAAAGAAAGGTCCAGAAATTTGCAAAAAAAGGAGAAATAGAGGAAATCAGCATCTAGACAAGTAGCTGAAGCTGAAGCCTTGAAATGAAAATTTCAGGTATGATGATAATTAGGCCACCATTTGAAACTAGAAGAGTCAGATGTACTTCCCACTATAGTCATGTGTTGCTTAATGACAAGGATATGCTCTGAGAAATGCATCATTAGGTGATTTTGTCATGCATACATTATATGGTATGCTCGCACAAACTTGGATGGTATAGCCTACTGCACATCTAGGCTATATGGTACGACCTATTGCTCCTAGCCTATAAAACTGTTACTGTACTGAATATGGTAGACAATTGTAACACAATGATATTTGTGTATCTAAACATATCTAAACATAGAAAAGGCACAGTAAAAATATGATATAAAAGATAAAAAAGGGCACACCTACATAGGGCACTTACAGTAAGTGGAACTTGCAAGACTAGAAGTTGCTCTGGATGACTCATGACTGTGAAGCATGACTGGGCATTATGGTATAGATTTTATAAACATTTCACACTTAGGCTACACTAAAATTAAAAAAATATTTTTTTTCTTTGACAATAAATTAACTTTAGCTTACTGTAACTTTTTTACTCTATAGGCTTTGTATTTTTTATATTTTTTAACTTGTATTAATGCTTAGCTTAAAACACAAATACATTGTACAACTTACGTATTTTCTTTATATCTTTATTCTATAAACTTTTTCCTATTTTTATTTTTTATTTATTTCTTCTTTACTTCTTAAACTTTTTTTTGTTAAAAACTAAGATGGAAACACACACATTAGCCTAGGCTTACAGGGCATCAGGATCATCAATATCACTGTCTTCTACCTCCACATTTCACCCACAGTAAGGTCTTCAGGGGCCATAACAGGCATGGAACTGTCATCTCCTAAAATAACAATGTCTTCTTCTGAAATACTTCCTGAATGACCTGCCTGAGGGTCTTCTTGAAGAGGTGACACTCTTTTTAGAAATATGTTTATGATGGTTTGCTTGTTTCTTTCTTTCTTTCTTTCTTTCTTTCTTTCTTTCTTTCTTTCTTTCTTTCTTTCTTTCTTTCTTTCTTTTTTTCTTTCTTTCTTTCTTTCTTTCTTTCTTTCTTTCTTTCTTTCTTTCTTTCTTTCTTTCTTTCTTTCTTTCTTTCTTTCTTTTTATCATAGATTTGCTTATAAGCATATAATGCACCATGAATGCTCCTTTCCATTATGAAAACTTTTTGGTGTCAAGGTCCAGGTTTTTAAAGTTAAAGAATTTCTTGAGGTCTGCAAAAGCTTCTGCTAAACCCTTTGCTGTGAATTTTCTTGCAGGAACTTTTTTTTCTCCTGTAGTTTTCTCTTATTCAGCTATGCATTCCTGTTTCGACTCCAACAACCCCTCATTAGTCAATTCCTCAGGTAACCACCTCTAGGAGTTCCTCAGTGTCATTCTCATTGACGCCCAGGTTCAAGTTTTTTGCCATCTCAACCATAGCCTTGTTGATTTTTGCAGTTTTTGTGCTATGATGTTAGGATGGCTATGATTTTACCAAGGAGATAGGAATTTTTTAGCTCTATCATAATCTTATAAGATCATCATCGTATGTCAGTTCATCATTGATCAAAACATTTATGTGGTGCATGACTGTATTCTAGAAGTGAACTTGTGAGTATGCAGTGGGAAAAAATGAATAAGCTGATTAGATAATAAACATCTGAAAAATATGGTAAATCCTCACATTTGGCCAACCACTGATAAATTTAGTGGATGATTAAGATACATGGTACTTCTACATCACATATAATGGAGTGATAATACTAAAAAGGGGTCAAGCCAGCTCTTAGATGCTTTTCTTTCTAGCCTGTGTGAAACTCATTCTTTTTTGAGAATCTCTAAAATGCTTTCTTTTTATAGACCTGGTACTTTAATTTACTGACCTGTTTGTTTATGTAAATGTTCTTATCAATATGGTCTTTCTTCCTCAACTAAAATCTATGCCTCTTATAGTCAGTAATTTTATCATCTTTGCATTTCCCACGCTGCCTTGAAAAATGCTAAGTATTTAGAAGATGCTCTGCTAACCTGTTTAGAATGAATAATGAATATCAATACTCCCCAAATATAACCATCTGTTTCAGAAAATGACATGGGAGAATTGAGGGGTTTAGGAACACATTTGATGGCAATGTATGTGTGGGGGGTCATTGTTATGGCACTAGAAATGATATGAAGCTGGTCGCTTGGGTCTAATTTATTATGTAAATCCTAATGAATATAAAATGATATTAAATTAAACAATGAATTTAAATGAGGAGAATTAATGAGAAATTTCCATCTGCAAATTTCACCTAGACCACTGTTTCTCAAACTCTGTATTAGGATTCTCAAATGTGCTTAGAAAATAGATGAACTACACAATTTGGACCTTCCCAAGCAATTTAGCCTTTCTAAGGTGATAGTAAAGAATCAGTGAGAGCCATTCACACATGGACACAAAAGCACAAAAGGTAGAAGATGTATGTAGGGGTGGGGATGGGAGAGCAAATGCTGCGTGCTTGTCTATGTGCATGCAGGCTGGTAAAGTCTTTTATGATTACATGTATATTTAGGAACTAAATCTATTTCTATAGATAGTCAGAAGAAATTCTCAAGAATAATGCATATTTTTTTCAGGCAAACATAAAAACAAGCTTACCTCATGTAACTTATCTTATAATTGGACAGGACATATGTTGAAAATGGTTGGATAAAAACTAACTTTAGGCTAGGACTTTTAAGATTTCATGGGCATAGAGTGAAAGTAATATGAGGATTGAACAAAGTCATTCTCACAAGGTCAAAATTTCAGTGTTACTCATTGCTCTCTGACAAACCAAGAGAAACCAATTATAACCATAAAATTGGTCCAGCAATTGGATTAAAGTGGTTCCATTGAGTAAAACTATTTTTAAACAACAAAATATTTTATAATTTTGCTTAAAACTTCTATTTTTCCTATCCTAAAAATGTTGTTTTTCTCATTAAATGTATGTTAAAAAAGAATTTAACATATATAAAGAATATAAAGAATTGTGAAAAATTTATATTGTAGTAAAAAAATGTTGACTTA
This sequence comes from Eidolon dupreanum, assembly GCA_028627145.1. Taxonomy (NCBI): domain Eukaryota; kingdom Metazoa; phylum Chordata; class Mammalia; order Chiroptera; family Pteropodidae; genus Eidolon; species Eidolon dupreanum. The sequence continues at coordinate 99,390,627 of CM053503.1, read as the reverse complement.
TCAAATGGTACCTATGTAATGATTATAATGATATGAAATAGAGGTAAAGGAACAAAATATTGGGGATAGAACTTTAAAATAGTTGCACTAGTTAGTAGAGTTTACAGTTTATTTAAAATGCATGTAATTGTTTGCCTTTTTAAAAATTATAAGTAAATGTTATAAAAAATTAAATCACCACCTTTTCTAATCAGAAACCATTACAATTTAATAGAATTACTAACACTAAGACATTAATCAAAGAAAATGTCCATCACATATCTTTGGTGTCACTGTTTTATCTTTTTGTTTGCTTATATCAGAGGCAAAAGAGTCCTTTGAAATGATGTCTCGCCTTTTGATAAATACATTTATATAAGAATATTTAACATAACTCTTGATTTTTTTCACTGAGGAAGTAGCTGACAATAAAAAAAGTGTTCCACTTTTTGTAGTACTAGTTCTATCAATTTGAACTTGATTCATTTAAATGCAATGACATTAATTACACTGGCAAAAGCTCCAAAAGTACACTTTCTTTTATAGCAAAATTCCTTTTTAATGAAACATTTTCTAATCTGACAAAAAAGTGGGCAGGGGATGATTAGCCTCCTTATTATGAGTATTATAAGTATTAAACTCTTTTATATCAAAAGTCGTGGGTCCCTGGGTCCCTAAAAATGAATTATCAACTTTAAGCTAAATATTAAAATAGTTTAACTGCATTCAATATAGCCCAAAGCAATGTGTGTAACTATTACTTCTGGTATATTAGTAGAGCTGCATTTTTATTTGATGAATTAAAAAAATAACTTTATATATTTTTTCAATTTAAGATTCACTTTCTTAAAAAATTGATTGCATAATTCATCACAGTGGTTATAATTTAGGAGGCAATGATTCCTAATTTATAAGTCTTATAAAAAGATGAGAAGAAAACTTGTTATAAACTATAAGTTTAGGACATTGTTAACTCATATAATGAGGACAATTTATTTCAGAGGAGTAAATAGAGCTTATATGTTCATACTCTTTCACCTTTTCTACTTCCTACTTCTCCAACTCTACTAAAGGGAAGGTCAATTAGGTTTCTACCTACTTGCAAAAAAAAAAAAATAGTTCACAAAAATTTTGTTGGGTATATAAGAGCTAAATATTGGAATATATTTACAAGAGTATATTTCCTCCTGCTCTCAGCATTATCAAGCATGTGCCTCTCCTTTACTTCTCAAATTGGTTAAGGAATTACCATGCACTCAGAGCCCAAGTTACCTCTATAACAATGTTTTGACATCATCTCTGCAGATAGATAAATGAGGGTTCTTGGAGCTTCAGCATTTACAAGCAATGTGGACTAGAGCAATTTGCTTAAACTCTTTTAGATTCAGGATTTTCTCTCATAAAATGAGAATAATAATATCTATTTCTTTACATTGTTCTAAACATTAAGAAATAATTCTTAAGTAGATAATCAATCAAATTTATTTGAATCCTTGCCTCTCTTTCATCCCTAATAGCGAACAAATTAGATGTCTTAATTTAAGAAATGTCTCTCATATCTACAAAAACCTCTTTTCATTGCCAACTATCATTATATTCCTCATATTCCATCCCTTCCTCATTTCAGTCATTTTCTGCAATATTGTTAGTATTCTCCTTCTCCTTCTCTCTCTCTCTCTCTCTCTCTCTCTCTCTCTCTCTCTCTCTCTCTCTCTCTCTTACTCCCCCTCTCTCAAAATCTAGCTGGTTATGCCATTTCTATGCTTAATGATTTTCTGCTAATTTTTCTGCTAATTCCCCATTGTTTACCTTCTAAAAGTCAATTTCTGCATTCCATTCAGTGTTGGTCCCTGTATGGACTCATCCAATGTCTTAGGTCTGATTGTAGCCACATTGCAGGCAGTGTTCAACACACATTTTTATAATTTCACCTATACAGATATTTCTGCTGGAAATATCTTTCTCCAATGCCTCATACTTCATATCCTAGGTCAAAGTCATCTCTGTTAAAACCTTCTTCATCTGTGCTTTTGTAGTACATATTTCTAGCATAAACTCCATTGTGATATAGTCTGAATTTATAAAACATTTTCACAAAATTGTCCAACAGTCCCTCACTCTGAATGATAGAAAATATTGGCACATAGAAGTTTTTAGCTAAACAGAGAAAAATAGCTATAGATATATTTAAGAAAAGAAGATAATATTTTGTGAGGATTTGATTGTGTTTAAATATTCATATGTTTTATAATATTTTTAGAAATATACATGTATGTACATGTGTATATATAAAATATAACCAAAATGTAAAGTTTCACATGGTCAAATATTAACATATAGTAGCATTATTTGAGAAAACATATCCTATGAAGAACTGTATGCTATATCTGCTGTCTGAGTTTTACTCTAGGAACAAAGTTCAATGTGTTGTTTTTGAATTGCCATTTGGACTCATTCTTGGAAGATAAACTAGAAAGAACACCTTCACCTTTAATAATTTGAACAAAAAAAAGGATGCTTTAAATTTCAATATGCAGTGCATTCTTCATTTTAATTGACAAGCTTGCACAAATGCATATATTCTTTTTTGTTTTTTTTTAATTTAATTAATAGATGGAACATCAATCAAGTCTAAGAAATTTGGAAATTCTGAACTAAAAATATTGAGTAAAAGTATAAGAGATGTAAAAAGTAAAATGAAATATATCTGTTCTCACAGTAGTTGTGAATTGGTTAATACTACTCTGTAATGTCAAAGATAGAAAAAAAGGTCCAGTTGCATTTATGTAATATGATCAGCAGCAAAGGTGTATCAATGTATGAAACAAGTACACACAAATTAAGCAGAATTTTAAGTCAAAAGTATTATGTTGACAAAAAAAAATATTTCTTGATCATGAAAGCAACAAACAATTAAAGATCAAATATACTTATGTAATAAAAAACAGTTAACTTTATAAGAGAAAATTTTTAGAAATACAATGGAACTTTGTGAATGTCACACTGTGAGGGATATAAATATAGTTCTCTGGAATATAGTGATCAAGAAACTATCAGATGAATTAGTGTGAAAATGATTTGAATGGCATAATAAACATATTCTACTCTTTTTATCTGCAAGAATTTTTTTTAAATGACTGCATAAATAATTTCTGAAAGTGGAAGTGCTTTTTGTTTCCATTATCTGGCTAAATGTAATAAACTAAAAGGCAATAATAGAAAGATAAATGAGAAATTACAAGTAGAGATAAATAATAAAGTTTTAACTATTTAAAATATTTAAAACCTTTGTTAAAGTTAATATTAAATCAAAATCTCAACTGAACTTATAAGAAATGAAGAAAATGGAAATTATTAAACTCAAATATATTGAGATTTTATTGTAGGGAATCATTACATTTTTTAATGCAACCATCTATTGTTTGTCTTTTGAGATTCTAAATTAGTAGAAGTTCTTGAATAAGTCCCTGGCATTTCTTTGAATAAAGTCCAGTTTGCTCAAGGATCATATATTCAAAAAGATAAATCACTGACAGTCAGCTAATCTGTGTGCAGAGGAAAACTGATAGCCTTAACGTCTTTATTTAAAAAAAGGTAATAAAAAATAAATCATGCATTCAGATTCATACACTTTATAAAAGACAAACAAAATGAAATTAAAGAGAACATATAACAAGAAAAAGTAACATAAAAGCAAAAGTTAAAAAAGCAGAAAATTAAAGCCTCAAAATTAATGAATAAAAAAAATTCAAATGCTTCTAAAAGTTTAGTAAAACAGACATAGCTGACAACTATGTCTAAGGAGAAAGAGAAAATGAATAAATGATGGTCTTCAGAGTACAAGGCAATGAATGAATTTAAGTAATTGTAAAAAGGATATTTGATACAATTTCATAATAATTGATTTGAAAACTTAAATTTTAAAATACATGTTGTCATAATTTCTTTGAGAAGCTAAATTTAACAACCATAGAAAACACAGAAAATTTCAGCAAAAATTAATCAATATGTTGGGAGCCAAATAGTTCTATAGTAGAGTTCTTCCTTCCCTTTCTCTGTTATCTATTCAAGAATACTAAAATAAATAAAATAAAGTTTCTCAATATAAACAAATATTAATTATAATTAAAATAATAATTCATTATATATCTTATTAATTTTATTTATATTCAAATAGAAACTAATACATTATCTAATACTTTATGCTTTTGACATGCCACTTTGAGTTATTCCCCAGAACTATTTGGAACAAGCTGCACCATCATTTATTTCTGCCTCTAGAAGTATTTTGGAGAGCAGGTATGAAAACATCAACTTAGATGGCTGCTCACAGCATGAGAAACATTGTAGTGTTTCACCCCTACACACTTTCTCTACTCATCTTTCTTGAAACATCGTGCTAATCAGCATTTACCTTCTTCAGGAACTCATGATGACTTTTCTTTCATTTGTATTAATTCTGAAGGAATCTGACTCCCCTATCCAATGTAAATTGCCTTTCTGTTACTCTCTAGCACAAGCTATGTTTCCTTCAGATCCATCTCCTCATGCACACGTATATTTCATGGTGCTATAGCTTTCTTGCAACACTGACCTGCTGCTCACCTCTCTTCTCTTATCACACTACACGACAAGTCTGCTCTATCCTTTGAGATCCAATTCACATCATCCTTCTCTGTAAGATACCCTCATCAGCTATGTCAGTGCAGAAAATTATACTGTACTTTGAAGCAATAATATTCCAATTAGCATACATTTAATCTTTGATTATTTATTTTTATTTGAATTAGAATTCTTGCTTTGACTGAATTGTCTGATACAATTATTATTATCTTTATTATGATTATCATCTTTGTAATACTTATAAGTCATTCCATGTTACTTACAATTACCCTTCAAAAGTCCCCGTGTAATGCTTACCAAAATCTTTATTATTGAATAGTTGATCTTCTAGCCAAATGATCACTTTAAAAGCAATGATATTTACAATGGGAATATCACTCTATTAGAGGTGTTTTAATAATCTTCCTCTGTATTGATCATCATCTTCCATTTTTCACACTGGTGAATGACAAAAAAAATGCTTGAAAAGAAAATAACAACCGCAAACTTCAAACAACAGATGTTAACCATGTACAGGTGGCTGAATAGCTCATGGGACAGCATACTAGATTTGAGACTTTCCACCTCGTGGTAATCAGTCTGGATTTGCCCATGGTTGACAGGTCTCCCTACAGCTGTTAGAGGGATGCCAGGTGTAGTAATTTCTCATTACTAGCATGGTGGGCAGGTGTTTACATCACAGTGAGCACCCCTGTGGCCACTTTTAGGGGCAGCAGAGGCCAAGGTTCCTGCAAGGTGCAACTATCTGTCAAGAGTAATGTGAGTTGCTATGCACATTGGCTGCAGCATTCTAAAATTGTACCAGAAATGTTATAAAGTGGGCAGTGGCACCTCACTCTGACTTACTAAGATGTGATAAATGGCACATTTGGAAATAATCTGGTACGTTCTGAGACATCGAAATGAACTCCAGTTTATGCCCATTATTCTCTGAATGAAACGGCTTTTTTAGAAGACAATTTTGAATTTACATGAGCCATTTTGTTAATAATACTTAAGATGTGCTGTTTAATTTTCCTGGTTATATATATCTGCTTTACAAGGAAGAGCTCTGTTTTATGAACTGCCATTTGGGAATATTTTGTAAACTTGAAATCACAAAGCAGGGAATGCCAATATGGTAAACTCCTTCATTAACCACTCAGATTAAAGCTTCTTAAAATTCAGTTTCTCACTAATAGCAGCCTCCTAAGAAATGTACATTAAACAAATGTATGAATACATCTGATTTATTTTTTAAATAAGGAGATTGGACTTGATGTCTTATATGCTTTTCTGCTCTCAAATATTGTCTACAAATGCTCAAAAGAAAGAACCTTTCTACAATGTAAAAATAAGATTATTCATGGTGATTCACACTGCTTCTAAAATGAGGAGTTTCTCAAAGAATGAAGATGATAAGGAGGTTTTTCCTTCTTCCTCCAGAATTATTTTGTATCACTGTCTCCTTTATAGTCGTCTGAATTCACAGTGTCTGAATGTAAGGCTCATGAGTGTGGCTCCTTCAGATACAATTCTATCCTTAACTAATGAAACATATAAATGTGGGGACTACCCACAAAGTAACAGAATGAGTTGGATATGTTGAGAGCAGCTTGGGAAAAAAGATAATATGTGTAAAACAAGTTTTTTTTTCCAGTTGCCTGGCAATTAACATCTACATATCAAATATAAGATTAAAGAAATATTAAGTAATCATATTTCTTGTACAGATATTGCAAGTACCTGCTGATAAGTCCCTCAACAGTGGTTAAAAAGTTGCCTAATGAGTTTAAATATCCTCAACAATGCCTCTATCTTCCTGCTCTCACAACAGTATATAGAATCGAACTGGGCATAAGGGGGACAATCAAGAAGAAATTGCTGACTTTCTACACCTTCAACCTCAGAAGTGGTCATTAGATTTTCAGTCAGAGATGAGGAGGCCACAGCTGAATACTGGCTGAGCCCCAGATTTTCCAAGATTCTAATGCCAAAACAGTATTCAGTGAGAAGATCATTGTGCGAACCTGATGTGTGTTTTCTGGAATTGGGTTCACATACAGGTAGAATCTCATATTTTATGTCTGTTTCCTTCCTAGGAAGTACTGAGGAGGTTGTTAGAACAGGCCACACCAATTGAGCACCAATAAACAAACATTTCATAAGTCTGGGAAGAAAGTATCAGCAACTGTCCACTGTATCCAAGACTCCTGGTGCCCTTGAAGAGCAAAAAAGAGATGCTCAACAGTTCAATGACATCACTTAAAGAAAATATACCCAACAGAGATGCTTGAGATGAGGGCTTTCTTCACATTACTGAAAGGTAGCCCATTAAAGGAGGCTATTTTTCCTGTTTTTTTCATCTTAATGTCCAATGTCAGAGGAACTACACTTAGGAGATGAGAAGTATAATCAAATTATTTCTTCTCCCCATTGGACCTAGTTCAAGTATGAGCTGAGAGGAGAAGAGATGGCAATGAAACTTTAAGTAGTTCTGACTTGGTCATTTTAATAGCTGAAAATAACCAGAAAACTATAGGATCTATCCAGAATGTCATATAGATTCAGGAAAGAGATATTCATAAGAGCTTGTGTGAAGGCAGAAATTATTGCAAAAATTAAAAATAAAAAACTTTTATATTCATAGCCTGCTGGATTCTAATTGTTTGGTAAATCAGTTGCACATGTATGGAGTAAGGAGAGTTTGGTGTGGGAGTACAATGCTAATAGTGGGGAAAAGGGAGTGGATTTCAAAAGTATGTATACATCCATTAGAACATCACTACTCAAAATATGGTATATGAACCAGCAGCATCAGCCTAACCTGGGAACTTGCTGGAAATGCAGAATCTTGGACTCTTCTGCACGCACCTTCTTCACACACCAAAACAGAACTTCTCAGGGTTTAGTGTGTATAAGAATCATATGGAGAGTTTGATAAAACAGGTTTATTGGCCACTCCAGAATTTCTGCATTAGTAGGTGTGGGGTGGACCCAGAGAGTGTGTATTTGTAATAAGCTCTCAGGATATGTCAATGTTATTTATCCATGGACCACATTTTGAATTAGTAAGGCAGAAAAGAGGTAAAAACTGGTACTTATCTACTTGTTTGATTTCCTCAATTATTAGTAATTATCTGCATAAGAGAGAGGTAAAGGGGGATTGCTCTTCACCCCCTTCCAATCATATCCACTTTTGCATGCAGGAAAGAGTTGCTTTTCTCTCTTATTTTATAGAAATGTCAAAGAGCTCAGGAAAAATATCTAGTTAAATACGAAAACAAACAAAATCTAAGTAACAACAAACAGTAACAAAAGGCAGATCCATTCTTTTTTTCATTCTTCTCCTCTCTTATTAGACTTCCGTGTGTGCAGTGCATTTCCCCAAAATTTCTTGTCACAATAAGCCTCTGAGTGTATTCTATTAACATCTCTCTTTTTTCCTTTATGGAATGTAAAGAAAAAAAGTAACTGAGAAATATCTTATAGATCTGAACAAATTACATAAAATCTGCTACATAATTCCAAAAGTCCCAGTTCTATTTGTTTTATGCAAATATAAAACTCACAAATTTTTTCATTAGGCTAGAGAACAAAAATCCATGACAAATCATTATACCATGCCTCTGTTATGAAAAGCTAACATCCACAAAGAAAGTTAAGTGCCATTTCCGTTTTGCTGTGGGGAACTGTTAAGAGATCCTTTGATGAGAAGTTGGGGAGGTATCTGAGATAGAAGATTAAACAGAGAATTTTGCACTGCCTACTTTTACCCCAACAGTTTTATCTGAGATTCCCCCTGGGAATTAGCTAATGTTTTCTCTGCTCACAGCAGGAAAACTGCAGAAGCTGAGGGCTGGAAGGCATTGTAAAAGTCAGTTGCAGCAGCTTCTTTTCCCCATGGCAATCATAACCATTAGCAATAGTTGAGTGTTTTACCACTCTGCAGTTTGAACTCTTTGAAATAAAGTTCACAGATCAACATACTAATCCACAGCATAAACCTATAATTAGATGATGATTGCAAATAGCATATTAGATGGAAATCAGAAGAACAAAACTGTTGGGAAATGATCAGTCCCCTGACATTTATTTTCTGTATGGTATTAATGACATCTAAATTTTTGACAGAGAAGAAAGAATCCTTTTAAAAAATTAAAAATAAAGACTTTATGTCTCTTATGGTGGATATTTGTATTTTCCTGTGCTTAGAACCAGTGGGTATTCCACGACTGGTTGTTGAGCCAACTTGCTATGTCTCCTTCTTTGTCTTCACTTATAAAAATTATTTATCCCTAAATAAAATGTCCAGGCTGGTCTCCAATAATAGCAGTTTTTTGATTCTAAATATTTTATCATGGCCAGTATAATCTAACCTACTTCTGTGGTCTCCACCAGTGAGCCTTTTATTTACTTTGCCTCATTTCCACTGGCCTTCAAATTATTTTTTCAACATGCCAATCACAATCCATCCTTAAGGCCTTTACACACACTTCTCCGTGTGCCTGAACATGGAACCATTCAACACTTTTTCATTGCCAAAATAGTTCATGAAGGAATGTGATTATGGTATAAAAGGACCAGGGATATTGCAGACATACTAAAACTTTATTTTATATCACTTTTATGTGCCTATTAATTTTAAACTTTTCTGAAGGTTTTTGGGCACTGTGAAGGAAGGATAGAGTACCTGTCAGGCAGCTGACTAAGAAGAGTGCCTGCGACAGTGTGTGACTTGCCTGTGTGAGGAAAAGAGAGAAGAGCTTTTCTGGTTCTGAGGCTGAAACGGCCTGTTCCGCCAGGCTCTCAGCCAGTTTTACATGCACCGACCTCCGCCTCCGCCGCCCAGCCTCTCTCCGCTGCTTTCAGGTACTCTTGTGATGTCCTCATAAGTCTGGAGTTCTTACAAGTAGTCAAGAAACTGTATTCCACTCTGACCACAAACTTGTACTTTCTACCCCTCTATTGTAGAAAATTCTTTTTCACTAAATCAAATTTCACCTCATTTTATCTTTTAAATTTTATAATCTTGCTCTATTTTCCCAGATTATCAGATTCTCGACCTTTTTTGAACCTCATATTTAGATACTTTAATGATGTATTCATTAAATTCAGAGTAGTCATAGTATATTTTTTTCTGCCCCCAAGCTAATAACCTTAACTGATTTAAATCTCATACATCACTTTTTCTACCTTCCAGGTACGTCTTTTCTGATTTTCTGATAAATAGGTAAAATATTTTTATTCATTTATTTTACCTTCTATTTGTAGACATTCCTTCAAACATTCACTTCGTTTAAACTTAATATCACCTATTGATAAGCGAGTGACCTTAATCTTCAGTTTTTACTTATATCGAGAAAATCTGACATGAGTTTTCTCAATTGTTTGTTGTTCTGAAAACAAAAAAGAGAAAAAAGGGCTTAATTTTAAGTTTGCTTAATCTTTTTATTGTTTCAGCATTGCTTCTTGCTTTCATTAACTATTAACTATGTTCTTTTTTTAAATAAGAATACTTTTCGTGTTTAAATAATGAAAAAAATACATTTTATTATAAAAAAATTAAAAATTCAGATATTCAAAATTATTCATTTTTACACAACATATATTATTAAGTAGCTACGATGTGTCAAGTATTTTTCTACATGATAAGGTATAAACCCTAATCAGATATATAATGGGCTAACTCCAAAGGAACTTGCCTTTTTTTTTTTATTAGTAGTAATTTGTGTCTTTTCTTTTTCACTTGATTAGCATGACCACAAGTTTATCAATTTATTTATCTTTTCAAAGCAAGTTTTGGTTTAATTGATTTTCTCTCTTGATTTTTAAAATTTCATTTTTGATTTCATTGATTTCTACACTAATTTTCATTATTTATTTTCTTCTACTTACTTTGAATTTAATTTGCTCTTCTCTTTTCTGAATTCCTAAGATGAAAATTTAGATTATTGATTTTACATCTTTCTTAATTTCTAATTCACACATTTAATAAAAATATATTTACCATAAATTCCCCTCTAAGCACTGCTTTAGCTGCATCCCAGAAATTAAGACAAGTTGTATTTTCATTTTCATTTAAAATATTTTTAAAATTCTCTTAAGACTTCTTTGACATGTGCTATGTATAAGCATGTAATTTGATCTCAAAATATATGGAGATTTCCATCTATTTTTCTGTTACTGATTTCTAGTTTAATTTCATTGTGTTCTGAAAACATACTTTTTATGATTTTAAATTTATTAAGATATTTTTATGGCCAAGAAGGTAGTACATCTTGATGAATGTTCTGGATGAGCTGGAGAATATATATATGAGAGAGAAAGAAAAAGAGAGAGAGAGAGAGAGAGAGAGAGAGAGAGAGAGCTGATATCTTATGAAGTATTCTATAAATGTCAATTATATCTAGTTGGTTATTGGGACTGTTTAACTTAACCACATTCTTATGATTTTCTATATGCTGGGTTTATCAGTTACTATAGGGTAGGTATTGAAATTTCCAACCATTGTAGTACATTGCTATGTCTTGTAGAAATGACCCCTTTATCATTTATAAATTGTCCCTTTTTATGAAACTTACCTTCTGTTGAGAGAAATAAATGATGGTCAAAGAAAAAATATATCAAAATAATATAGCTAATGGCAGTCAACACAGTAACCCAGGATAATATGGCAATAGGCAGGAGCTGCAAGAAAGATAAAGGATAATTGGACAAGGCGGTAAGGAGAGGTCTCCTGTGAAATGACGATTGAAATAGAAGGAGGCCTTTTATGAAGGTGTGGGGAAAAGTATCTCTGACACAATAAAGAGAAAGAATAAAGGCTTTGAGAGAGAAAGACTTGGTGAATTCAAACAACAGAAAGTAAGAAATTCTATGTACAGAAAGTTTTATAAGCATAGAAAATTGTGATGGGAGTGTATGTGCAATTTTTGTTGCTTTCAAGCCACAGAAATACACCTTGGCTAAACTAAATAGAAAATATATTTATTAGATAGTTATGGGGAGCTCCAAAAAGTGAAAGAATAAGTAGAAAATGATAGAAAGAGGGAGGGGGAAACCCTGGTGATTCAGTATGTCCATGTAGCAGCAACAGAAGCAACTCTTCTCAATTGGGCCCTAATGGCGTAAACTATTCACTATACATGATAAATTACCTTCTTTCCTCTGAATCTAGAATGTATATGGTATTAGCTATGTATTATCCTTAGAAGACTTTAGAAAGTATGTAAATCAGTTTCTGTAAGGCTAATTCTATTGTGGATATTTGGTTGAGAAAAGATGGCAGGTATGACACAAAATAATTATTTTTAGCCACATAGCTCAAGATTCTCTTTCCCAAGATTTGGCTCAGAGGAAGCAAAATACCAAAATATTATTCTACTATGACTTCAAAGATTAGAGAAAAGTAGTCTTACTGTAAGAAAATTGAACTAATCTAGGAAAAAAAAGAAAAAGGAAATGGATTCATTCGGGGCAACAAAATCAACACATATCCATATATACATTTAACAGTTTTTCTGCATTTAGATACAGATTAAAATTCATTAATTGAATATTTCACAAAAGAACAAATCTTTGTTATTGGATTTTAATATGCATTCCAATATTTTGAAATCACACACACATAAATGTCAATGAATATATGTGTATCTAAGTCTATAAATACAGCCTTAATTATTTCCTAATGAATGATTGATATTGGATATGTGTATTTTGAGTGTTGGTTTGTCCTCCAGAATTCAGTCTTACCAGACAAGGGAAAACTACTCATTTCACCACAATCTCCTCCTTTATCTATGTAGATTTGATAAGTATCCAGTGGTTTATTTAAAGTAAAGCAAATTTAATTTGCATTTTTATAATTGGAACTAAAATTTAACAGTTCATTTCATATAATTTGCCTTTTTGTCTATTATCAGTTTTCCAATTAAGATCATGATCTTTTTATTGCCTTTTAAATAATAGACCTTATTTTTTAGAAAAGTTTAGATTTGCAGAAAAATTGAGACAATAGTACAGAAAGTTCTTACCCACACTCAGTTTTTTATATTATTAACATTTTACATTACTCTGTTACATTTGTCACAATTGAAGACATATAGATATGTAATTATTATTAACTAAAGTTCATAGTTTATTTAAATTTCTTAAGTTTTTAATTAATGACTTTTTTTCATATTCCAGTATCTCATCCAGGATACCACACTATATTTAGTTGTCATGTCTCCTCAGGCCCTTCTTGGCTGTGGCACAATCTGATTTTCCTTGTTTTTGATAACCTTAAGAGTTTTGAGGAATAATAGTCAAATATTTATTTTGTTAGATTCCCTTTTGTTGCAAGTTGATATTTTCTTATGATTAAACACTAGCAATTTTCTTCACTGTTAAGCTATTCTCTCCCCATTTTTATTTTTAAAGAAATATTTAATATCCATTTATATACCTATATTTATTTTTTTATTTATTGGAAAAAATTGCTCACTTGCTGTTTTTAAAATTTTATTATTAATATTTTTGTGGAATAAAAGTTTTAAATATTTGAATAGTCCTTCAATTTGATTTTTAAGACTTAATTTTATATTCATTTATACTTTTTTTAGTAATTTTATTTGTTTCTTTATCTAATCTATTGATTTTAATTCTATTTGAAATATATGTGTTCTCTAAGTACCCTCTTCTTTCCTATATGTCCTTAAGTTTCATCTTTATCCACTGATGTCGTGAGTTTTTGAGACCTAACTCCAGCTATACATTTTATGACTTTTCCTAAGTTTTCTCCATTAAATTTAGGTACCCTCACCCTGTATTCTGGTTGGTACCTACAACTTCTGTAGTACTTAATCAAATCAATATTATGTTTAAAAGTTATTCATTAATTTGTCATTCCTTCTGAACTCTAAGTCCTAGAAAGCAAAGTGCAAGTCTTATTTACTGCATGATGCATAAATTAGTGAAGAAATTCCATAAATACTTACTAAAGTGGGTCATTTCCTTGTCCTTTACTCTTTTTTGTCCCTCATTTTTTAAAAACATGGCTCCCTATTGCCAACAGAGTATGTTAAAACATGTCAGCCAAACCTTCCTTAACTGGTCCAAATACAACATGCTAATTATTTTTTCTACTATTTTATACTATGTTCATAATCTACAATGGGCTATTTGCATGTCCCAAAACATAGAATTTTTATACACTCCTCTCAGTCTTTGCCTGGTTAGTGTTAATGTTATAAATCTGTCAGGAATCAATTTGACAAATTTCAAGAATTTATAAAATTTCATTCTTTTGGGCCTAGAATTCTTTCTTTGGAGTCAGGCAAGGAAAAATAACTCTAATTTTAGTAGGGAAAAGGGAACTCTTTAGGCCAAATAAAAGATTTATATATTTATAACATTTTCATTCCAACTTTATTTATAATAAAGTAATTCACAAAAACAGAGAAATCAATATAAAGCTAAAATGCTTAATGTTATGAATTTAGATAGGTTTTACATTTGGTAAAGCTTTATTTTTAACATTCTAATTTATTTTTCTAAAAAGAACATCAACCCAAATTAATCTGCTTTCCCCTCTGTTTTGGAACTCTGAGCAGCCCACGATATCCTTTAAATTGGCACTTACAACTACATTTTCACCATTGTTCTTTTCTACTCACAACCTAAGTTATACTCTTTTGAGCTCATTCTCTCTTCTCTTTCCTGCATTCATATTAAAGCGTTAGATGCAAATTATTTTTTTAAAAATTGTAAAGCTCTAAAAATATTTTTGCAGAAAACAATTGTCCTTCCTCTCCTTCTTACCTCATCCTACTCTCCAGATGCAACCACATTCAATCCCCTTTTAGTATTTTTTTAGATTTCCACATCCATATTTCCAAATAATAAGTGTATGCTGTTATAAGATTGTCAAAATAGAATCATGATACATTTGATTGAGAAATGCTAACAAAGTTAGAGACAGTAAGCTTTTAGGTGGGAATTTATGAAGATGGCCTCACAAGCGGAAGACACAACAGAATGCTCCTGGAAAGAAACATGACTTTGTAGGCTCTAGGGCATAGAACTACCCACAATACTATCCTTAGCAAGTGAAGAGTCCACCAAGAGGCACAGAGACACTTTTATCTCCTGGAAGTAGGCTGTCCATTAATATACAAGCAAAAAGTCTCTATAAGAAGCTGAGATTGAAATCTCTATGTGATCAGGTGGTGTTTATGTGGAGACTAAATGGGTTCGTTACAGAGCAACTCGATAGCCAGCTGGTTTTTAATCGGTGGCCTTTAAATGTTAATATCAGTAAGTTTTAAGAAAGGCACTCGCTATTCTTCCTGACATTTATCAGCCTTTCTGCTGGTTTTCTAAGTCATGTGAGAAAAAGGTGCTAGGAGTTGTTACTAATGAGAAGGCAAAGTTGCACTTAGAGTTTCAGTTTCCAACAGTAGTCCCCAATTTTCCCCTCTCTAATGCCTGCCTGATATAGCAGGCCAGAAGTTCCTCTAAGTTAGTTTTATAAAGGAAAATAAAGTCAGTTTGGAAGGGTATGGACAAAAACTGGGAGCTCAACCACTACTTTATAGGTCTATTCTATTTCCTAGTTTTCAGCTCCTGTCTTATTCTTACCTTCTGCAGTACCAGGAATTCCTGAGTCTTTAATACCTAAACCGTAAATGGAGTCAAGAACAGAAATCAGTTATCTCTTCATTGATATGTCTCTTGTAAGCACTTGGGTTAAACTCTTTGCTAAGTTATTTATCGTTCTTCTATTTGCTTTCTATGTACAGTGCAAATTACAGAGAGTTCCTTGTTTCATCAAAGCTAAAACTTCAGTTTCTTATTTTTGTGTGTAATGTATAGGGAAGTGTTTCTGGAGAAAAGATGTGTGGCACAGTGTGATGATGTGATTAATAATAAGAAGTATATATTTTGTTTCCAACCCTGTTTCTGGTACAGAGCTCCTAAAACTCTTAGAATTCTTTAAGTGATTAGAGCATAAAGGTGTCTTTTTTTGTGAATGAGGTGACTTTTGGAAAGTGCTAATGATGATGGCTGTTTTCCAGAGAACTAACCACGTGATTAGAGGGTTGGAACTTTCAGCCCCAACCCCCTGATCCCTCAGGGAAGGGAGAAGGACCAGAGACTGAATAAATCACTAATGGCCAATGATTTAATAAATTATGCCTACATAATGAAGCCTCCATAAAAACCCAAAAGGAGAGGTTAGAAAGCCTCTGGATTGGTAAACATGTGGAGATTAGTGTGCTTGGAGAGGGCGTGGAATCTCTGTGTCCTTTCCCACATACTCTGCCCTATGAGTCTCTTCCATCTGGCTGTTTCTGAGTTGTATCCTTTCATAGTAAACCGGTGTTCTAGTAAGTAACATGTTTCTGAGTTCTGTGAGCAGATCTAGCAAATTAATCAAACTCAAAGAAGGGGTCAGTGGAACCTCCAATCGATAGCTAGTGGGTCAGAAGCCCAGGTGACAACCTGGACTTATGATTGGCATCTGAAGTACTGGAAGACTGAGTCCTTAACCTGTGGGATTCAGTTGGTGTCCAGGAACTGCTTGGTGGAGTGGGAAACCCCCCTCCACCCATTGGAATTGGTGGCCAGAACTCTTTATGTAGCTTGTATGTAGCCATCTTTAATTCACAAGTTGGCATAATAATATTTAAACATGAGGATGCTGACTCCAAGATACCCATCTATACATCGTAAACATAATACTTCAGTATATTAGGCATCTGGTTATCAGAAGCCCTAAAATTCATCCAATATTTTCATGGCCACAAGACTGCAATAAGAATACAAAATGAGAAACCAAAAGAAAATTAAAATTTTCTTTTTTTCAGCTTCTCTTTTATGGTTCTTGGTAAATAATGCTAGATATATAGATTTTTAAAATGGGGTTGAATTTATAAAGATAAATAAAGTCATGATTGAAACTCATATGATATCATATTGGTAAAAATGTTTTACTCCATTTAGTTATAGTTTTATAAATCACATTGTCTCTCCCCCATCATGCCAGCAGGCATTATGAGTTCAATAAAGTTTTCTTAGCTTTTCCAAGACTATTTGGTCTCTATAATTTCT
Organism: Eidolon dupreanum; assembly: GCA_028627145.1. Lineage (NCBI taxonomy): Eukaryota > Metazoa > Chordata > Mammalia > Chiroptera > Pteropodidae > Eidolon > Eidolon dupreanum. The sequence continues at coordinate 99,373,950 of CM053503.1, read as the reverse complement.
ATTGTCTTGGGACCCCCAGGGAAAACTCAACCACTAATGGAAGAGAGACTCCAGGGACTATTAACAATGTATTCATAATAAATTATGCTCATTAAGCTATAAAAAAAGATAGAAAGATGCTTATAGAAAAATAACAAGAAAAGAAATAAGGATAAAAAACATTAAACATTAAATAAAATGTTTTATTTTATTATGTGTAAAAAGACTTGGAGAAAATATATCAGCAAGCTAGGTAGTAATTATATTTTGGTGACTCCAAATAATTTTTCATCATCTCATTTTTATGTATTTTTGAAATCATATTTAATGAATATGTATGACTTAACATGTGCATTCTTTTTATATAAGGGCTTACAAAAAAGGAGTGACTCAAAAACAATTTCCCATCTGCTTTTCCTCCTAATGCCTCAGTTGAATTAATGTTTTGCTCCTTTTAAAATTTACAAAATTTGTTTTGATACAGCTTCTTTGTCACTTATCACATACTGCTTTGTATTTTAATTAACTGTTTTTATTTTACTTTCCCACTTAAGAGTCAGCATTTAGTAGTGTATCTAAGCTACAATCTCCATGGTGCCAACCAAAGCATTTAGCATATAGTGGTGATGAATATACATGCATAAATGAATGAGTGAATTCACTCTTCAGACTCTACAGTCATTCTGGTGAGTTGCTAGACATTCAAGGAGCACATCACCTAATGCTGAATTCTCTCCTGGAACATCATGCTGTGAAAGCTTCCCATTATGAAATTCACCATATTTGTTATACCCTGAAGACAAGAATTTTTCTTCCCACTTGTTTTTATTAAATGTTTATCCTTTGTTATCCATGTCTGTTGCCATAGTAGCAAATCCAAAGACAGAGCTGAGCAAATCATAAGAATTTTTACACACATGGACTGGTGACTAGTGGTGGCAGCTTACTTATAGTGCTGAATGAATGTTTTGCATGTCCTGGACTGCCTTTTTCTTCAAGGTCAGATGCCTTATTGCCTTCATTGAAGACATTGGTCTTCTAAAGCTGTAAATATACAGTTAAGTAGAAAGATAAATGTAGTATCTGCTAAATTCCTGAGTGCATTTGTTTCAATCTTTTTAGGCACCATAATAATTATAGTTTTTGATTTTTCATTAGCTTCACAAATTCTTCCCTTTATTTAAACTCTGTGCATGTAAAAGGTAGATGCTTCTACATTTCCTAGGAGGAAAATGGTCATACAGTATTATAACACTCACAGTCCTCTGGTCTGACATCACATGGCTCCCAAAAGGACTGTACTCTTTATAACCAAATATATATTCATTGTTTACCTTCAGTTTTCTTGAGAAAAGCACTATTGCAGCCTTCTTACTATGTTATCTCTGTGATTATTTTTAATGTCTTTCACTTATATTTTTATTCTTTCTTGTTCAGCCTATTGAAAATGGGTAATTTTGGAGTTAAGAGTCAAAGATCATAGACTGTTCTGTGATAGAAAGGACCTCAGAGAATATCTGTTGCAATGTTTTCATTTTATTTGTGTGGAAATTGCAGCATAGTGAGGAATAGTTAACCTTCAAAGCCCATACAGTGAGCTAAATGTATATTGTGTTATCACTAGAATGATCTGATTTCTAATCAAGAATTTATTCTAGTTACTTCTTATGACCTAACATCAACATGAGTATCAAGGAAATAAATTGAATCTGCTTTATGTAACAGCAACAAAACAACAACAGCAACAAAACAACAACAACAACAACAACAACAACACCTTCAATATTAAAAGAGATCTGAGAGTTTCGAGAAATGTAGAATGGATTGGGGCTTGGGAAGAATTGTGTCAAATTCTTTACAGTTCCAGAAGATACCATATTATCTTGTGTCATTTTGTCATTTCTTGGGAGTCCTTCTTTCTTTTCACTCCTATTTACTGCCCCTGGTCATTTAAGCATCATCTCAAGGTTCAATATCTTCTTGTTAGATGAGATGCTTTTGTTGAGCCCCTACATGCCCTCTGGGTTCATTTTCCTGTATACTTCTCTATTGTAGCAATGAACTATTAGACCATCTTGTTTAGTCATGTTTTCATACATTTACTTTGTCTATTATTTATTGAGAACTTATATGCTCCCCAGAGTTCTAGGTTCTGGATATCATACCATGATAATTTTTTTTTTAATCATTGTCTTCAAAGAAAGTTCTGTTTAGTTGGAAAGTTAATAGCACATTTTTATCAGTTTCTGATGTTAGACTGTGAAATTTTTGAAATTAAGGATTGAGCTTTATGTATTATTATATTCCCAAAGTATAATATAGTACTTTAAATTTAATAAATATTTATTGAAAGAACCAGGAATGAATAAATAAGGTATAGAATGTAAGTAGCACAAGATACAGAGAAGAAAATGTCAATTCAGACTAAAGTATTTTTGAATAAATTCTTTGGCCACTGGAGATTATAATTTGGTATTAAAAGTGCAGAAAGAATTGGAAAGAAAATTAAGCAGGAAAAAATTAATCCAAGGCAGAGGAAAGCATGAACATCAGAAAATGTAGGTTTAAATTCAAGTGAGATTCGTGAATCCAGATGGCACCAGTCCTTGCTGTCACTGAGACACAAATAAAAACAATTTGATAAGAAATTATAATTTTTTTAGTAGTACACTTACATAAATTATTTCATTTGCAATAACAAAATGCCTAGCTTGTTTAGGGACTACTGGGTAAAAATAAAATATATATATTTTTAAGAACAGTATTTCAAGATGTGCCCTATAAAGAGGTGTTATGTTTGGCTTTTCTATTTACACATTCACTGAGGGACAGTTTATCCCCATTTGTGTACAAAGATCAGCCGACCAACAGATTATTTTGCTTGGTAGGTATTGCATGTGGACTATTTTTTCAATATCTTGGTGTTGATCATTCATTTGCTCTTGCTCCAGATTTATTTTTACCAGTAGTTTAAATTTAGAAGGAAATTGTAGATATAGTCCATGACCAACAGAAGAACATGAAATCAACTGACCATCCAGGAAAAGAAACTCAACTAGATATTTGATAGGTGGATAGGTATAAAAATGATATAAAAAGATCAAGAATTTAAAAAATCAATAGTTTTGTGTTAAAGAGCAGGATGCTTATTTTTATTTTTTCCTACTCTTTATATTTTTTTTCTAATTTACAGAATGAATACAGAAGAGGAACCTCACTAGGACAAAAAATTCCTCAAATCTTTCTATAACCAAAGACTATAACTATAGCTAAGATCTTATTGTAATACTGTCTCATTATATATCCATTTGCTCTTTCCTTTGATAAAGGTCTAGGAATTATTGTAAGTGAATAATTTGAAGTGAGAGTATTATGTTATTTTATTATGTATTCACAAAATCCTTATAATATGACAAAATTATTACCAGAACTTAAGTTTTAAAATTATACACGCACAAGCATGCATGCACACACACACACACACACACACACACACACACACACACATGCATGCATACACACACACACACACATTCTCACATCAAAAGTAGCCATTGTTAGCTACTCAAAAGTAAGATGATTTGATACTTTAACATGTAACATTTAAAATAATTAAATTATAATAATTTAATGTATTTTCCAGGGAGACATACCTTTGAGATAGCACACTGGAGTAGTACATAATGTATAAATAATTGAACTGGACTCCAAACATTCATTTCTGAGGGAAAAAAAAATACCTCAAATGCTTAAGAAAAAAATAAATTTATCTGAATTGTATATCTTTTTTAAAAGCCCTCAAACTCAATGCAAATCTCTGAGAGTGAAAAAGTAGAATATTTTTTTCTCTCAAAAAATTTAGTTTTAAAAAATAATATAAAACTAATAATTTTAGGAGAAAACTCTAGCTTATTGTAGCTTCAATTATGGGAAAGACCTCAAATAACATTGCCTAGGGTTTTACTCTTTAAATTAATTCTTTTAAGAACAAAACATCTTGAAGCAGATCTTTAGCCCTAATTAGGAGCAATCCCAATAAACTGGATTTAACAATAAATTTAACATGCTGTTTTAATTCTTTAGTAATTCTTCTAATGAATGCTACATGGGAATAAATTACTGAAATATGATTGGAGCAAAATCTTGGTTATTCAGACTGAGTTCCCTACTCTATAATTTATTTCTGGAAAATTATTAATTCCATGATAATATTCCCTAGTGTTCCCAATTTTTTGAGCCACCCCTACTTTAGGGTGAATGGCTTTGAAAACAAAAATTACTTTGTCTAAGCTCAATGTAATTTCAAAAATAATCTGAATCTACAGAAGTCATGTTATATTATTTGAATATCAAACACCAAAACAAAGCTTCACATATTGTGGAAAGATTAAAAAAACATAAATTGTTTCTTTTCTCAAAGTTTCTTTCCATCACTGACTGTGCTTCTGTTAGCCATGTTCATTTAGACCAGAGTAGGGAAAGGATCAGAGGTAGTAAATTTTGAGGGAGAATGCTGAGGTAATGAGAATGGAGAAAATGAAGGTAAGGAGAAAATAAAACAGATGGAGAAAAGTAAAATATAAATCTAGAGATAAATACTGTTGCTTTGTTAATTCCCCCTCATAAAATTGAACAGTGCAATAATAGTTATGATATGGAAAACAATGATATGAGCTCCTTTTTAGCTTCCTTTTTTTTAATGTGGTATCTCACTCTCAACTCTCTTTTCTACCAAAATCACAGATAATAAGAGCTTACCTCCTCTTATGGCACAGGAATGAAATTTTTAACAAGAGTTATATAGATGACATCTCACAAATAAGTGTGTTATCTTCAAGACCATGGGATTATTTCAGTTTTGGGGATACAACACAGTGCTAGTAAAGCCAAAGATTATAGCTACCACCCATAGATGAGGAAACAGACAGCAAGATTCATTCATTTATTAAAACTGCCTTTTTTTTTTTTGTCTGAGACATTTTCTGGTGGTGGAGTAAATAAAGAAATAAAAATAAAATAGAATTCATGGTAGCATCTTTTATTGGGATAGTCTAAGTAATTCTATAGTAACCTTAACATCTCAAAGTCCTAAAGCAACCACAGTTTATTTCTCACTCACTTCATGTTCAATTAGAGTAGGTAGGGAATCTCTTCCACCAAGTCACTCAGGGATTCAGGCTTATGAAGGCTCCCTTATTTCTTAGTCAAATGATCTGGAATATTTGCTTTTCCTGAGACCTCTATTAGGAGAAGATAAACTTAAAAATTGCAAGTAAATTTGTGTTGCTTCAACCTAGTGGTGACATCTAACAATCTTACTGACACTTTATTGGCTAGACCTGATTCCTTAGCCCCATGAACCTGCAAGAGGCCTGAGAGAGGCAGTCTTCTGCATGCCTGGAAATGGAGAAAAACCAGGTAGTTGTACATTTTAGTGTAGAAAATAGATAATAAACTAGTAAGCAAATAAAATAATTTCAGTAATAATAAGACCTAGAACAGGATAGTAGTACAGGAAAAAAAAAAACATGGAAGTGAAGGATATTTTAGACAGTTTGGTCAGAAAAGACCCCTATGAGAAGTGACATTTGATATAAGATTTAAATGATGACACAGATTAAGCCATGCAAAAATCTATAATTAGCAGGCAGAAGAAAATGTAAGTGCAAATACCTAAGATGAAAATGCAGTTGTGTATGAGAGGCAGAAAGAAGGGTGATATGCACTGAAAACATGAAAATACAGGCAAAGTGGAAAATGATAAGGTCAGATCGGTCATTAGGACATCGTGTAGGACCATAATAGATAGAAAAAGCAATTTACATATCATTATAAATGTAACTAGAAGTCATTTAAAATTTTTTAATCTTCAAGTGTGCAATAGTCTCTAATTTACATTCTGAAAGGATCCTTCTCTTTACACTTGGATGTTGAATTGTAGGTAAGCAAGAGTGAAATCAGAGGAACCAACTACATAATTGTTGCAGCACTCCAAGGGATAAATGATAACTTTCTGAACAAGGAAGAAAACACTAAAGTTGGAGAAAAAAAGTAAAACTACTATATCCAAGGTGTATATGGAGTTATAGTTAATTGAATTTGTTGATTCATTAAATGTGGGAGTGAAGAAATAAAAGATCATCTCCATATTTTGCTCTGTGCAACTGAATAAATGCCACTTATTTTATTAGAGTGGAGCAAGAGAAGTAGAAATCAAGAATTGTCCTGGGGGGACGGGTAATGAGTTTTGAGGTATTTATTAAATTTCAAGATGGTAATATCTAGAACTTGGAGATCAGCATCAGAAGCAGAGGTCACACTCAATTTGTATTAAACAGACCATCAGTAAAGAATAGTCTTAAAGCCAAAGATGTATTTAAATAACATATGAAGAGAAGTAAATGATGATGGATCAGGACTATTGATTGGGGTTTTGCTGGGAATTCTTGGAGTCAGAGATTAGCAGCCAACTTTACCACAGATGTTTGCTATATATAACACAAAACAAAAACAAAATAAAGAAAAAAATCTGCAACAACAGAAAACAGAGAGAGTCTATGAATCACAGAACACTTATGTCACAATGCCAGAGGACCCAAAATTTCATCTATGTATTCCAAGGGAAGAATTCAGATCACCATTAAAACCAACTGATCAACAACAAGCAACACAAACAACAAAAAAAAACATGATTATATTCTAACAATTGATGATTTGCTATTCATTTGGAAGAAGAAAAAGATGACATTTTCAGTTCTGTCACATTAAAAATTAATCATGTATCTTTCATTAGTAGTACACATTCTTTGAGACTAGTCATTAAGGGTGTGAATGAAAATAACCCACAGGACCTAAACAGCTGAGCAAGAGTAAAATCATAAAAAACACATTTGCTTTCGGAGAGAGGAAGACACAGAGAATGGAAATCTTACTTCAAAGGCAAATATGCCTCGAGCTGCTGATAAATTGCTCATTATTCCAGTAGTTTGTGCCACTGCCTGGAATCTAGTAAACCATAGTTCTTGTAAAAGGATGTTAAAATAAAGTAATTATATCATAGAAATGTTTTAAGACCTCTCTTTTTCTTATCTGGGGCCTTTTTGTGAAAGAGGGGAAATGAACAATGCTATAATGTCAAAAGGATTTGTCTAAGTATATCATAATAGTAATTCTGAAAAAGTTCTCTCTGAAACTTACAGAAAAATTAGCACCAGGTTTTTTGTATATTATTGGCAGTCTGGTATGTCCTAGTGGGACTAATAAAGAAAAATTGGTTTTAAATTGCAGTTCTTTTAGCAAGTTACTAAACCTCTTTGAACCTCACTTTTCCCATATGTAAAATAAAGATAATTACAATTATCTTTTTAAAATGTAATACATTAAATTATAAAACATATTTAAAGTGCCTAGCTAAGTGCCTGACATACTACAGATAAACAATTACTTATAATGTAATTCTGAAATTCAAAAACTCTGATAAACACAATTTTTGTCATTTTGCTTTTTATTGATCATTTAGTGACAAAACCTGAATTATCTTGAACTTCTTTGGTAGACCAATCTGTTCCCAGATGATATGAGGTTATTTATGGTCTTTTTATTCTACTTAGTGTAAATGTCCAGGTTTTCACTAGAGAAACATTGTGTTTGATCTAAGTTTGATCTACAATCTAAAATTTAGTTTGTAGATGTATTTCCACTCTGTTATCCAGTGGATTCTGATAAGAATAATGGAGCTTTTCAGGTAGCCTAACAATCGTAGAATCAGCAGTCAACTAGTGTGGTATCTGTCCTCACTTCTGAGTTCCTGTTCATATGTCCCATGGATGCAGTGATCTGACTAGAACAACAAGAAGAAATGGGAAGAAGGAATTCAACTAAACTGTTGAGCACAATTTTGAGTTAGGCCAGGAAGCACAGCATCTATGACAATAGCAGAAAAAAAAGAGGCTCCTGGCCCAGTAGGAGACTGGAATAGGACACATTTTATTTGACTCTTTGATACCTTAAATCATTACTTTACATATTTAGTTATAATAAAAAGGGAGCTCTATTTGTACTCTCGGCTCAGGTGTTGCTAATATTAAGAGTGGGTCTGAGTAGTAACTAACTAAATATATTACCTAGTAGCAGTTTATAGCATGTCACTGCTAAAAAAGAGAATGTATGACAGTAATGCTATAAGACACTCTAGTGTTTGTTTTCCTAATGCCATTCCCTGATGCTTATCAACTTTAAATTAGAGGTATTTAATGTACTTAGCATAAAGTAAATTGTATTTTCATATGTAAATAACTTTCATGCAGAAAATAACAAATAGTAATAAATTTTTTTCTTATTTTGTAAATGATGCATTGTACTGTCACAACCATTTTGACTATAAGCACAAGCATGAAAATGAAATTAAACATTCTGAAAATGGCAGAGTAAAATATGGAAAGAACCTAGGTCTTTAATGAAATGATCAACTCAAACTGTTTACAACATAATCTCATTTAAATTATTGTTAGAACATTACTAGCAACTGAACTCATCCTAACTGATGCAAACAGGAAGACCATTTTGACTTAATATGAAGAACATCCCAAAGTGTATGCGTTTTCCTTTGGAAATGTTCAAATAAGTACCGGTAGACTAAATCTTTAGGATGGCTTAGAAGGGATTCTTGTATTAGGGAAGATATTGACAAAAGCAACTCTTAGGATTTATGCACTCAAAGAGAAGCAGGTTTTGTTTTTGTTATTATTATTGTTTTATTTAGGTTTGTTTGTTTAAGATAATGGATATAAATATAATAGACATCTAGATAAGTAGTTTATACTTAATTGTTCCATATATAATACTGACAATTGTTATCAACCGTGTAGAAAATAAATTGTTTCATCTTTAATATGATATTGTTGCTTTTTAATCAAATTAAAAATATTACTTCTTTAGTCATTGGCATATATAAAATCTACTCTAATCAACCAGAATAGATGAAGATGTTTTAATTCATTACTTTTAAAATTTCAGCACCTATCCCAGATCTGGATACATAATAAACAGACAATTAGTGTTTTTTCAAAGTGATTTCATTCTATTTTAATCCTCCTTCAAGAATCCTGACAAGTGGATTAATTATTTTTGCTTTTTACTTTCAAATAATTACACTTAGTCCAATGTTCATAATATTAAATAATGTTATAGAAATATAATCAAATTTTGATTGTTTTCATCTGTCAGAGGTCATACCATGAACTGCCATATGAAAATGATTATTGCATTTGCATTATTGTTGAAGGCATTGTTGATTGCATTTGTTTATGCCCTCTATGTAATAACTCCTGTGAGAAATTATTTTTAGAAATCAGGATTAGAATAAACCTTTCTCTTAGAAAATTGTTTAGCTTTCTGCTTTTCAATGTTATACATAGTAAGTACTATTTAAATATTTAAATGAATGAATAAAATAACTATATAACTGATCATTGCTCTTTGAAAAGATATCTCTGTCAACTCAGAGAAAAAATTAAGATAATTATTAAATCTATATTATTCTTTATTGCCATTATAATTTTATTTGTTTCCTTTGAATTTTTACTTATATTTATATTTTGCTAAATAGTTGTCTATGCTTTTTTGTTTCAATTTTCCTGATATATTTTGTAGAAAGAATATAGGGCAGAAATCTTGAAATATGCAAGGATGAATAAAAGCAATTTTTTTTATAATTTTTGATAATGGAGTGGCAGGTAATATAAAACAAAATTATGAACAAAATAATTATGTCAAAGTTAGACTTCAGTATCTGGGTTTTTTTATTATATATTTGTTGTTGGGTTGTTCTTTTTGTAATAAAATTAATTTATAATTTCCAGAATTCAGAAAAGAAGGTTTTAAAAATTGCCCCAAAACAAGCAGAGTAATATATTTTTGTGATTAATTCATAAATAATAATAATCGATGAATTTTGAATGTGTATTATGTCCCAGTCATCAGTCTAAATTATTTTTGTATATTATTTCATTTATGAGGTAAAAAACATTATTATTTTTATTTTCAGGTGATAAAAGCTAAACTCAAAAATATTAAGTAAATTTCCTGAGATCACAAAGCTCGAAAGTATTGAAATTCAAGTCCAAAATAAAGCAATCTAACAAACAGAGTACAATCATAACCATACAGTTTTATACTGCCTCAAATGGGATACTTTTATTCATTTAAAAATTGTCAGTGTCCTACTATGTCCTAGTCATGAAAACAGGCACTAGCAACATAATATTGAACAATAATCCACAAATGAAAGATCAAGAACTTAGAATACTTTATAAATTCAGTATCACTCTTAGTCAATTTCTATGTCTATCCATCCGAGCACAGACTAAAAAATGACAAACAACAAAATAATGTTCATTGGGTGTTTACATGAGATTTTGAGATTTTAGCTATGTGTTTTATCACAGAACTGACTTAGGCACCATAAGCAATCATCATATACAAGTTTAAAAAATCCAGTTAGTCAAAGTGTTTCACAAATAAAGCTTTTCTTTTTTGGTATAATGATAAGCATCGGATTGCATTTCCTTTCTGTCATCCAGCTTTGTTAGTCTTCTATAAGTGCACTTGCTTTGATTGTTTGCTTTTCCCCTTTCATTTAATATATTTTTCTGTAATACTCTTCCCAATTTTACATGATAAACTACCAGAGGACAGGGTCCCTTAATATGAGGCAAGCCCAGTTGATGATCAGAGTAAATATGTGGATGGTAAACTTGAATGTGACTTGTGTAAACTGACAGTTTGAAAATGGAAAGCTTTGTTTTCAGACTGATAGTGACTGAGCGGTAACAGAGATTTAACAGTTAATAAAAAAGAATCAATTTCCCTTACAAAGAAGCAGAAGCTAAGACTTACAAGGACAGCTTTGAAACATCCACTACCTGAGATAAACCTTCACAATAAACAATTATTTATTTTAAAGAAACTCAATGGAGGGGGGATTGTTTCTTTCCCTGATATTCATTATTTGAAAACTATTAATAAGCAATTGAAGTACTAATAGTAATGTTTAAAATGCTTAGCAAAACTAGCTAAATGTCCATTTTGGTCGTTGAAACACTTTTTTTTTTTTAAGCCTATAGCACTTGGTATTCCTAGTTGGTCTCATATACAAGTACTAATCAGGTCCAACCCTGCTTAGCTTCAGAGATCAGAGGAGATTGGGTGTGCTCATGGTGGCATGGCCGTAGCTTTTTTTTTTTTAACTCAAGTGTTTGTGCCAAAATTTAACTCACTAAATTTTATATTCTCAGCTTCTGATAATTTTTTAGATGAGGTCAGAAAGACAGGAATAAGTTTAAGAGTTGATCCTCTCACATCAATTTGAATACACTCAATGGCTGTCTTGAGACATCAATCAATAGTTCTAATGGTGTCTACCAGCTAGTGGATTGCATTCCCACTTCATTTGGTGTAACATTTAGTAAAGACGTCATTGGTTGTGATAGAAAGAGATACATAGATCAAAATCATATGTGCTTTCCATGACTTTCCTATATAAAATAAACTCTTAATTATCTATTTAAAAACTCTCATTCTAATATTCTACAGGCAATACTAGAACTCATTATCGTCCTACCATTTGTGCATGATTTCTGCTGTGTCACGTGTAAATGCACACCAGATATTTAGTTCCACAGCACTCAAAGTTTCTCAAGTTTTGTCCTCAAAAGCTACCAACTTCCTCTTAAAAAACAAAACAAAACAAAAAGAACAAAACAAAACCTCTGGGATACTCATCCATTTATTTTGAAAAGACCAAATTGACAGCTAAGTTGAAGAAATGTCATTCAATTCCCTCTTCTTGACATTCTTTTGTACTAATCGCACTCTCTGAATATTAAATAGAGATTTCCTTCATATGAGAGCAATTACAGAACTTATTAAAAACACGCAAGTGACTTGTAAAAGCAATGCACACATTAAAGACAACTTCCTAAAAAAGACTTTTGGAAAGGTCTTCTGAAAACATCAGGGGATGAGCAGGTAATGTAAATGCATGGATTCTTTGATGATAACACCTTTTGCTAGAGAATGGTATGAATAGAAGGCAGAATAATGTCAGAGAGAATGTTAGTTACCAAAGTCAGAAAACAACTTCACTGTGACTATGAGGAAATTACGTTTTAAGGATCCATAACACAATATGATCAGAAGACCTTAGCATATTGAAAAAATAAAAAGTAAAGCAGAATAATTAACAAGTATGCTTACCTGATGAGAAATTTTGTATTACTACTGAAAAATTAAATTCATATCTTCATATCTACATATCTACATATCTAAAGTATATTTTAGCAAGAGGTAAAATGGAACACTTTACTTATTTCTTTATTCAATGAATATCGCCAATCCTATGATCATTTCATTGTATAGATTGGGAATATATCAATTCTTTAAAAATAATAACTGTAGTTTGAACTAGACAGGTCTGAGTTCCAATCTTAGCCCTGCCACTTACTAATAGCAGACTTTGGGCACATGTAAAAGATTGAAATATTGGCCCCAATACTTCATCTGTCCCTATATCACACCCTGTGCCACATTATATTTTCTCCCACTAGAGGTAGAATATATCACTCTGTTCTATTACTGACAGTCTATGACATGCATCTTGCTTTTGACAATAAGATATTAACATCTATGATATACACAGAAGTTTGACATGTGTTTGCATGGTTAAGCTTGCCCTCTTGTATTTCTGTCTTTGCCATGAGGAGAACTTGTTTCTCTTAGCCCACAGACCAAAGACAGATACTATGGAACAGAACTGGATTCAGCCTAAAACTTGGTTAAGCTCAGTCTAGACCAATTAAATCCCAGGTAATCTCCAGGTATTTAGCAAATGCATGGGAGAAAATAAAAAAAAAATTGTTTCAAACCATTGGAAATTTGAATTTTTTTTTGTCATGTAGCAGTAGTAACTGGTACAGTATGTAACTCAATCATTCTTCCACTCAGCTTCCACATCTGTAAAATGAGACAATAAAAGCATGTAATCCATAGAATTACTATGAGAATTACTATAAGAACAATTCTCATAGAATTCCTATAAGAACAGTTAAACAACTATCTATAAATATTAAAAAATCAATGGTAATTCTATTTACTAACAATGAATACATGTACACTGAAATTAAAAATTATATACTATTTACAATGAAAACACTTAGGTGTAAATTTACCAAACATGTATGGTACTTGTATACTGAAAACTATACAATACTGATGACAAAAATCAAAGATCTAGATAGGTAGATAGACATATTATATTCATAACTTGGAAGACTAAACATAATAAAGATGTCAATTTTCCTAAAATTGATATATAAATTTCTATCAAATCTATCAAAATACAACTTCTATCAAAATCTCAGAAAGAGTTTTTGTCTGGATAGATAAATAAGCTTATTCTAAAGTATGTGGAAATATAAAGAAACAGGAAAGCTAAAAAAAAAAGTGAAAAAAAGAATAAAATAGGAATAAGTCAACCTGATTTCAAGACATATTATGTAGCTATAGAATTGAGATTGTGTGGTATTTGTGCAAAGATTGAATACAGATGACTTGAACAAAACAGAGAAACCAGACATAGTCAAACACAAATGTGCCCAACATGAATATGACAAAAAAGCAAAAACAATTCAATAGAGAAAGACAGGCTTTTCAACAAATAGTGTTGGAGTAATTGGACATCTAAAGCAAAATAAATAAATAAATAAAAATAAAAGAATCTTGACCTCGGTCTCACTCTTTATACAAACATTAATTTTTAATATGTCTATTAAAAATCAAAATAAGATATCTCTATACACCTATCAGTGATGGCTAAAATGTAAAATAGGGGCAACTTCAAATTCTAGCGAGGATGCAGAGAAACTGGATCACTCACATACTTGTTAGGAATATAAAATGATACAGCCACTGGAAAATAGTTTGGAAGTTTTTTGTTTTTGTTTTTGTTTTTTTTTAAACTAAACGTACAGTTAACATATGATCCAGCAATTACACTCTTGAACAGAGAAATGAAGACTTGTTTACAAAAAAATTGTACACAAATGTTTATAACAACTTTATTCATTATACACAATAATTGGAAAAAGCCCAAATGTCCTCCAACAAGTAGGTGAATCAACAAACTGTTTTACATCGACACCATCAACTACTATTCAATAATAATAATAAAAAAAAGAACTATTGATACAGGCAGCAGTATGGCTGAATCTTTGGAGGACTGTGCTGAAGTAAATAAGCCAGTCTCAAAAAGTCACATTTTATGTGATTCAATTTAGATAAGATTCTTGAAACAACAAAATTATATAAATGGAGACTAGATTAGTGGTCAGGGATTGAGATGCTTAGGGAAGTTTGAACATTGATAAAAGAGCAATGTAAGGGATCTTCATGGTGATGGCAATGTTTTGTATCTTAGCTATATCGGTGATAGTATTCTGGTTGTGGTAATGTAAAACTGTTTTGAAAGATGTTACCATTGGGGGAAAATGAGGAAAGTGTACATGGGGTCTCTCTTTATTATTTCTTATAACTGCATGTGAATCTATAATAATTTCAAAATGAAAAGTTAAATTAAAAATATTTATTTAAAACGAGAATAAATGGTACTTCTAAAGTTTTCTTAAAAACCCAATAAATGTAACTATTTTTTCTCTTATTCTTTTAATTTTAGATGATCTATCCAGGTGCTAAAAATTTTTTTTCTTTTTCTTTTTTTTTTTCTCTTTTAGCCCAAGAGAGATACATCAGCTCATTAGGCAGCCAGTAGACTAGTGGATTCACTGTGCTGAAATGAACACGGGAAGCCAGCTATAAATCCAGCGATTCAGAATTCTGATGTGCCACCTGCATTCCCAGGGCTCACTCACTTATGCGCATTGTTTCTTTGAGATCACTTCCTATCTGAAGGGTCACAGGTCTAAGTACATTCCAGTGTTACATCAAGGACTCTAATACATTTGGGGTTTGCCATTTAAGGCCAGTTAGTGATTTTTTTATACACCTGAAGTGATTGGAATTTAGTTTGGAAAAGAAAACAAACATTTTTGTTGTAAGGCATATTAAAAAATGGGAATCTCTGCTTAGAATATAGTAAGCACTCAACAGTTGTTAGGTTTCTTTCCCTTTAATGAATGGGATATCTTCTGGAAGTCCTTTAAAAAGGAACACATGTCCTTAGTGACTTGAGATGATTTATTACATCATATTCAACATCAAACTGAAATGACAATATCCTTCCTAGCATTCTCAAAGTAAAATTGACATCTTCATTTTAGACTCATACCTTTTCATTGCCCTTGAAATTAGTCTTGAGCCAGGAATCTACCTAACTTATCACATAGTTACAAAAAGTTCACAGTCTTTTTCTTCCCTTCTCTTTAAAAATTTATGTATATGTATTTATGATATATGAGTACATATATAGTTATTTCTCTTTATGACAAGAATTTAAGAATTCCAAGAGTTTAGTTTAGGTCTAATCTGATTAGTTTTTTGGCTGATTATTAAAAAATACAAAAACAAAGTACTCTAAATCCCTAGTATCAGAAGACAGAGCCCTAAAGTTAGTTCCTGTTGGGTCCATATGATGAATCAGCTTTCTCTAATTTTTCAGATGTGAGAACTCAAGCAATCCATTTATATCTATGGGTTTCAGTTTCCTAAAGTGTAAAAATAGATTTTGGTGAATATGCCACGTATAGTTTATTCACCATTTCACTGTCTGTTTTCAATTATTTTCTCTCCTAACTACCTGCCCTGTATGAGCTCCAATTAACTTCATGCAGGTGCACCAGACAGTGCCTTGCCTTATATCTATGATGTTAACCTTTCACTTTCATCATAGAGCTTCCAATTGTGGATCCTGCTCAGAGACCATACATATGTAATATGGAAGAGGTACGGAGTTAATAACCTTGAAGAATGTTTTGACTAACAGAAAATAAAATACGGTGAATTATTTTCCCTTCTTTCTTGCTATGGGCAAATAATCCTGAGGCACACAGTTCATATCATTCCTTGAAAAACCATCACAATGGATTGAGGAATCTATGGTACTTTGTGGTTGGTGTTCAGCCTGATAATAAGGCTCATCTCGTCTCTTCCTATGGCTCTGGTTTATTTTCTTTTCTCTCACTTTCTGGGACTGCACTTTCTAATAAAGTGGTAACTTGTAAACATTTGACTTTGTCTTCCTGAGAAACACAGGCTAAAACAGATGTAGAAGGAGCAGTGATAAAAAGCCTCCATATGAGATTTTGGAGAAAGTCTATTCACAAGTAGGATAGCAAAAACAGTCATCAATGGTGACATCACAATCACTAAGATTAATTGGGATAAAATATGGGATATAGGGGTATACTGTGCCTGTGACATATAAATTATATGGGAGCAATGATA
Source organism: Eidolon dupreanum (assembly GCA_028627145.1). NCBI lineage: Eukaryota > Metazoa > Chordata > Mammalia > Chiroptera > Pteropodidae > Eidolon > Eidolon dupreanum. The sequence continues at coordinate 99,357,516 of CM053503.1, read as the reverse complement.
AGTGTAAGGATTTTAGAGTAGGATTTTTAACTTGTGTTTTGTTAACTACATTGGAATTCCAATTTAATTTAAAAAAAAAAAAACCTCTTGAGCTCATCTGCCAACTAAAGGCAAACTATGGAAGACAGAAGGTCTTTGACAGCAAATCACAAAATGCACTTGTTAACCTTAAAATCCTCACATGCTACCCTATTGTCTTCAGACTGGCATGCAAAGTCAGGTCTCAGTAAAGTCCAAGTTGGTGAGTACAATTCTTGTTAAAAGAAACCGCTTACACACTGAAAGGATTACAGACATTGCCTCTGTGATCTGCAGGGGCTAGGAGCAGATGTAGGAATAAATTTTGTGGGTTAGGAAAAAGGGCTAGAATCTCCATGTGTTATGAAATAATTTATTTACATGAGTCACTCACATGTGACCTGGGCTTCAATTTCTAGCAAGGACATATTATATATATTTTTTTGTTTTTGTGTTTGTTTGCAACGGCTTCTTGAAGCACAGTTCTGAAGATGGCCAGTAGTGATTAAAGACCTCCTAAAATAATACTGAGAAAATAGGAGACGCAGAGAAAGTGGCGATGTTATAATGAACTTACTATATTAGGTTTGAGAACCCACCCTCTGGCTGTGTTACCTAGAAGGCACAGAGATAGCTTTATTACTAAGATAATAGGGGATATTTTAGTACCTTTGAAACTCTTGAGAACGTCTGTCTTTTATAACACAATGATGAAAGATTCTGTCTTGGAACTGAGCTTTCTAGTAATAATGGGTATAATAGATTCTGGAACATCTGGTGGCTATATTCAACTGTCGGAAGTAAGGTAAACACAATTATTATAATGGGCAGCAAAGTTAAGTGACAGTGAAGGCTCCTTGACCTATGGGGAACTGTGGTAATGAATATTAGATCATGGTATTCCTAACAGTAAGAGAAATGGACAATGTTGCTTGACTTGTATAATCATCATCATCATCATTAAAAAATATCAAATGTTGATAAGCAGAAGGCTGATGTCAACTGCTAGAATGGAAACTAAAGTATTTAATCCATATTCTGATCTATCAATATTCTAGATTCAAGTTTTCCGTGAGTCCACTGATCTAAGGTATTCTAGGGCAGCCACTGCAGAAGAAAGAATAAGTTGTTGTCCTTCATACTACCTACCACTAAGCAGGAGGCCTCCTCCAATACAGGTCGTTTTTAGATTTTGGAGGTAGCATTTACCACTCTTGGGAATAGAGCTCTTATAAATTTATAAGGGGACATGGGTTTGAATATGACTCAGAGAAAGTGAGAGCTCTGCAGTAATTTGCAGGCTTTGTTATCAGCTGTTGTGGTACTCTGGCTAGGTTATGTTGCTAGAGGAGGTCTGCCAAGTTTGAGTAGAAAAGTCATGGTGAAGACTCCTAAGGTTCTGAAGCAAAGCTATGTATTCTGGGGCAAAAACCCACTCTATGTTTAAATACTGCTCTTGGTGTATATTTGGGACCTGGGTGAACCTGATCACCTAAACTTGCTACATCAAGTGATGGTAGAACTGGGGCTGCCCATATTTAGCCAGGGAGTATCAGTTTCATTGTGTCATAAGGCAAGGTAGTGTCTTAGTTGGGCTATTATAACAAAATACTATTATAGTTTGAAAGGGTTCCTATGGAGTCTGCAAGTGCTTATGTCTACAGGGGATGTGGCCAGAGGGTGGGTCCTCTACATGGAGATTGTGGCTGTCACTAACATGCCTCCAAGTGCTTTCTCACCTTTGAGAACATGGTGCAGCTCTGTAAGGAATCTCTGAAGCTCAGTGTTAAGCCCAACCCTCTCCTGAAAGGATCAGAAGTACAGCTCCTTGAGTATGAGGTCTCAACTGCTGACCTCATCTGAACCTTCTCCCAGCACTTTCCAGAGGCTGGGCCTGAGTTGAATGAGGTCCTCACTCAGCTGGCCACAGCCAATGCCCAATTCTGGAAGGACTCCATTGAGGCTCCACGTGACCAGGCTTGAAGATTTCTGCTGCCTCTCCTCCTGCTTCATAAAATCAGGGCTACAAGTGACCCCCTTTTTTGTGTGTATATTTAGGTGCTAGGGGAAGAATATGAGCTCAAAACTTGGTGGCCCCTCAGCTGAGAGTGGTGACACTAACCCCTTCTATCTGTTAGCACTTAAATAACACACATTTATTTCTCACTGTTCCAGAGGTTAGGAAGTACAAGATCAAGGTGTTGGCATATTCAGTTCCTGCTGAAGGTTCTCTTCTTGGCTTCCAGATGGCTGCCTCCTTTCTGTGTGCTCATTTGACCTTTCCTCAGGGTGTGCACCTTGACAGAGAGGAGCTCTCCTGTCTCTTCTCCTTATAAGGGCACTAATACCATCATAAGGGAACCACTCTTCTGACCTCATCTAAACCTAATTACTACCTTAAGGCCCCACTTCCAAATACCATCACATTGAGGGTTAGGATGTCAATGTATAAATCTGGAGGAGGAAACACAAACATTCAGTGCATAAGAGTTAAGCAGAACTACAGATTCACAGCATGAAGAAAATAGTATATTTGGTACTTGGGCTATGCAGTTTCAAAACCAGGAATAAATTACATAAAGTTGTTCAGAATTCTATGTTGCCTACTACTATTGCATCAGTGCCTCTCTTCAATTTATTGTTATAAATTTATTGGTAATAAAAAAAACAGCTATTGGAGGAAGAAAGAACTCATCTGGGCCATTGATGCTGGAACAGCTCCAAATAAACTGCTAACATATTTGAGTTCAATTCATGAGTGACCATAAAGGACTGCAGTGAAGAGAAATCCTCCCAGTAGGCAGAGCTGTGAATACACTTAGTCATCTATTTTATATGTAGAGAAAAGTGGTATGAATTACAGATACACACAAGCTCTTGGAAAGTAGCAAATAATTTGGCTAGTTACTCAGGGGCCTGGAAGGACTAAAATTCAGAAACCAGAGGTGAGTTGGCCTAGATATAAGGTATGAAGTTTGATCCATGATAGTGAACACAAAGTGTGTAGATTTTTGTATTTCAAGGTAATGCCTTTAAGAAAATACTTAGTGTAGACAAGTCTAACAACAAGAAGTTAGGGTTATTCATCTTATGGAGGTCAGGAAGTCTTTCTTCTTGGTAATCTCAATGGTAATGCAATGTTCCATGAACAGAGTGACCACAGTGTTATGGCTGGAGGATGTACACAATCCCCATAGCATGGTCTTCCTCTCACCAAAACTGATGTTGCTACTGCTATCGCTGAATACTCAACCTTCCAGCAGCAACAGCAGAGAGCAACTCTGAATTCTTTATGCCACCATTTCCAAAGAAACTAGCCAGATACTTGTTATTAGGTTGAACACCTATGACTCAAAAAAAAAAAAAAAAAAAGAAAAAGAAAAAGAAAGAAAAAAAAAAGAAAGAAAGAAAAGAAAAAGAAAGAAAGCAAAAGAAAAGAAAAAGAAAAAGAAAAGGAAAAAAGAATGCAGTTATTTTTTATACCAAAACTGACATCTACTCTGATTATTATACATATTTTTTCTATGCCAGGAGTGCTGGCACAAGAACAAACTTCAGAGGACTTACAGAATTTTTGATCTATATGCATGGTATCATATAGAAATTGCCTGAGAAGAATAGACCCTTTTTATAACAAAGGGTGAATGACAAAAGGTATATACAATCAAAAGATTTACTGGTCTTACAATGTGGATCCCAGTCCACCGCATTCCATAAAAAGCTGTCATATTCTAAATGTGGAACAGCCTGTTAAAGGCTCAGCTATGACACTATTTCAGGGAGAACAGCCTGCAGCATTGGGATGCTGCTCAAAAGATGTACTAAACATACTACTAATGTAGGGTGCTGGAATAAATGGATCTGGAAACCAAGTGCGGAAATAAAATTCAACTCTCTACCATTATAACCAATGATCCAATTTTGCTTTCAGACTCTGAAAACTTAGACTCTGTCAAGTTCAAAGTTTATTTTCTATGTTAGAGAAAGTTACATCTTTACTATAGTAGGCAGCATTATTAAGTTAAACTTTAAATTGTAACTCCTTCCTGTTTCTTTGGGTTCTTCATTCCAGTAGAGCAACAAAGAAAAGAGTAAGTGAACTGGCAGGGTAATTTGCCTTGACTACTGTAAGGAGCTAAGGTTACTACTACACAATGAGGAAGGGAGGATTAAAAGTTGAATACAGGGAATTCATCAGGCATCACTTAGTCCTTCTTTTACTAGGGGAGAAATACAGTGCAGGAACAGCAACTAAGGCCTCAGATACCTGGGAGTGTATCTCTGGATCATCCCACTGGGACAAGCTGCTGTCCTGACTGAGGATAGAATAACCTAGATTAATGGTGATGATTGTGGCATATTACAAATATGTTTTGTGAACAGTTACAACAGAGTGCACTACAACTTGTTTCACTAACCTCTTATCTTTAGTCTTTTTAGAGGCTACATTAAAAGAAAGCTAGCTAATTGTACTTGGATCTCCCATTTCAGAGAAGAAATGAGGACATCTTATTTTCACATAAATGTAGGTCTTAACGTTGAAGCATGGAAGATGTATAGAAAGGAAGACATAAGCATATCCAACTGGTGCAAAAAGGAGTCTGCACAGAAACCTGTTGGGCATCATCAGACTCTCACCCTCACCTGTCTCTGCTTTACTGGTTACTTTACTCTGTATGAACTTGATCCCTGGGAGTGCACTCTCTGAAAAGTGCTCAAAAACACTACTTTCTGAGGTACCAGTGCCAAGACAGTGTCTTAGATCAGTGATCTTTGACTCTTTGCCCCATACATCCTAAAAAAAGTTTAAAAGTTTTATCCCCCACAACTTTTGAAGTTGACATCTAAATATTTTCATCATAAGTGTAATAGTCAAAAACATGTATTTCTGGTATATTGTCCAACAAATTTTGCTTAACATTAATAAAATATCTTTATAAAATACCCTTTCACATTTACTTATTTTATAAATTGATGACATAGTTTGTGTGTGCATATAGATTCAAATACACTTACATTGAAATTTTTAATTTTGTTTCATTTCCTGTGACCAACATGTCTAAGTATTTTTTCTAATTTATCATTGCATTTATTTGTTTGTAATTAATAAAAATAAGAGCTAAATTATAAATTCTGATAAATCATAAGAAATGAAAGTAAATTTTTATTAGAAATGAATATCCTAATAAGAGAAATTATAATTAGGCATTTTCTTACATTTTTTTAAATTAATCACTTAATTATTTAAAAACATAAATTACATTTAAAGTAAGATAAATATATATGCTGCTAAAATCTAATTGTCAGGAGAGCTAGAATTCTTTATAGGAGCTTAAAAATATTAAGCATTGTGAATAATGAAATAAAATTAATAGTACTCTAATTGAAATAAAGATTTAATGAAACAAATTTTAACTATTTTAATTAAAAAAATGACATATTCAAAAAAAAAATCAAATGAAAGTTTTTCCCATGAGTTTTTGTTCACTATATCTTGAAATGTTGGTGACCCTAGAAAATATTCCAGTAATATTTAAAAGATTGTTTTGCTGACCCATCCAGTTCTTCAAAGGTGTTTTTCTTTCCAATTAGTGACCCTTTCTAACTATTCTTATTTAAAATAGCTAAAAATAGTTGCTTATAGTTATATATGAAAACATTTAGTGGACATTATTTTCTACTAATATTTCTTTGCTTGGCTTTCACAAGACTGTCCCACAAAAACAGTTTATTCTTAAACAAAGATCAAGAAATGGAATTGGCAGTTTTTAAAGGAAATCATCATTTACATCTTGTATTAAGATGAAATTGTAATTTTCTCATTCTATTGCTGCAGTAACAAGTATCATGAAATTAGTGATTTTAAACAATATCCAATTATTATCTCACGGTTTCTATAGGTCAGATGTCCGGCAAGCTCTGCTAGGTCTCTGCTTGGAATCTCACAAGACCAAAATCAAAGTTTCAGCAGAGCTAAGTAAATTTTGGAGACTGTTAGGTAGAGTTTATTTCCTTCCTCACTCAGGTTGTTGGCAGAATTTGTGTTCATATGCTTGTAGGACTGAGGTCTCCTATCTTTGATGGCTGTCAGCTAGGGGTCATTCTCAGCTTCTACAGGCCACGTGCTCTAGAGTCATTTCCTTGTGGCTCCCTTCATCTCAGAACCATTAACAGAAGGTTGACTCTCTCCCATTCTTCAAAACTCTCCTACTCCTTCTTCAGTCATTTCACTTCTGAATATTCTGCCTACCTCTTCTACTTTTAAAAATGCCTGAGAATACATTGGGTCTACCTGGATAATCCAGGATAATCTTTCTATTTTGAGGTTCTTAACTATAAATCTATTTGCAAAGTCCCTTTTGCCATGTAACATACGTGTGTTTAACAGCAGGAAACAATGATTATGGAGGTTAAAATTCTGTCTACTATATCGGCCATGTCATTCCATCAGTCAAATTCTAGTAGCTTGTTTCATTCTTAAATGTGTGTGCGTGCGTGTGTGTGTGTGTGTGTGTGTACTCTAAAGCAAGGAAATAGAAGTTCTATGAGATAATAGAGATAATAGAATCCTGATTACTCATAATAAGAGGATTCTCTTTCGTTTAGAGACCTGGAGACTTTTGTACGCTAAGGTAATGTACCATTAACAATCAGTGCATAATATCTTCCTTTTGGAAAAGAAAAAGAGGTTATTAAAAAAAATTACCAGATAAATTTACTTCAAGTTGAATATACCTGTCACTTTAATAAATTAAATTTCTTCAAATTGTATCCTGGAAAATTTTTTACTGTCTTCCAGGATTTGAGCACTGTCCATGTACCCCTGTACCCTAGACCTCTGAATGATGACATCTTTAGGAACAAGTATTCTAGAACTTTGCAATTCTGTCTCTAAATGCATGAAACATTATTATTTTTCAAGGCAGTTATTCAAATCAGGGGGAAATAATCTGTCAAGCCAAATATTTTGAAGTGGGTAGATCTAAAGTCTTTATTATATGGGGATCTTGTAGCTATAAATCATAACTGAAAAGGCTATCAGATTAAAATTATTGTTTGAATTCTCTTGTTAGATAATGAAATAACTAATATGACTGAAAGTGTTATCATTGGATAGATGGTTTAATTATGCTGATTAAAGTTGAATTAAATTAAATTAATCCACTGGTGAGTTTTACATTTGCATTGCAACTTCATATTGTATTACAGGTAGGCAAAACCCATTTGAGCTTTCAAGATATAGACTATTATTCTGGACAATCAAATTAGCTCTGGAAGCATTGTTTATTCCTGTTCTCTCTAATATAACCACATGGTCAAGCAAATAAAAAATTTATATCAAGCATAATAGGGCTAGAAAGATATTCATTTATTGAGTTCATTATAAAACAAAGATGTAGCATTAACTATCTATTTTCCCAACTCCTGATTGTTAAATGGTCTGTTTATTTATTATTAAATAAATAAATACAGCACTGAATGTTCTTCTTGGACCATAATTGAGCTCCTTTCTTCAGTCACTTGTTCCATGGAGGAAACTATGGCAACTAGACCTCCGCTGTTCAATAATGGAGCCACTAGACACATGTGTTATTGAGAACTTGAATTATGGTGATTCTGAACTGAGATGTGCTATAGGTTTAAAATTCACACTAGATTAAAATAGCTCAAATAAAATAAATTTAAAAATTTCATTTGAAACTTTTTACATTGGTTGTATATTAGATCATAATTTTATCTATATTTGGCAAATAAGATATATTACTGAAATTCATTTCATCAGTTTCTTTATATATCTTCATGTGGCTACTAGAACATTTAAAATTACACTTATGGCTCATATTCTATTTCTTTTGGATGATACTAGTTTAGACCGTATGAAGTCTCAAAAAGTCATTCAATCATACTACATGTGTGCTTAGCAGTCTTGTTTTATGATAAATGCTCAATCTTCTTAAAAGTCTTTCTCCTCTGCTATACTGTCTAAAAGAAGCAGAGACACACTGGTCCATTGTGCCCCTTTTCCCCAAAGCTAATAGCTCAGAAGAGATTGTTCATCTCTCATTACCTTCCTTTTCCCCAAGACTCACTTAAGCATTAGGTGCTCAGTTATTATTGGTACAAAGTTTTCCTAGGGAGATAAATAAAGTTTAGTGATATTAGAAACCAAAATATCACTGATCAGATCTTCTTGACCAGTATGAGGTTTTTAATCTTCATTTTTAATCACAGTACTTGCTCTTCATAAACAAGCTGCCATGTGCTCCCCTTCATTTCTTGAGGCAAGATAACTGTAAGTGGAACTTTTTTTTTTCTGTATCAAGATGAATTAGACGTGATAGAAAAAAAAATTAGTACAGAGCTGCCTACATTTTTTGCACTAAGTAGAGCTGGATTCCATCTTTGATTAGCATCTACAGTTTCCGAATAAGTGCTTCTTAGATAGGAGGTTGGCCTGGCGTCTCGGTTCTAGCCAAGAACATGGACAGCAATAACTATGCTGCTATGCATAGAGGCTAAGCTAGATGCTGCTATTCTGTACAGGCTATGCTGTATGAAACTGTGACTACTGAGCTACTGAGATTCGTTGAGCAGAGAAAAGACAAATTGCAGCCAAAACCATAGCTAACTTTGTTTCAGCAGTCTTCTTGGGAACCAGTCAAAATTAGTCTGTAAAGAAGAAATGAATGGCAAGGCAATGCCAAATAGAAAGAACTTGAACTCAAGCCAAAAGAGCTTCTGCATGCTGTTAGGCAGGGGTCCCTAGGACCCAGATCATGGACCTGTGCTAATCCATGGCCTATTAGGAGCCAGGATGCACCGCAGAAGGTGAGCGGCAGGCAAGCAACCAAAGCTTCATTTGTATTTGCAGCTGCTCCCCAGAGCTAGCATCACTACCTCAGCTCCACCTCAGATCATCAAGCATTAGATTCTCACAGGAGCACTGGTCCCTGGTGCCAAAAATGTTGGGGACTGCTGCCATATCGTACATTGAAGAGCTATGATTTGTGTGTGGGCACATAGATGTTAACAAGTCAAAAATTTTACTAATTCAAGAAAAAAAGCCCAAAAACATACATGGTGGGACAAGGTGGTTTTAATAACACCAATGTCTGCTGAGTAGTATAACTTTGAGCTACATACACATATTTGAGGTCAAGGCAAGGCTAGAGTCAGAACCAGTCAAATTGGAGAATGAGCACATGCAAAGAAAATGAGGCAGAGTGATTATTTGTGAAAATAAGTGGGCAGGTAAGTATGTAGGATTATCTAAGTAAAAAAGACAATGAAAAAGTGACCCACCATCCAGAAAAGTAAACGATTAATCCACCAACAAACACAAAGAAGTCATATAGAAGCTGCTGTGACAATTAAGGCTGGAATATTTCATTTAAAATTCCAAAGAAATTTTCAAGTAACTATAACTGGAGGTGATGATAAAGCCAATTACCAAATAGATATGACGCACTATTATGAAAGAAGAAGCTTAATAACAGTGTAAATCGTTATAGAGATGGAGTGAAGTGTGGTCAGTCTGAAAAGAGAGATAGAGAGAACATTTGACTGAATTGGCAAGTGGTAATTAAGAAGTTCAGATCCTGACACTGAGAGTTGTCTGAGTAGGGGACCTGGCTGACCTGTCATCTGCAGCAGTTTCTCAGAGCCCCACAACTTGGCAGTGGTTTTATATTTTTTTGGATCATGAAAGAATTTGAGATCTAGGGGTGGTGTAGGGAAGGGGGTGATATGCTGGTTTGCATTTTTTCTCCTCTAACTAAAAATCTTCCAGGTGCTCATGAACTCGCTGACACCATTCCCTGTGGTGAGTCAGCTCAGGAAGAGGACCTGTCTAGGATTTTGTGGTCCATGATCTTGCTCTGCTTCTAGGTGATCAGTGATGGTCATGGAGAAAATCAACAAGTGGCAGAAGGATTAGGTGTGTCCAACATAAAATCAGAATGGATAGCAGAACTACAGTTTAAAGATTAATTATTGTTCCATCATAGACACTTAGCTTGGGCTGTACAAAAATAAATAAAAATAGTTTCTTTTTCGAATTTGGTACCTTCTTAAGGAAGCAATTATGTCAAAGGAAAGCATACAAACTGAGGCATCAAAATGGCATTTTGTACTATAACCTAATGTCTTATTACATGGTAAAACTGGGAAAAACTTTAATAATCATCTCTTATATAGTAAAGGAACAGCTCAAACGGCTTAAGAAAATAGGCTAAAGACTCACAATCTAGTTATCATTGCACAAACGTTACAATTTGCGTCATTGCATTGTATTTACTCATAGTCCTTCTTAATACACAGATTAATGGGCCTAGCCTCAGAATTTCTGATTTAGTAGTTCTGGGGTGGGGCCCAAGGATGTGCATTTCTAACATGTTCCAGATGATGCCAAAGGTAATTGCCTAGGGACCTGATTTTAAGATAATTACTAATCTAGTCAGTGGGTCAGTCAAGACTATGATCTTAGTTCTGTCTAAATTTATACATTTATATATCCTATGAGAAGTCTTTCATTTTGCCAGACTTGCAAAGCAAAGGTTACTTAACAGTCCAGAAGACTTTGTTTTATCTGGGAGCATTCTAGGGGTGTTTATTTGACAAAACTCAACATTCCCCCATGTCTGAAGGAACACTAAGAAGAGAAATGCCTGTCAGCGTCACTCAGAATTCTTGCTGCCTCTTCTCTTAGTGATATAACACTCATCATGCTCCTTTCCTGCAATTTCAGGACTGCCATTAGGATAATGTGGATTGCACTTCGGCAAGCCCCTATCTAGATGTTACATTCAAATATGTCATGAACAGAAAATGGAATCTGCTATAAGAAATAATGGGGAATGCTGCCGGAGTCTGTTGAAAATAGATATCTGCCTTAGCAAGACACAAAGAAAGATAACCCTGAATGTAGATTAAGTCTGCAATATACACAAATTCTTGATTCTGTCAGGTTCATTAAAGACAGTAAATCCACAGAGATTTGAAGCAGAACTGATTATGCACATTTATCTTCCATTGAATCCTATCATGCCTGTGAATATTTACCCTTTCCACTATGTTAAGGCTTCAGGCAGAACAATTTGGAAACCATTTTCCTGAATATTATTTGGGAATATGTTGTTAGAGTGTCCCAACATAAGTTCTAGGTGGCTTTATTATTATCACTATTTTTAAAAATGGATGTGCCTATTTTCATGTGGCAAGATGGCAGGTGATATACCAAACACAATGCATCTATGATCTATACCCTTGAGAATCTCTACTACAAGGACAAAATAAGAACTGATTAAGACAATAACTTAATAAAGCAGCTTAAAATCAGATTTTTTTTTTTTTTTTGCACAGAATATAAGTAGAAAAAGCAATGAGTTGGCAGGATCAATTTCTCCACTGAGCAGAGTATGTTAGTATTTGATTAGTTTAGAATATAAAGGTACTGCCTGCCCTCCCTCTTCCTCTTCCAATCAGCTTGCCCATGTTCCTTGTTCTGGATAGAAGGAGTGAATAAAGGAAGGGAAATGTTCAGCAAAGTTTTAAGTATATATATATAAATTATTTCAGTCTACTGTTGGTAACATTATTCTAGATGTGATCTAAAAACCAGTTTGACCAGGAAATTATTTGGCATCTTTTAATATTTTACCTGAAAGAAAAAGCCTAACCAGGAGAAGATAAATGATATTAGAACTCCATAAAGTATGAGTCAGAGAAGACATATGAATATCAATATCGCTGGACTCCCATCTAGCCTACTTGCCTCCAAAGCTCGTCTAGCCACCTACTGGGATCCTTACAGAACCCTGTACCATGCAATTACACTAGCAGAGTATCATCCCACTACGACTGAATTAGAAGTAAACCTTAACTGCTTTAGGCCTATAGCCAAAGCATGAAGAGGACTTGATAGGCATTAGCTGTTTAGACTTGGGCATCAGCCCTCAAACTCTCTAACACAGTCCAACATGAGGAATAGTTTACCAATTTGTATTCTTTTCAATCCAGAAATTCAATGGAGTCAGTTCTAAAAAATGATTAGTTTCTCTCACCCTTCTTATAAGTTGGACCTTGCACTAAAACAACATTCCATATTCTAACATATTAAGTCATCCTATGTGCTTTTTTTTGCCATGTCCTATGTCTACCTTTATACCTTTATTAATGACTTCAATACCTAATTAGAATAAAAAAGGTGATTTGCTCCCTCTCATTCCTATTCTACCTAAGCTTGTGACTGTCCATGCTTTCTGGATGTCAGGGGGACCATACACACCAGCATCACCACTGCTACTATCACTACCACTATCACATCTCCTCGTTCTTCTTCCTTCTCGGCCTCCTCTTTCTCCTCTGTTTCTTTCTTAAGCTTCTATACCTATCATGTATTCTTTTATAGATTTTTCACAAGTTGATTAGCCAGATATAATTTGTGATATATCTTTCTTAGTGGTAGAACAAGCCCATGTCAGTATATGTAGATCAAGCTGCATAGTTTGATGTATTTAGTCATAGTTATTCAGAGAATAGAATCAATAAGATATATATGTTAATTATGGGAAATTAGCTTATATGATTATGGAGGCTGAGAAATCCCATGATCTGTAGTCTACTAGCTGGAGACCCAGGAAAGCCAGTGGTATAATTCCATTCTGAAGGCCTGAAAACCAGGGGAATCGATAGTGTAAACCTCAATCGAAGGGGAGAAGTTTGATGACCCATCTCAAACAGGCAGGCAGAAAGCAAACAGAAGCAGATTCCTTATTCCACCATCTTTTTGTCTTTTTGTTCTATTCAGTCCCTCAACAGATCCCACGATGCCCACCAAATTAGGGAGGGCAACCCACCTTACTGAGTCCACTGATTCAAGTGCTAATCTCATCACATATATCCTCCTAGATATATCAGCAATAATGCTTAATCTAGTCACATGTTAGCTCAGTCATGTTGACACATATAATTAACCATCATACCTGATTAGATCCTTTTCCTGATCTTCACATGCAAAATGGTAGACTCTACCCAGAAATTTATGCTAACTTCTTTTTAGGAGTCATTTCTTGAACTGTATACCTACCACAGTTTTCTTATTATATGTATGGGGTGGAACTGTTATGAAATAATTTTAAATAAATTTAGAGAGAGAAATGTAAACTTTAGAACTAAAGGAGATTTTGGAGTCTACAATTTCTAAGGCTTCACTTTACAGAGCCAGAAAGAGGGAGTCGGTAGCCAAAATCTGAGAAAACAGTCAGTAAAGAAGTGACAATAAAATCCAGACACCCTAGGGACTAGAACAGTCATGACTAATCTATTTAAAGGCATAAATCAAGCAACTTCTAATTCTAAGACAAAAACAATCAAGACACCTTAGACAGTTCAATTTTCTTCATAATTAGAATTTGTAATAGTTTGTTCTCTAAATCAGTAGATATAACTCACAGTAGGGATAATAAGCTAAAACTACTACAGTTAAAATTTATCAGGTTTTATTATTAAGAATATTCAAAGTATTTATTAATGATGAAAGTATTTTCAAACCAATGAAGGCATTTCTTACAGCAGTAGAAAATTCTGCTTGTTCCATCTCTGACTTTTTTCTGGAAGCATTAGAGTTATTAAGTACAACATCTGCACAGAACAGGTTGTTTGCTTTTCAAATAACTTTGGCAGAAAAAGATATTTGATAAATTAGTAATGTGTTTGACCTTGAGAAACTGATCAAAATATCTAGTTCCTTGGTCCTTTACTTTGATGCCTAGGTAACTTTTTAAAGCTGGATTTTACAATCCCCTTAGCAAATTGGTTTTGCAACATTGTTTTTCCTTGTGTATAATACATTTCTTGGCTGCTGACAAACCTGCTGGAAAAGAAAAATAAGTGAAAGTGTGAGTAACCAGTAGCCTCTGCAATCATTATAGATGCCCAGTGGGTATTTCAGAGTTCTTTAATTGAAAACAAATTATGTAAAGCCATTTATGTGTGATGAAAATTTACAATAGTGCTAAAGAATAAAGAACCATACACATCAGCAGTTGAAAGTTAACTTCTAAGACATTAAAAGATGTTCTTAGGTTTGTAACTTCTTTCTCTTTGTCCAGGAAATTTATTTTCCAGACAATTACCTCTATGGGGAACACCCAGGGCTGGAGGGAATAATTTTACAGAATCTTACTGTTATTGAGTCAGCACTGCTGGCTATTAAATAACAGGTGGCAAGCTGTGATTTATATGCGGAAGTCACACTGTGCATTCCTCCTGTGGAGGCCCTGGCCCTCAGGAAAGAAAGGTGAAGGTGGTACATAAATTACTATAAAACTAAAGCACCTTGTTTCTTTTCTAAGTCTAAATGTGCTTACCTATTAAGCCACAAAAAAAATATAATCCATGAGCCAAAATACAAAATCATGAGTATACATACACTCACTCTACATACACATAACATTTGTCAGTCCTTCCAACACCTTTTATTTGTTCATCCCCCATCTAAAACAGAAAAGGATAGCCCTATGATGCCCTTCCCTACCAAGGGAACTTGGCATTTCTAGGTGATATCTGTGGCAGCGAGTCACAAGGAACTTGGATCAAATGTTTTGATTGATTGGACAAGTCCTGGAAGTTTATTCGAAGAATAAGTATGACTGTTTTGAAACTTTTTTTTTTGGTTTTGTTTTTATTTGGCATTAATTTCAATTTGGTATTTGGTATTTTTTTCCTAGGAATACTGCATAGGTTCAGTGTTTTAGGTAATCGTTTAAACTAGTCAATGCTATTGGTATTATAAGCATATGCTATGTAGATTAATATTCTAGCCAGTCAGATAGTACCCCCAATCAGGGAACATTTGGAATTGTGTGGAAACGCTTTTCGTTTGGGGGGACGGCATTAGAATTTGTGAAGTTAAGTGTCATGAACATGATTTATAGGACAATTCTGCAAAGATTGTTCCCCATGAATGCATAGATTGCCACTGTTGAAAAATAATACCCAAGGAACTACCCCTCTGAGGAAAGAAAAAACAATTTATTCCTGATCCTCATGTCACCAGTGGGCCCTTTTTCTCTCTTATGGCATGAGGAGCCATTCTGTCCTGTAACTAGAAACCCATTGTCTTGGGGCAAAGTAAAATAAAATTAAGCCAATTAGTTAGCAGACCCCTGAGAGATTTCATTGGCCCCCAGATACACTCCATATTCTAGGAGTCAAAAAATACCACAGGATTTCCTAAAACTCGGAGAAATTTCAAATGCATGATTTTCTGAGACTCCTTGCTTCAGTTTCATGCTACATGTCCCAATATGAGTTGACAACTATGAGAAATGATGAAGGAACCTTATGAGGAAGGTTAGTAGACTTCATCCTTTGTCCTGAGAAACTGCTTCCGCCTTTGCATGGTTATGTTCTGCCATTGGATGACCTCCAGCATCCTCTGATAAGTACTGAAGTATCAGGATGTTATATATTTTACAGATGTTTTATTTTTCAAATGTTATAATGTCATAACATATTCCCTATGAGGAATGAACGAAGGATAGCTGATTCTAATTCAAGTTAATTGTTTTCTTTTAATACACAATAACTGTAAGTATTAATATTGAAGTCAACATTCACTAACTGTCCCACTTCCATGGTCTAGCCAGAATGGCTTCTGTCCCTTGCCCCTTCCTTAGTACTGTCTTTGGACTCTAGGCCAAGTCTGCTGACCTTGCTGTGGACAAGTGTTTTTTTTTATTTTTCTTTTTACCTTTAGTCCAGGAACCTATTTTAGAAATTTCAGGTGCAATCAACCAAGAAAACAAAGGTATAGATTTCTGAGTCTAAGAAGTCAAATTTCATATGTTTCTTGATCTAGTTTTTAGGCACAGAGGACCCTGTCCATTTTCTCAGTATTTCTAAGGAAATCCACATCTGACACAATAATTGTGTGGCTTCATGTTTAAAGCTCATGTTCTCTCAGTCTTCCATTTATCATTCAGAGTGATTTGTTCTACTCTAAATAGCAGCACCATTGCAATACTAAATCCTAGAGAACTTTCTTGCCTTTTGAGTGTTTCTTGGATGCTTAAGATTTTTGAATGAGAATGGTCCATCTAAAGTAACTTTCTTTAATCCTGAGATTCAGTTCATCCTAAGCTGTTGGTATCTCAGTTTTCCCTTCTAGAATTTCCAAGTTCCAGAAAGTGTAACATTAATCTTGATATATTCTTGTTTTGCAAGAGTCAGAGAGATTTACTATTCTCAGAGAAATGTATTTCAAATTATTTTTTATCACAAGATCTTCATAAAATAGTCAAATTAAGTTTAAAATACATCTGTTACATAAGAATTTGACTTACTGTTTGATGCTATTAGTGATGATGAACTCAGTACCATCTAACTACTTCCTCAGTACTCCTCTCCCTGGACACACCCAAACTGTTACAACCCTTAATAGAAAAGGCATGTGACTAATAGAGGCTTAAATTAAGTTCTTAATTTTTCTCTAAAATGCTTCTAACTTGCAGAGAATAGATGAAACATAAATGATGTATATATTTGAATTCTAACACAAATTCTGTCCCCTTTGATAGTAAAAGCGAACTAAAGTATTTGATGAATTTTTCTACTATTTCTTCGTGACAGTTCATATTGGGACGTTTGTGTGCTAAGGACGCTGTCCTGAAACTGCTCCACACATTACTTTTAATATCATTTCAGTTTTGCTCTAATTTCTAGCTTTTCAAAAAGATTTGAGGAGCTCCAAATGTGAAAGTGAACTTATATTTACTGCCTATAAATAAAAAGATAGACTGGTTCATGCTATAGTAACAGTCCCCAAAACTTAGAGTGACACAAAACAAATGATTTTGTTTTTTCACTCTTGCTATATATCCAATGTGGGCCAATGGTCTCTACTCATTGCAGATCCAGGTGACATGGTTTCATTTCAACACAGGCTTCCATCACCTGGGAAGGAAGAATAGAGCCTACATTGCCTCACTGGGTCAATTAAATGATACTCACTGGAAGGAAATATAGACCATTTCTTGTACTCCTGTTGATATTTCATTGACCAAAGTAAGGCTGTAGCTAACTTCAAAGGGGATTGGCAGGTACACTGCTACATGAGTCCAGAAATAGAAGAATGAGAATGTTTCTGCAGACCCCCAATGTCTAACTCCCCAGTAAATACTCTACCTACCAAATCTGGCTGTCGGCAACTTGATGCCTCAGGTCACGTTTGGGGGTTTTTCCTTGTTTCTCTTTCTGTGAAGTCTTATTACATCCTATCACACAAGACAGTGATGTCTATATAACAGATATATTAAAAGCCATTTATAGACACAGTATACGTTTTAAGTATATTAGCTCAGTCAAAGAGTTAATGTTTAGTTTTTACATCACTCAGTTTTCAATTTTTATTCATTTCTATTTATAGGCTTGTGGAAATAAGAAATTATATATAGAAATGTATTCAAGACATTGTGGTAACTAGAAAAACTCCTCTTTTCAGGTTTTCTTTATATCTCTCCAGGAATCTTTTATATCTCAAACTCCTTGTAATTATTCTCTGTAATCAGTTAGCAATTTCTTTATGATCTCTTCTACCTCCACTTCCAAACTCAACTGTTGCTGATTTTCCTTATAATTTTTTACATTATCTACATTCAGTTCATCTCCCAACTCAATACTATCACCCCTTTTGGTATCCAAGTTGTCTCCTTTAAGCTATTTCAAGATAATGCCACTTTTTTTCTATGTTAAATGGCTTATCTGAGGAAAAAGAAACTAATTGTTGCAACTCCCTTATGGAAGCTGCAAAGATTATTGGAAACTGCTCTCTACTGCTCCAGGCTACAAGCACTGCACTAGGTCTTACATGTTTGTTTGATAATCTTGGAATTGCTGTGAGGAGAGGAGGAAAGTGAAATAACAAGGAGAGTGGATGTCAAACTCACACACACACACACACACACACACACACACACACACACACACACACATACCACACAAGATCTAATAAGAATATTACCTTATCCTCTAATGTTGAAGGATTTAAAAACTTGTCTGACCCAAACCTTTGACAATCTTGGAATATGATGGCCTCTCTCTCAGTTTATCTATCTCATCAATATATTTTATAGAAATCACTTTCTTATTTGGGGCTGGACCCTCAGCAATCACCTATGAATTATTGCCACAGCCTTTAAACTAGCTTCTCAGTTTCCAGGTTGTCCCTCATCTGATGCATCCTGCTGACGATTATTAATTTGCTTAACACTTATGACAGAGTAATTATTGAGATATTAATTTTATTTTATTCTCTCTAACTGGACATGGTAAATAATTAGAGGTAGATTTTTGTTCTACCCCAAAAAAGCCTTTGGTGTTGAGCCTGAGTTGTTAGGTTAGCAATGATTTCTGTGAAGCATAAATTTGGATAAATCCAGAGCACATTTCATCATATCCAGGCTTTTGTGAGAGTAAGCTAATTGGCGGGGGGGGGGGGGGGGTAATGCTT
>CM053503.1:99323549-99338887 GCA_028627145.1 Eidolon dupreanum | reverse complement strand
GGCATGGAGAAAGTGTATGTCTTCATACTTCTGTTAACTCTGGGATGATGTGATGTCTCTTTGCGCGGAGGCATGGGGGAGGGAGAGGGATAACAGTGCAGAAGTGTAGTTAGCATTTTTCTTCAGTTCCTTCTCATTGATGCAGTGAAGAATCACATGTCAGAGAGATTAGAAAAGATTTATTAAAAGTATATTTAGAAAGACAAAACATGCCCCAAGGAGGCACATGGTTTTAACAATGAGAACTACAACAGAGCTCAGTAACAATGATAGCCACAGTAACGAACACAAAAGAGATCCCAGAAGTGGGAATGTCTGCATTATATTTGGGCTGTGATGGGTGGTTCCAAAGGCATTCCTAAGTGATTGGCAAATGAGGTCATTTTGAGCGACACTTGTCTGCTGTATAACTCTTTGCCTAGTGCACATGTTGTGTACCCAGAATTCTACTACCATTGGGGTGTTCTTTGGGTGGTCTCTAGGCAGGGCTCCTATTTCTTTATTCCCCTTGTTGCTCATGTCTGACTAGCTACCTAACACTTGGAACAAGAGGCTTTGAAATCTGCTTTGAAAAGACTACACAGCCTTGAGCAAGAACATATTAAGAACAGATATAATGGACTAAAGACTAGAGGCCTCCTTCCAACTGTGCAATTTTAACATGCATCTCAGGGAGGCTCCTCTCACCATATGTAAATATGACTTATATGGCATTATTTCTTGCCTCTGATAGATAAAGATCTAGTCTGATTACATGATTTATGAAGTAAAATCAGGTAAAGTTTTCCTCATTTGGAGGATATACACTAAATTCATGGCCATTCTATAACATTCTCAGCATTATAATCTCCTACTCAGAAACCTCACAGGCTCAGAGTACTTGCTGTATTACAACTGTGTCCAGTAGGTGAGTGTTCACAGACCTCTATAGTTTATTCTGACCTTAGCTATCAAAATTAATTTTCTCCTTTCTCCAAATACTTATTCTCTGCTCTGGTTGGCCTTGCCTCTTTACTGTAACCCCATGTACCAATATTTACTCATTCTTTGAACTCTGGCAGTTCTTTAGCCCCATGCAACTCTAGCATATAATATAAACCACTTTACTTATATAGTCTAGAACTAGTTCATTTGGTTACTTCATTTGGTTAGAGTTCTTAAGGAGCTAAAAGCTTCTTGGGGGCAAGAACAAGGTCTTATGATTCTCTTACTATACTGGTGTCTAGCAACGGCCCGAGCACAAAATAAATATTTGCTAATTGACTGCATTATCTACAAATTCTTCTCATATTGAGTTGTGTCTGGGTCAGTATCTCATTCAGGAAGAAACCATGACATTCACGATAATAGACTAACACAGCAACTGCACATGCATTATCATGGTAGAGAAGTACAAAGACAATTGGTGGGTGGTTTCATCTGAAGAACATAAAGTAACTGAGATAGCTCTGAAAAGTGCCAGTTGCTGTGCCCGGGTGGTCAACATCATCATGCCTGTTCTGAGAAGAGAACCGAAGTCCAGAGAAAGGGGCCAGATGTTTAAAACTCTTAATAATAAGACCTGAAGCATCAGGTCCTGAGCTTGTATTTTTCCTCAGTGCTTACCTTGGTAATTACTAAATCAAAGGAATTAAAGACTTAGGATATAACTAGAGGTACTATAGAAAAGACAGGAACAGAGAACACATTATTTGATCCCTTGTTTAATTTGGAAAAAGACAAAAGATACAAAAGTCCCCTTTGCACTGCAGATGCTAAACCAGAGAATAATTATTGCTCATATATCTCATTTTTGTGTAGCATAATACTAAGGATATCTGTAAACTAGCAGACTACTAATATCTAGAATGTCTGCAGCTTGAATAATCACCTTTCAAATATACCCTAAAAAGCAGAACTAGAAATCTAATTTCAAAAGATGGAAACATTTAAAAGATAAAATCAAGCAACTTATCATTGTATTGATGATGCTATTTTTAAATATTTATTAAAATGCAGACAATAAAAATTTGTATTGCTTTTGAATCTGCTTTTTTCTATACCCATTGTATCATAGGGATTCTGTGAGAAAGACTGGCTCTCATGGGTCTTTCTTTTCTGTTAACCTTTTCTTGTTAGGAAAGGCATAAGACAAGAACAGTCATTGATTGGGGGAATTGAAGCTCTCTCGTAAAAGATGAGTATGTCGACAGAAATATCGTCAGCTCTCTGGCATGCAGGTCAAATATTCCTTAATCTCACTTGTGTCAAGGGATTGTATGACCACCCCAGACAAGGACAGCCAGTATTGCCTGCACTGGGAATCAGACCTGTTGAAACGTGTGGAAAAGAAACAGACTGAGCTAAAGAACAGCAGTGCCTCCCTGAGACACACAGAATCATGTCTAGCTGGATTTCAAATACCAAATGAACTATATTTTCGATTTTACTGTCTGACATTTACCAGGGGGAAAAAGATACATAAGTAATGAGGCAAAAGGGCAGGACAAGCTGGGTGCGTGTTTTCCCATTACGTTAAGAAATGAACCTAGCCAAAATTGCACTTAGAATTAAAAATTAAAAATAAATTAAATGAGTATGTTTCACATTTGTTAGAGGATCCATAACAAATTCAACAATTCTCAAAATATATGTATGCGGTTAATATTTTTTCATGCTTTGCCCTAACAATATTACCCACTTGTTTTCATTCTATTATGCTGCACATTATTTTAGGTTGGTATGTAAACGCTGGCATCTGTGTCTGTCTCCTCCGACTATGTTATTTTTCTAATAAGAACAGCTGTTGTCATTATCAACTGCTTAGTATTTGCTAGGCATACTGTTAGTACTGTACATACATTATTATACTATTTAACCCTTAACAAAAATTCTACACAATAGTATTCTCACCATCATTTTATTTATGTAAAAAAAAAAAATCAATGAAGTCACATAGCACATTAAATGGTAGAGCTAGCTTCTGGAGTACAAAATCAAATCTTTTTTCCTTTTCAGCCTCCCCATCAGATCCCAGCACAGGTTCCGCCTTCTCTGAGTTCTCAGTAAATACTGTGACTGTCTGAGTTTGCTTTCACATGCAAACAAAACAATAGGCTGAAGCATCATTAATGAAGTATCATTACTGTGGCTGTGAGTGTATTCGTAGATAAACCATCAGGCTAGTCACTTTGCTCTAGAGTAACACACGTACACACATTTGGAATGCATATTTTGGCCTTAAGCATACAAATTATGATTCCTGATCATACACAATAAATTGACCCAGATTTTTTTTTTTTTAAGTTGGGCAGTCATCTGTTTATGACAACTAAGAGAGAATCTGATCCAACATCTATGAATGTTGCTTGGTAATGAATATATGCTTAATTTTCTGGATTTTATACCCCAGAACACTAACTCTCCTCTTCAGATTTTCTCATCCAAGGTGGTTGCTGTGACAAGGAGTAGTGCAGGTGGTCAGGGCTCTAATTATACTCTAATGAAAACTGGTATTTACAGCTGAAAGGTACCTTTGTGGTCTGGCATGGCTCCAAGAACTGAAACTTTCTTAATGTTGTATCACATTAAAATAAAATTTTAAAAAAGCCTCTCCCAGCACCTGTATAAGGTGTTTAAAATGTCATTACCACCTATAATTACATGAAGAATCCAATTACCACAGTTAAGGAATCAGATTGATAAATACAATTTGTATGTGTTGACCATGTTGCTTATAAACATTATAACTGGAGAAGTACATATAGTGAGTGATTGTGTGCATCTTGCATAAAACCCTGAAGAGAAATTATTAATATAAAACTAATATGAAATAATAAGAATAAATGAGTTTCACTGAAGTAATGACATTTTACAAGTTGTAGTTGAGAGTTTTTTCAGTTTCAAAAAGTAGAGAAAATTATCCTCAAATGAAAATGAAAAACTCATATAACATTGAAATAAACAAAGAAATAATAGTAATCGTCTAATAGAGATGTATTATAGTTTTCATATTCCCTCTGCAGCTTGACTCGTGTTGCATAACCAAATTAGAGACTACTCCAAGCACCCCAAAAGGTTTCTGGGAAAAGATACAGTGCTTAGATTCATGTAAATGCTGGAATCAGTGAAACGGAGCTTCCCAATCCCTCATGACGACATTCATCATGGCAGTTACATGAGTTACACTAAATTATGAACCTTTTTTTTACAGATCGAGGTGTGATACATACAGAACCATCTACCAGCTTACTATATGGTCAGTAGCAATGAATGAAATGGAAATTACAGGAATAACTAACGTAATCTGAACAGTAAGTGGCACACAAAAACTTCTGGGGCTCTGCTTTTAACCAATATTTTTAGTCTCCTGGGAGCCACCTTAGAGAGTTTGACTGTTGCCAAAGATAAGTTCAATTGTGTGAAGGATGGAAAACATCAGTTTTTAGATTCTAGTTAGGTTTTGTCTATACTTTTTGTCATATGAAGTCAATGAATTCTGTATCATGGGTCCTTGAAATAAACTTAATTACCATAGCATCTGGGGAAAAAATAGACAAATATCCTAACTGAGTTATAACTTCTTCCTAGATAGATTTTGTGACTATTAATTTCTTTTTCAAATATCTGCAAATATTCACCAGTCTATAGGAAATAGATATATTATAAATATTTTTTCCTGGAATTTTATATATATATATATATAGAATAAAAATAATTGTACATTTCCTCTCATGAAGAGGTTCTGGATCAGACATAGGCAATAATCTGACTTCTCAAATTGAAATAAGTGGTAAATACTAAAGTTACACTGCCCAGATTCAGTGCCAGTTGACTCTTTATCACAAGCTTCTTGAAGTCCTTGTTTGATTCTCCCATTGTCACACACTAGTCAGAGTCTTTTTAAAATGCCCTCCTTCCCTTTTCTAATGACATAATTCCCTCATAGTTCTTCTCTAACTTGAAATGATTTTTTCCAGTCTTTTTTACTAAATTCTATATTTAGATCTCTTCTCTCTCAGAAACTTCTCTGGCCAATTCATATACCTCTCTGGTTTCTACCTCCATGCATATACCATCAACTCTAAATATATGTCTCTAGCTGAGTCTCATCTTGAGGCAAGATAGTTAGGCTAAGAAAATGCTACCCACCCAGTCCAGGATATGGCTCCAGAATTTTTCTTAGTCCCCCACTGGTCCTTTCCTGCTGCTATGGAATTTTTCCCTTGTCCGTTACTCAGCCCTCTCCTTGTTTTGATTGCAAGTGTGTGACTCCAGTGTGAGAAACAAGCCAAGGCCAGGAGACAAGATAGATGGCCTAGGACAGCCCCCACCCCTCCAGGTGGCAGGAGTAACAGACCAAGACTGGGAGGCAGGATGGATAGCTTTGAGGATACTCCTCACGCCCAAGAAAACAAAAACTCTAATTCAGACAGCTCGGGGCAAACTCTCTGAGCTGCTTCACTTTTAAGTGTGTTTTTTTGCTTTAATAAAACTTACACTGTCCTGCTTGCTGTTTGTTGCGTCCTTGAATTCTTTCTTGCAGGCCCAAGACAAGAACCTGGTTACCCGGGATCCAAATTGGGGTCCCTCCTTGGACTCCCACCCTGTCGAGCTCTCTGGCAATCTCATGCTAGAAAAATATTTGTAATTGTTTGGTAGTCAGGACCTCCTGATTTTTCAGACTCAGATACCAACCAGCCAGTACTGAATGGTTTTTCCATCCCATGCTGTATCTTCCTCTTAATCAAAATCTTGATTCTTCACATGACCATTTATCCAAAAATATAAGTTAGACTCTGCCTTTCCCCGCCCTCTTCCCATCACCCGATCTAAGTTTCTACAATTTGCATTACTTTTTTCTTTACATTGCATTGCTATTGCCTGGGTTCAGGACTCCAGCATTTCTCTAAAGATTTCCTGTGGCATTCTAACTAATCTTCCTGCTTCCATCTTAATCTATTTATCAACTACTGTAAATCTAATCATGTCACTTTCCTGCCTAAAACTCTTTACTGGCTCTCCATCTTATATAAGGTAAAATACAAATTTGTAAGTATGGCTCACTTGTTCTTCCATGCCTTTCTCACTCCGTAATCTTCTCTTTCTCCATAAATCACATCTTACGTTATACTAACTATGTGTATGCTTTTTCTCAAATGTCAAAAATGTTTTATTTCTTGTCTGCTTGGCAAACTCCTCCCTATCTTTCAAAATTCTGAACAAATATAATCTCTTATTTGAAAAAAAAAATGTGATGTCATCTCACAAACCTAGATGTGTCTTCCTCTGTGCTTCCACAGACCTATCTGCAGACATCTATAATGGGTCTTATCACATCATCTTGAGATTATTTATTTAATAATAGACTGTAAGATCCTTAAGGCAAGGGCCCATTTCTTATCCAATTTCATACTCTTAACCTGCTGTAGAATCCACATACAGCAGGGCTCAGTAACTACTTGTTAAATAAGTAAATATGTATCAGTTTTTCCAAAATTGTTATTGATTATTAGTATATCACTAGATGGTTATTCAAAGATCTATCCTATCTCTTCAGGTAGTTGTGTTGGCTAAAAGTAAATTATTTTTATATATTTTCCTTTAAGAAGGAGAGAAAGGGAAAAAGCAGTACACCAGATGTCATGTTTTTTTGTTTGTTTCCATTTTTCTGATTTTCTTCCTCTCATAGATAGTTATTGAGTACATCCCTCATATAATACACATGGTGCTTAAAGCTGCACAGAAAGAAATATAGGATGACACATGAGATAATTTCTACATAAAAATGTAGAATTACAAGTTAGTATGTGACCAATATTATAAGAATGTAACAACTTAAGAGCTATAGGAGTTTAGAGAAAGAAGAGCTGGAATTCACTCTGAGAAGGTCAAAAAAGTTTTTATACCAGTGATAATAACATTGGAGTTGGACCTCGCTACCTCAATAAAGTTTCCTTATGAAGAATGATGCCTCTGTGAGGCAAGCCGACCATGTGGGAGAAAGATAGAGGAAACAAGGTATGCGAGGCAAGCCAAGCACTTGGGGGAAAGAAAAAGTCCAGTAGTAAATCTACAATAATAGGTTCTTAATTGGGTATTTGTAAACCAAGGAAAATATTGGACCCCAAGGCCAAGAAAGATATGAGGGATAAGGTTGCAAAAGGCTTCAGTGCAGCCTAGACTACAGTTTCTGAGGCCATGAAATGTTATAGACAGAAAAATGATACCATAAACTTATCTTCCAGGACTTTTAACCTACTAGTTGTTTTTAGTACATTTCACAAGAAGTTAAAATAGATTATGAACTATTACATTAGTTCAGAATATAATTATAAAAAGAGGAGATTAGGGCACAGACATACATAGAAGAATGACAATTGAAGACACTGGGAGAAGATGGTCATCTGGAACTCAAAGAGAGAGGCCTTAGAAGAAACCGACCCTGTCAACCCCTTGATCTCTGAATTCTAGCCTCCAGAACTGTGAAGAACTAGTTCTATTGTTTAATCCACCCCCACCCAATCTGGGTACTTTGTCATGGGAGCCCTAACAAATTAATGCACAGATCTAATAATGTTTTGAATTAAGACATAAATTATTTTTTATTAGAATAATTAAAGTCTCATTATAAATTAGATTAAAAAAGTGAAACTGTTAAGAGGCTTCAGAGTTATTAAATCAGAATGAAATAACTCCAATCACAATAGCTTTATGATAAATACTATGAAACAAGCTTAGATAAGCTCAGAGAGGTTAAGTAACTTTTGCAATGTCGCACAGGAAGTCGGGAAATTATTAATCAAATAGAGGTGGTTTTATTCCAAAGTCCATGATATTCACCAAGACAAATAGAAATATTCTAATCAACTTTGGGTTTAGAGTGAATCAGAGAGTGCTGTAAAGAGAGAAGTAAATGCTTGAAAATAATATTCCAAGATCCGAATGAAAAAAAACAAAGGAGGTGTAATTACAAGAATGCAGAATAATGCAAATAGGTCATTTTCACACCAATTTATGACTATAAAATTCAGTGTTAATTATACATCTTTGTATCATTTAAATTAAACATTATATAGGTTACATGCAACTTGGAAGAAAATCAATGACAAGAAGAAAGACTGCATGGATACTAAACGTGGGACATAGGAAAACAAAACCTTACCTCATGTATAATGATGTGAAGACAGGAGGTGATATAGGCAACATTGTGAGAAGATTCTGGTTGTAATTCTAACCAAGCAGAGCAAGGTCCTGAGTGAGAACCAGAGCATAGTCAAAAGAAAAACCAAGAATATGGAATTTGAGGATTTTACAAGGTAAGTAAACTCAATCGGGCATGTTTGAGAACTTCCAAAAAATGCAGACTTGTTGCTCATGTTGAGTGCGGTCAAACAGTACCCTGTGCTCTGCACACTGGGCAAATGCAGCCTACAAAGTTATGGCAATGACAAAATGAGCAATCTAAATAGCAATTTAAATAGTAAGAAGTCCTGAGACTTCTTACACAGAGAGTTGAGAGAGTGAGCCAAAAGACATTTCTTCCCATTCATCATTCTCTCCATAAAGCAATTTGGGGTAGGGTCGGAGCAGGTGGAGCTACGTGGAATAATCTGGTTGTAATTCTATTTGGATTTTATACAATTCAATAGGAATGAGTCTTAGTCAGGAATATATACAAAAATAATTTGTGGAAACTGGGGAATGAGAAAAAAGTTAAGCTATTTAATTGCCATATTTCTTGCTGACAAAACAAAATATTTATTTGTGCATGTATGTACATATGATATATATACATAATTTACTCATAACCCATATGAATGCATTTTACATATTTTAAATTAAAAATGTTTTAAATGATCAGACAACTGTTTATTATTAAATGATTATGCTTATTTCAGGTTTTTTAAAAGAATATTTTAACTAACTTATTTTTATATCTTGATCCTAAAATATTTCTTTTCTTTATGAACCCTGTTTCTGATGAACAGGAAAATGAATATCTTAAAATCTTAAAATAAGTATGTTGTTATTTTATGGTCCCCAAATCCAGTAATCCCTAAAGAGAATTTGCCTGTCACTCTTTCCTTAGCCTTAAGCATCATTAATAACCTTTCAACACACCATTTCTGTCTTACACCGCCTTTTATCTCCTAATCTTAAACACACAGCAAAAATTCATTTTCCACAATGGCTTGGTGAAAGCAAGCATTATTATTCACAGTATTAAAAATGAGCAAGGTGAGCTGGAATGACTACCCAAGGGGACTCAGACAGAAAGGCGAGCCACAGAACAGACCTCCATTACCAAAAGCTAGCCTGGAGAAGAAATACCATCCACATGTTATATTGACTCATGCTTCATTTCCATATGTTAGCTTAAAATTTGGGAAGGCATCTTCATTCTTTTTCTTCCAATAAAGCTTTTGTCTTTCCAACTCACCTTGCACAGCAAAGTTCTAGGTGATGAGTATATTTCAGTGAAAAAAATATACAAAAATTCATGTGATCTATAAAACTATCACCTATGCTTCTTACTATCCATTCCCTTTTTGTGCCAGCATCCAAAATTCTACATTCGATATTACTCTGATAACATTTCACCTTTTAATCACTGAACACAATAGTTTTCTCAGTGGTCGCTATGAGCAGCAGAGAGGTATCTGAAGTGGAAGGCTGGGGCTATATTCTGTTTGGCTTATAAATTGTGTAAAGAATTTTGGACTTAACCTTAAGAGCAGTGGAAAATACGTGGAAAGATTATACACAGTAGATCTGCCATATCAGATTTAACTTTTAAAAAGATCAATCCGCTGTGCAGAGAATTGCCTGGCATAGATGTGAGGAACCGATTCAGAGGCAATTGTGGAGGCTATAGGGATGAATTTAATGTTGAAGTGAATAAAATTTGCATATGAGCTGTAAAAAACTATTTAAGAGACAACCTTTACTTAACTTAAAGATTTATTGAAGATGGGGCACCAGAGAGAGGAGATATAAAAGAGAATCCAAGGCTCTTGAAGGGAAAAAAAAAAAAAATTGTAAGATTTGATACTGTGATTTTCAAAAAGTAAAACTTCCATTTGTCAACTGTGTGGTACTCTAACTATATGGCAAGGACATTGGTCTTTGTAGGCCTCCTTTAATCAATTCTCCTTCAATTTCCCATTTTGAGCCTTTGTTCAGAATCCCTTTATACCATTGACAGAATATTATCTTGCTATATATTGTCCTTCTTCAAAAAATTACAGCTGAAAGAGTTGGACAATTAAGAACCAGCAATATAGAGAGATGTCAGTGAGTAATGGGAGGATTATTTTAGTGTTGGTGCCTCTATTACACATGTGTTAGTTATGATACTTCATGGACTCAGGACATATTGGTTTACAATTTTCGATGGTAAAAAAAATGTTCTTATAGGATTACATTGAATATATTCCAAATGCCAATTTGTAAATTCTCTCTCTCACATTCACTCCTTAAAACAGTTGAAGTATTTTTAGCTACTCAATAATACTTTTTAGTTAGCAACTAGAATAGCGGGCCCCACCATTTTCTAGAGAGTAGATAAGCTTTTAAAAAAACTAATCGATTGGGTATATATGAAAACTATATCATCTTAGTAAATTATGTAGGTTTAATTTTATTACCTTGCTTTCATTCATTCTTTTGAGATCCTTATGACATCTTGACATTATTCTCATATTTCAATATGTTCACGTTGCTACAAAATTCTCCAGTGCTTGCTTTAAAATTATACCAGGTAACAGCTCCGTGAGGCCCCATATTATAGACTTGAGGAATCTTGCAATGTCCCCCAATTAAAACTAGACCTTCCCAAGTCTTATTTGCTCAAAGTTCTTCTCACTCTTTTCACAATATGTGGCAATTAGAAAAAGTGAATCTCAAGGTTAGAAAAAAAATTTAATGCTGCACTCTTAGTGATTCTCTTATGAGTGCATTCTCAGCTGAAAACTGAAAATATGATAGCAAGGAGATAGTAAAGATATTGTGGTAAGGATGGTGTTTGATTTAAAATAGATAATTTTAAAGATGTATCTCTGTGTGTATCTGTTTTGTCACATTTTAGTTTTGTTTTATGGATGTTATTGGAATTGGCATGGTTAAACTATTGCTAAAGAACTAAGAATTTAAAAAATCCAGCCACGACCTTGATAGAAGGAATGAGTGGAATGCATGTCTCTAAGGTCTTACCAACAAAGTCCTGCTGAACATTTGGGAAATAGCTGTATCCTCAGAACAGAAATCACCCTCATTCTTGACTAACAAAGAAAGTCTTATGAAGTGGATATGTTTGTAGCACAGATATTAAACTTAAAGAAACTCCTGTGAGATGCCTGTAAAAACTGACCAGCCCCTTGCAGCTCTCTCTCATTTCTGAAAATCAGAAAGTAGAATAGTAAGAAGCTTGTAAACCTCTAGTGATAATCCATCTGTGTTGCCTTATTAGCTAGGTTTTAACTAACTTCTTAAATTCACTTTATTTTCATTTTAGTATTTTGCAAAGTGCTTATATTTGATATTCACCTTCTCTTAGATGTGCCAAAGTAAATAAGTATTTTCTGTTCATTAGTGGAGAATGTTATAAGCAGAATGGTAGCCCTAAGAGGCAAATATAATCATGACAGCCATGTTTCAACTAGGAAAACCCTCAAGTAAAGATAAGATGTAAGCATTCAGACATAAATGCTGTTGGTATATCTCCTCTGCTTATGAGGGTGCTCTGTTCCCAGATCAAAGATTGGGGTTTCTGAGGTTTCTATTATAAGAATAAGTAACAGGAGTGATGTATTCCACCAGGACTTGGTGCCTGTCACAAGTACCCGTAAAATTTTCTTCCCTGATTGACTGAGAAGGACTCTTTGCCGAGCTGTAGTTACCTAGTTAATTATTTTCTGAGAGTTGTGATCTAAAATCTCAGTTGGATTTGCTTTCAATTTGTTCAGTTTCAGAGAAACCATCATACCTGCTGATTTTACTGTCACCTCCTACATTGTTCTTTTCTGAAAGAGCTGGCGACTGAGCTCTAAGACAATCAAAAAGCAGTGAATTTTTATATTTTTGAGTGGTGTGGGAAACTGCCTATGATTATTTATTATATAGTTTCTTGATACTGTTTATTTTGTAAAGAATAGAGTATAACTTCTGGAACACTGGTCAGAAAGAAAAAAATATACTCATTATAGAACTGTTAGTATCTGCTCTATTGAACTTCTCTCACTATCTTAAAAGTACCAGTATCCTTTCTTACTTCCAGGGCTTGGCAAACACCATTGCCTCCACTCCCTACTCACCCTCATTTTGAAAAAACTTAGAATTTGAATAAAAATATGTTTAACTTTAGTCCAAGTTCTTAACTACTAGATGTAATTTCTCTTTGCCTCAAGGTTGGTAATAGAAGCCTTCTTAGTGTTCCTTACCTATCTTTATCCTTACACACTGAAGTGTGTTGTGCCTCCATACTTGTATCTCTTTTCGACTATGCTGTCAACTCATGAGCCATGCCTGTTCTCTGGCTCCCTGGTGCCTAGCCCAATGCCGGACACAGAGCAGATGCTCAACAAATATTAGGCACACCTTTTCATTGTAACCAAGGAACCCCATAAAGAAAGAGTTGTTTTAAAAATCACAACTTAGTCTTTCAAGTCATCTTTTTCTGCTATTGAATTGAATTGAATTTCACTATCTCATCTTTAAACATGCTTTTTTTTTTAGCTACATTTATTGTGGCACTTTAATGACTATAATACATTAAAAATAAGCTCATTTATAGATAATAACCTTTTTGGTCCTCTGATATTATTTCCTAAAAACAATATCAATTACTAAGTATGTAACCTTCTCTCAGCCTTATCATAAATATTTGATAGACTTTACATTTAATGTCTATTGACTATACAATCATCAAACTAATTATTATAACAGTTAACTTGGTGTTTTCAAAGAGAAAGAAACATGTGATAAAAATAATAGATTTTAAAGTCTAATTATTCTGGTGTCATCAAAAACTTGTTTGTTAACCAGATTTTATTATTATTTACATTCATACGTACAGGATGAAGAAAGGAAAAACAATATTTTAATAAGACAAAATATAGATACATTTCAGCACTGGCATCTGTTTGAAAATATTAGCCATTTGATTTAAGTCATTTTGTTTCATGATCTGGAAATGACATCCATATTTTCTAGACACAACAAAATATGAGATGAATGAAAGGGTTAGACAGTGGGCAGTCTTGGAACATATTCACATTCCATGCCTCATTTCTAGAAGACAACCTAATAATTAAGAAAATACAGGAAAATAAAAATCCAGTTTTTCTAATGATAGCAATAACTATTTAAAGGAAGGAGCTGTAATAACATGCATGTATAAAATGATATATAACAAAGAATGGTAAGAAGTCTCAACTTATAAAGAAAATAAGCTGTAGGAAAAAATTCAGATGGCAATGTAAGAATATGCTACTAGGTAAGATTTACATCAGAAAACACAATTTATTTATTTTATTTATTTTTAACAATAAATATTTATCTGTTAAGAGACATTTTCCACAACATGACCACCCAAAACCTGCACGGGGTAATGTGCACTTTTAATAGATGCCAGCACATTCACAAAGTTAAAGTATAATTCTTTATCAAGATGTTTGATCTAGTTGATGCATAATAAGCAAATTTTAAAAAATACTTCCAATATTTTCAATAATTCAATGTAAGTTCTCCAATTTGGCATACATGTTTAAAATCTCTCGGTAAGTAAGGGATCATGCAAGTGAAGGGTTAGATATTGCAAAAAGTACTTAGAATCAGAGACTCTAAATTCTCATCTTTGAATTAAGTCAGTTATGTGAGTTAATTCTAGTTCTTTAATTTTTTCCTGACTCATTATGTTAAAATACAAAGTTGAAGGAAGACTGCATGCTTATATTGTCAACTACCAACCTACTGTCTGGCATCAGCAGAGGTTCCAACTCAAACTTCTTCAATGGTTAAGCAAGTGACATAAATATATCAAAAGTATGTGATGGCTTTGTGTTATAATAACAAGTAATAAGAACATTGGCTAATTCAAATTTGCATGTTTTCTAAATTAAGAGTCAATATGAAATTTCAAACATAGCAGCCAAATACTTCTACTGCTCTGTAATATTTTGATAGGTAGTTTTCTGGCCTCTGTGCTATGTACAAAGAAGTATATATCAATCATGTTTGCCATCAATATTTTATTTTATTTTTTAAATAAAGGCATGAAATAAGAGAGAGAACCATCTACTATTCAAAGGTGCTTAAGTCTTTCAATATAACAAAAATGTTAGAGTAATTAAGCTCTAAGAATACCTATAGACCTATACTTCTATATTTTCTAGATCATTGCTATTCCAGGTGTAGTTGCTGAACCAGCAGCATCAGCATCACTGAGAAATGTTATACATACATTAGTGTTACTGTATCTTCAGTTTAGCTTTCTGTGGTTTCTGTTACTTGCAGTCATTTGCAATCCAAAATTATTAAATGGAGACTTCCAGAAATAAACAATTCATGAGTTTTAAATTTCATGCAGTCTGAGAAGCATAATGAAACTTCCAACATCCTGCCCCATCTCCCCCGGGACGTGAATCATCCCTTTGTCCAGCATCTACATGATGTATTGTATATGCTACGGGCCCATTAATCACTTAGTATCTGCCTCTGTTACCAATTCGATCATCAGAGAGAAAGAGACCACATTCACATTCCTTATATTATAGTATATTACTAAATTATTCTATTTTATTTTGATTTATCATTAACATTTATTGCACCTCAATGAGAAATTAAACTTTATCATAGGTATATATATATGAAAAAGCATAGTGTATGTATACACATACACACACAAACACACACAATTTGGTACTATTTGTGGTTTAAAGGATCAGTTGGAGGCCTTGGAACATATTCCCTGCAGATAAGGTGAGAGGGTCTTCTGTCAATGAAAAACATGAGGGCCCACCACAGACCACCTGAATCAGAAACTACATTTTTAGTAAGACCTGCCTGTGATTTGCATGCACTTTACAATCTGAGGGACCTTGCATTAGAAGATGTAATACAACATACTAGACTTAACTGCTGAGAAATAAATCATTGGCTAGTATTTGCATAAAGAATTGAAAAATGAGACTCTTCATAGAATGTATAGAATCTTTGTTGCTTCCAGATTTTGAAATTATTTCTTGGATTTTCACCTTTCTGGTGTGGCCTAAGCATATTCTTTCCAAAAATAAGGAGAATGGACTACCTGACCTCTTAGTTCTAATACAGCCCTGCATTCTGTGTTAACTTAAAACTCA
>CM053503.1:99303160-99323049 GCA_028627145.1 Eidolon dupreanum | reverse complement strand
AAAAAAAAAAAAAAAGGAACATACTTTTGCCTCTAAATCCAAGACATGCCCAGACTTCTTTCTTCTTATAGACAACAAACATCTTCTCCTAACTACATTTCTCCCTGAATACTCTTTCAGCTTGATTTCTTTAAAAAGGGAATCTAATATAATAATACTTGCCACCACTTTCTCACTTCCTCTTAACTCCTTATCTCACTGTAACTCTAGCTCCACTTTTTCAACTTTCTTGAAGCCCCTGTCATCCACATAAACAATGTCTTTATCCTTATAAATGTTCAATTCAGTGAACACTAGTAAGTCCTTTGATAATTTTGTCTCTTCCATTATTTGAAAATGCTGTTCATTCTCTCCATTAAAGCAAATCAACCAAACAAAAATGCTTTTTCTAATCTTGGCTTGGGATATATTACTATCAATTGAATTTCTAACTACCTTGTCCTGGCTGTAGCTTCTTGGTGTCAACTGAGGCATTTATTCCTGATATTACATCTTAAATGTTGATGTTTTCTAGAGTTTCATGTTTATTCCTTGTCTTTTTTCATTCTATAACACTCCCTGGGTAATCTGTTAATAACTATGTCTTCAAGTTTCATTGATGTGAACTTTTTGTCAAGCCACCAATATTTACTTAAATTTATTTTTCTGCTTATATAGATTGTGCAGAGCATAACTGACCAGTGAATGTCATTCAACTTATAACCCATTTATCTCAAAGATTTATGCATTTACAGTCCTAAATATACCCTTCTTATTAATCTGATTTAAGGAACGTTGACTCCTTTTTGGCATTTGCCTTCCTGCCTGCCATTTAGCCCAAATTTCCAATGTCTCGCATAAAGTCTCCAACATCAAGCACAGTATTAGGCACAGAGTAATTTTTAGTGAATGTGTGTTGAATAAACTGAAAAGGATATATAACAGAATATAATAAAATGCTAAACCAAGTAAAAGGATAGCAGCAATGGCAGTTTGATATCCTCAGTGAATTGGTCAGAATGATAAGAGAGCTCATATTAAGAAGCTGCATAAGCTTGGAGGAGGTTCTTAACCCGTGTCTCACTTTCTTTCTTTATAATATGAGGGGATTGGACAACATGACCCCTTTTCTCCTCTAACACTCAATGATGCTGTCATATCCTGCTGTGGGAAAGGGCCTCGTTTTAGACTGTCCTTGGGATAGTAGCAGCAGGGCATTAAGAATCCTGTATAAGATGTATGCCCAAATATTTTCTTCTCTAATACCTCAGCAGAAGAAGTATCACAGAGATAAGGTTGTCAGAAACTGATATTTCCCCCTTGATAAAATGTTTTCATTATTTTGCTCTCTAACTGAGCGGTCCCAAAAGAGTTTGGGTATTTTTCTTTTTCTTTTTTCTTTTTATTTTTTGCATGAACTACACAGATGCAGAGACACACATAGGAAGCTGTATCTGTCTGTCTTCCTGTGGAGCAGTTGAGTAAAAAGTAAATGATGTGTCTAAACAGCAAACCAGTTCTTTCTAAATATAGCAACTTAATTACTTCTCTCTTTATAATATAACGAGAGGAAAGAGTGTCTCTAGGTATTGAAATTCAAGCTAAAGTTTTGAATTAGACAAGTGTTTCCTAATTTACCCAACTGTAAATGTAGTCACAACTTGATTTTTGTAGTAAAATATTTGAAATCAAAATGAAGAGATTGTGTTTGCATGTATTATTTTGTGACAATCTAGTTTAAGGAACATTGATTCTTTTTTTACATTTTCCTTCTTGCCTGCCATTTAGCCCAAATTTCCAACGTCTGGCATAAAATCTCCAATGTTAGGCACAGCACTACCTCCAATGAGCAACAAGATGAAGTAGATGAATATATATGGTGATATGCTGTGAAAACAAACATCTAGAGATATTCAGTCTTGGATATCTGTCCTGCTAATAGATCATCTATAGCTTCAGCTTTCAGTAATATAAACTCTTAACTCATCAGCACAGGCATTAGCACTGAACAGAAACATGCAAAGAAAGAAAGGAGTTTGAACTTTGCTGCAATCAGTGGCATAAAAAAGCAAAACCTAAAGCATGAGACCCCTTTATTCCCTACCTCCACCTCCTTGATGTGTTTTCACTGAGAATCAACCATCAAAGCTAAGCCAAAAAAAGCCACTGCAGCTTGCATAATATTATTAATATTTTTAAGAAAAACATTATCATCACAAATTTGCCTTTTTTTCTCAAGTTGAGGGGTAAATTTAACATAATAATATTAAACTTGAAATTTTATTGTTTTTTATTGTACATATACATGTTTATTGTGAAAAATGAATACAGATCAAGAACAACAAAAATGTTCACCCTTTTTTTTGTCTAATCTCAGCAAAAAACAGATGGCACACTCAATCGATTTTTTTAATGGAATGAAGTTTAACAATGTGGCTATTTACAGGAGTGTGGGCAGGAAAAGATAACTTAAGAGAGATAGCAAAGAACTGAGTCTCATATCAGTAGGAAATCATTGCCATACCTCTGCTTAGAGGAGCATAGGGAGGGAAGTGTTACTGAAACTTGACTAGAATTATAACCTTTGGAAAAATGGTCATCTGATAGGAAATGGATTTATACATAGAACTAAAATACACAGCAAGAATAAGAGGGGAAGAAGACTAAATCACCTTTCTTTTCTCCACTGTTCATCTATGGAATTGCCTCTCGTTGGCTAAACCCAGAGGGCAAGAGAAGGCCAGAGATCCTTGGAGATGGAGTCGATAGCAAGCAACCCCAAGGATGAGTCAAGGTGGAGAGGGGTGAATAATGGATGCAGAGGAGCAGAGAATTACCAGTGTTCCTACCACCTAGACATATACATTGTTAAGATGCTGGTATTTTTTACAAACTTACCTCTTATAATGTTTATAGAAGTTTTATTTCCCATTTCTAAGAATTCTATAAAATTATGAATTTGTGTATACATGTGAGTCTTCCAAAAGAATATTAAATCTGAAAGCAGAAATACAGTTGTTTTTCACAAATGTTCTCATTGGAGTATTAGCCTCTACATGTTGAGTAGCTTTATTGAATTACACCTTCTAGATCAAGGAAAAGGACACTGTACAGTCAACTCAATTTATTTTGCCTTCTCAAGAATGATTTAGCAAAAATGTAGTTTATATGTAACATCTAGATGGTTCTGAATTTTCATGGCTATTGACTAGGATAATGTAAAATCAGTTTATAGTTTATATTTTTTAAGTAGGGAGAACAGGTTTGCTTTTTATCAGGGTTGCACTAGTGCCTTTATGCAAATTTAACAAAAAATCAGTATCCTCTCTAGGCAGATTTCCCTCCAGAAGACACTACTTGGCAAACAGCTAATTTCTCTCTATCAATTAAGAAAAAGTTCTTATATTCTAGAATGATGTAGCCCATGCTGGTGAGTATACTCGGTAAACAGAATACAGTATAAATTTCAGTCCCCATTTACTCTCCCAGTTTAATACCTTTGTGCAGTGAACAATCTATATGACTCTATGTGATGGCTCTGGGTCCTGTAATGGCTATTGAGGCTATCATTAAAATGTGTTTAGAGAGATCCTGAAGGATTGTAAACCAGCCTATATTTTTCAAGACTGAATCAATATTAAATTTACTAAGACACACACTAGTATTTATTTTGTTATCAACAGGTGTTTTTAATATATTTTAGCTATTATCATTTTAATTATAATTAAATTATCATTTAAATTGACTGAATAAAATGATGCTTACAAAAAGCAAATGATAACTATGGGCAAAGAAATTTCTAGTACAAAAAACAACACCTGAAGCAGCTAGAGCAACTACTTAGGAATATGTAGGAAAGGGGGACCTAGCAGAGGGCAGCCCTAGAATATTTTGGTACAATGAAAGGGATACCAAAACATCAGTCTAAGGAGCTGGCCTGAGGGTGAAGAAACTAAAAAGCAAAAATCCATATTTTAACTTACTGAAATCAAATCCCTTATTTGTTTGAAATGATTGGAATGATGTAGCTACATCAATTGTGTTAAAATATATGGAGGAAAAGAACAACTAATTTAATGATGCAACTCAGGTACACCTTGTAAAACAAAAATAGTTTTAGACTGTAATAAAAAATAAAAAGCGTTTATTTGAGTAAAAGGCACTGCAGCCCTGGGAACCCAGATTCTAGTAGCAAATTAAATAGTGTTCCACTGAGACAAAAGGAAGGCCACCTTTTATAGCGAAAGTTCCCAATTAGGTCCATTCTATGTAAATAAGGTATACAAATCTCTCAGTTATGATTAGTCGATACAGAAGCAAACGAGGATACAATTTTTACAGTTCTGTTTGAATGGAGCAGGTTTTAGTCCCTTGATAGAAAGACAAAACCAGGATTCCCCTGCTGGGATTGACTCAGAGGGCATAAACAAGTGGGGCATAGAGCTGGAAGTTGAGTTCAGTCTGAGGTTCTTCTAGGTACACAGAGTACTTGAGGGACACCTGTCAACAAAGAGCCACTAGACTCTTATTATTTATAAAATCTGGGCCCTTAGCTGACCATAGGAAGTCCATCTCAGTAGATAAATTATTCTTGGGTTCACAACAAATGATTTTTTTCCTTGGGGTCCACAACCCCAAAAGATGGAAGAGAGAAACATTTCCTCTCTAATTTTCCATTATGTCACTTTCCTTTTAACATTTCAAATCAAATCATAGTTCTTATTTAATAACATTGATCTCACTCGCCATTGATTTAAGGTATATTTTCCTAGCACTGTCAAAAATTCTTCAATACAACAAACATTTTACGCATTGGTAGTCAGTGATAAGCTATAGACGATCTGGTTTGGAGTTTAGAGGGGCTATTTTTAAACTGCATAATTAATGCCTAATTTAAAATTATGCAGCAATGAAATAAAAGTAATTAAAATAAATAACTAAGTAGATGAAGATACTTAAACATATGCTCAGTAAAATTATAAGGGGGTTGTAATAAATCAACCAGAGACACAGTTCATATTAGCAAATTACTCCAACTCTCACTCATAAGATCCAGGACTAAAATGTGTTCACGTGATATCTTTGAACTTGTCATGTATTCCTGACAAGAAAGCACTTTCTAACAATCAAGGGAGGAAGGACCCCACACAGTATGGATGCATTCTTCTCAAACTTGGTTTGAAAAGGACTGACTGGGTCCTGGAATCTTTCAAATGTTACTGAAATCATCCTTCTTTGTCCTCGATTTGCTAATGTCACCAACATTCCTAAGACTGAAATAAAATGTTTAGAAGCTTGATTCAAGAGAACATTGTCAAGTGTTTCATTAAGTTTCCACTTGGCTATTTATTAGCTAGATTCTAAAATTTCTATGTACCTTCTTTATGCTGAAAAATTGGGTTGAAAATCAGAGGCACTCAGACCATACAGGGTGGGGGTAGGAGAAATGTTCATGGGCAAAGTTCAGGATCTGTATCAGGTCAAACCAGGATGTACATGGTCTAAGGAAGAAAAACAGGGCTCATGTAAAGGTCTGAAAATCAAGAGATTAAGACTCTGGATGGCTAGAGAATTCCAGACCTTTGTTAGCAGCAGAAGAAAAGAAGTCTGAGAACTGGGAAGTTATGTAGAGGCCAGGGAATTCAAAGAATTTTCAATGCACGTTTATTATGTATAGGAGAAAGCATGGGTTACATTCAAGATCTAGACTAGTGTCTGCCATTATCTGCCAGAAGTAAGTCCAAAATTTAGAAATCTGCATGAGAAACAGATATCAATAATTTAAAAAGAAAAAAATAATTAAAAAATTTAGTACATCAAAAAGATTAGAATAATAAGCACTGATTAGAATAATAATTAATATAACTGGAATTGTCTAAGTTAATTTACTATCCTTCATATAAATTGTTCATACTATTGATTTATTGTTACTTAAAAAATAAGAACATAAGTATTCCTAAGAATAAAACTTTGGTTGTAATTCTTATCCTATTTAAGCAGTCATTTGGTCCTGTTTTGCTCTTGTGTGTCTTTTTCATGCATAATTTTAGGTCTTTAAGTAGCTGATGGTTTTATGTAATTTTTTATTATTTTTTAAATCTTGTATTGTTCATAAATGAAGCACTTTTACTTCTACCTTTTTACTGTATTTTACTGAAGTCTTAATCTTAATTCCTAAATAATTAGTTCATACTGCAGAAAAAAATGGCACTTACTTTATTTTCCCATCTGGAGAGTTAATTCATTCAAAATTGATATTTGGATAGCTTATTTGTAATAGTTTCTGTCCACACACCCTTAAGAATAGGAAAATTGATGAGCAGACAATAAGTACATACATAGCAAATAGAGAAGAGAATGTTATACTGTAATATGTGCTATGAAGGAAATAAACAAGGTGATATGATAGAGACTAAAGAGAAAGAGAGCTCAGGAAAGAAAGGAAAATAGAAACATGCAGAATATATAAAAGTAGTAGGGAAAGTAATAGGGAGAAGAAACAGAAAGATATGAGATAAGTTGGGTCATAGAACAGTAATTCATTTTGTGACCATGTGGATGGGACAGGAAAAGTTCTTAGAGAATAGAAGAGGAATGTTCTCACAGAAAGATAACCCAAAAGATTTCTCTTTCTTACAATGAAACTCTCATAAGGAGTTCATACTTATTTTTTTCAAGTTCTAAATACTTGAAATAATTTTTGAGGAATTGTAATATGTTACTGATGGCTTTCTAGAGGATTGAGACATAAGCACATAACTAAGGATGAGATTTTATTGACACATGACTGCACCTGCTCTAAAGTGACATCACTAATACCCAGGTGACTCTTTGTTCAATTTGCTTGTAACTAACTTGCCAACTATTATTAAAATACTGAGATATATTCTTAAGTTTTTCAATTATATCCTTATTTAGTTGTTACCTCATTAGGCTATAGAATACAATAAAAGAATATCCACAATTTAGAGGATGTTTATATAGGTGAGTTTATTAAAATGAAAACAAAATAGCAATATCTTATTCTCTTTTCCATTTTTATTTGATAGATTAAAATTTTAACAATTTTTCTCTTTGGTAGGTGAGAATTACTAACACAGGCAAGTAATTATAAATATTGATTCCCAGAGATGTTCTAACTATTGTAGAATGAGAAAAAAAAAGCTCAAGGAAAGCATAAATACTTCATATACTGGTGCTGGAGAACAATTTATATTCCATTGCTCTCAGAAGGCAAATAATAACTAATGAAATCCAATAGAAGTTGTTCTAGTTTATCTACTAGATTACAAATAGTGGTCAAAACTCCTTCTCCTTTTGCTACTTTATTTTGTTTGTTTCCCATCATGTGTAATTCCTAATGAGCTTTAGATATAGCTAAAAGAAGTGATAGTTTCTTTCAATTGACATACAGTAGAATTCAAGATATAAAGAACAATGGTCACTTACTATCACATCAGAGTCCCAGAGTGCATGAAACTCTGATTTTTTATTCTTTGTCAAGACAAAGTAGGAGAATCCCAGTTAATTCTAGAGCTAAATATAACTAGTGCCATCATTTGGAGGTGGAAGTGGAAAAAGAAGGCTTCAATGTCACTAAATGCTAATAAAGTCATATTTTGAAAAACTTAAAAATACATAAATGTATAGATAATTTCCCTGTTTAAAACTGATACTTTGTGTTTTATTAATTATATGTGTGCTCACTTTGTATCAAGCATTGTTCTAAATATTTTATTTGCAATTCTTGTGCTA
This sequence comes from Eidolon dupreanum, assembly GCA_028627145.1. NCBI lineage: Eukaryota > Metazoa > Chordata > Mammalia > Chiroptera > Pteropodidae > Eidolon > Eidolon dupreanum. Next base: position 99,315,315 of record CM053503.1, on the reverse strand, counting down.
CCTTGTTAATTTGGTACTACTGCACTCCCAGTTATACAGATGAGGAAACAAGGCACAGATAGTTTAAGTCATTAATTTAAAATTACATAGGTAGTCAATGGAGAAGCTAGGATTCAAATCTACTAGTCTGATCCTAGAGTCTTTTCTCTTAACGTCATACATAAATATATATATGTATATATATATAATATATATGTATATATATATTACACATATATATATATACATATATACACACACACACACAAATACACACACATACACACACACACGACACAAGTCATTTCTGCTTAAAAGTTTTCGCATTTCCAAGTAAATCCACCCTGAATACATAATTTTGCTATTACTCCATTTTTAACATGAAAGACACGACTAAACTATACCTATTAATATTTTAGGTCTTCATATTTCCTAGTGAAATCATTATTTAGCTCAATATGTTGGCATGTAGAATATTTCCTTTACCATTGACATTAATTCTTTAAGGCAAAATCCTGTAAAGGTCTGACACATTAAAAAGTTTCTTAGGATGTTTGGATTACTCTTTTAAAATTTGACCACTGTTACTTTCTTTTGAGATGGCACTGAGGTTATTTCAAACTCTGCAGTTTGAAATGAGTTCAATTCAGGGAAACAAGATGGGTGAATGATCAGTAATGGAATATAGCGAATCTTTCACCTCCAGGCATCTGGTTCAGATGTAGCCTAAGGAGATGCAGAGAGTTCTTTTTGTCTGACAGTTTCCTGTTAGACCAGAAGAAATGAGTTGGTGGTGTCAGACCAGTTCCTATAGTCAGATATCTACATTGTCATTGGCACCAGACTTTACAATTTCCGTAATGAGTTCCTGGAGGCAAATAGGGTTATTCTCTCATTACTATTAGGGGGCCCACCAGATGAGGTTTTAGCTTCAAAAATAAACTACCCTTATTATCTAAATCCTATGTGCAAATAGATCACTGACCTTTATTCAAACAACCATTAAGCTAGCAGGAAACACAGATTAATAATTGTACAAACTGTTTTAATGTTTCTAACATGTAACTGGTTTACCTCCCTCTTAACCTCCCTCAGTTTTCCCCCCTCCTCTTTCTTTCTTTCTCTCCCCAACCCCCTTTCTTACAGGTGTGTGTGCGCACATGCTTACGCGCACGCACACACACACACACACACACACACACACACACACACGGTCAAGGAAATAATAAGCAAAATAAATACCTAATATTATAAAGAGAGGGACAAGGAAAGAGATTTAATGTTTATGTTCTTTTAGCATTTTGCTTCTCACCAAAGATTTAAACATGTTTAATTTCACACACCCAACTTGGGTTCTTCTAATTGACAGCCAGAGGTTAAGAAAATGAAACTAGCTGCTTTAGATCTCTTTCCCTCTCTCCTGTGTAAGTACTATATTATAAAAGGCAGAGGAATATCATACTGGATTGTGTAGTAATTTTCTGAGTGATTTGTTACATGTTCTTTGGTTTTTCTAAATATTCACTGGAGACCAATTTGTTTCACTTTCCTGAAGCTGCCCCATTACTGAGGCCCTATTTCAAACTCTTACTTTGGAAAGAGAGTGGAAGAAGAATAGGTAACAAAATTAGCCTTGCAAAGTAAAACTATTTAAATCTGAGCAGTCACCAACTCAATGCTCAAGAATCATTTCCTTATATGTTCTTCGGACATACCCAACTTAATATACCAAAAATAAGATATGTCAAGAATAACTGAGGTATTTCCATTTCCTTACACCTCAGGCAATGCTCAAGATTAGATCAATGATGACAATCTATTCTTAGGAAGGCCAATATCAGCATGAAAATGACGTTTCTTCCATTTAAAGTGTAATATTTTGTATTTTGGAAAGTAGAGTGTGGAGACATAAATTTATATTTCATAAAAATACTTAAAGAACATTAGGGATAGAAGGATCTTTAAAAGTCATCACATTTTGAAAAAATGAAAATCAAGTACCAGATAGATAAACTAATTTCTCTAAAATTCATTGTTGTTTTAGGATTATATTTTAAAATAAGATTAATGTTTTATATGGTATCTTCATGACAGAAATCACCTTCGATAAAAGTGGTACAATAACAAAAACTATGATCCAACAAATGTAAGGTGGATTCTAATACAGAATTCGGCCTAGTCAGTGTAAATTAAATGTCAAGTTGTTCTGCTTTTTTGCTAAATAAATACCACAGCAAATAAACAAATAAATACCACAACAGATAAACAAATAAAAACTCCATGAAGACATGTGCTTCTTCCTTAATAAACTCTTTTTCAATATTGAAAAGATTAAATACATAATGTTATGAAATAAGTCATTCATGTCATGGTGTCTTGCAGATTTTCCACAAAGAATTAATAAGTGGCATCAATATTTTTCTTGACAAATTCCTCTTTAAATTTAAAAGGAGTAATTTTCTAACTTTCTTTTTTTTTAATCCCTATTCTTCCTAAATAAATTAAAAATTATTTGGGAGCATAAGTTGGTTTTTCCACATGTTTTCTTTGAAAATTTAACAGGGAAAAGAATTGGCGTATATGTCATTTACTCAGTTAACAAGTAGTTGCTTTTGAAATACAGTCTATTTGCCAGCACATGCAGTACATATTTTATTTAAATATTTAAATGAATTTGTAATTAATAATAAACTAGCCCATTTTCTCCAATAGATTCTCTTATGAGATTGAGGATATCATCAGCCTGTTTGTGCATACTTTTCTCTTATTCAGTTTATGATATACATCAATTCTTTTTAAGGATGTAGGTCTCTTGTTTTTAACTTCAAATTTGAACAAATACTTTGTCTCACTATTTTTTCACTGACTGATTTCACCAATTCTATCACAGAAATAGAGATGAAAAATTATTCCTGAGCAGAAAAAAACCCTCAATATTAAGAACTTACTTATTAGTCTCATGCTATTATTGAACAAACCTAACAGCTCATTCAAGACTCAGGAAGAGATCATAGAGGTAGAGAAAGGAGCCTATAAAAGCATCCCTGTACATGCATTATAATCTCTACTTTATAATTAAAACTTCTTTTCTTATGATGCCATGTGCTCCCTTCCCTCCAATATTCAAATGCATACTCTGAATTTAAAGGTAGACTAATGAGCCATTAACAAGCTTCACAAGAGTGTTCTCCTCAATAGCAATCAATGGTTCTTTCTCTTCCCCGTTGTATATATAGCTTCTATGTTCTCAGTAATATTTATTAGATTAACTGATCATTACTACCATGTTGGATAATATGTGTTTACAAGGAAATGGCTAAAGCTTTAGCTTTTAAGACAGTAACAAATTATTACTTATTATGAAAATTGCATTTAAGCAACAGCACAATAAACAAGTTGTTCTGCATGACGTACATTTATTTATTTATTTATTTATCTAAGAGTTGTTGACACCTCAATATTGTATCTTTTTTTTAGACATACTCATTAGCCCAAGAAATAGTGAAAATAAGTTTGTTCTTCATAGTTGGCTCTCAGGAAAACAGCAATCTGACTCAAGCCTCAATGCAGGGATATAAAAAGTATACACAGCCATAGATATCTTTGCACCAAAGGGCTCCTGGATCATCTTAAAACTCTCAGAAATGACTGAAAATTGTTACCAAGTTAGAAGTGAGGGATTCTTATGAAATATACATGTGTGATATAGAAGGAGAAAGAGTCAATATTGACTATGTTTGCACTATTTTAAACAATTAGGCTCATCAAATCGGCTGGTTTTGGCCTGGCAAAGTATAAGACTTCAAAGGAAAAGAATATCAAGATTGAGAGTAGGTAAAATGTAGGAGTGTGAAAAAGTAATCTAGAATTTAGGACTAGAAGGGCAGAGATTGTGTGCAATTCTCTCAAATGAGTATCTTTGAGGATGTTGTGTTAGCCAGAGAACGTTTTGGAAAAAGGTTGTAATACTAGAGATATTAAAACGGCGCCAGAATTAAGGCAGGTTTTAACAAATAATGTAATAATATTTGTAAAATATGAAACTATATTGCCCTCTCTTTTTTCTCTGTTTTGGTGCATAGACAATTTTTGTGTTCTCATTGCCTTAGCTTCTGTATATAACTAAAGAATGCAAAGAGAAAGAAAATCTTTTCCTTGTGTTTATATTTTGAAAGACTAGGGCCTTGGGGAAAAGATGAGGACTCAAGCCATGAAAAAGATTTGGAGAAAACCTCATCTATACAAGACCTTTGTCACCCCTTCAACTTGAAGAACAGCAGCAACCAAATTTCTCATCGGGAATGAAGAAAGTCATTGAAAAAGATCTGAATGGACAGTAGATATGAGGGTTCCCAGAAGGTGATGTGGGTTCAGAACATGGTACAGTGTCTGAAAGGGAGATAAATATAGGAACATCAAGGTAGAAACCTAGAGCAAACAGGAAACACTATTAGGGTAGGTAGAAACTGTGTGAAGATAGAGAAATAAGGGCCAGGTCAAACAACTGGAAGAAGCAGGGCTCTGATGCCATATTCCTCTAAATACCCAAACTTACTTGAATTTGATCATATCTTCACTCACTGTCTCCTTAAATATGGTTATAAATTCAGGAAACTGGACACAGAACTTAACCTAGTCTCTTGAACATGTCCAGGAAACTGGACACAGAACTTAACCTAGTCTCTTATACACCAACTGCTACATGGAAATGTTTAAGAAACATCTGTGTTTTCCTAGAATCAGATTTTTATTGCTATAAAACATTATAGAATCCACACAGAATAATAAATATCTCAAAAGATAGATAATAAATATCTCAAAAACTTGAAAGGTGAATTACTTCAGTGTAGACAGCTTCCGTATTTGACAGCTAAAATTTTAATATTTTCTTGTATTTAATTCCATAAATTACTTCAATATATGGGCATATGCTCAAATAAGTTTTTAAGTGTCTCTCATAAGTAACAATTACTTACTAATAGAAAAATGACCATAAAACACTTCTCTTTTCATTAGAGTTGCCTCCATTTCATCCCCAGTCATTTCCTTATTTCTAACCATTCTGATCTCTCCAATCCTGAAAGGTTCTTCTCTAACCAAAGCTCATTTCAGAAGATAGGGGAGACAGCGCTTGGGCGAGAAATGAGAAGCCATTGTAAAGCCTAGAGTGTAAATGGCCTGCTCTTACTATTCTCTGGATTCTTATGCCCTGCAGCCGCCCATTCAATTGCTGGCATTGATCATATAATTTGCAATAAAACACAGTGGAAACAGAAAAGAATTTTTAAAAGAATATATTTACTGTGAAATATATGAACTAAATTACATTATCGTGAAATTTTAGCTTTCGAGCAGAAACTTGTTAAACGATGGAAAGGCACATTTATTCACTATTGAATATGACCTGCTAATACCACTGGAAAAATTTAGCCATCAGATTCACAAGCTTAATATCATTTCTGATGGCTAATTGGCTGGTTTCTGGATGATTTATGGGTACCTTTCTCATGAAATAGATTTACATTTATTTTTGTTTTTCTTTTCTTTTTTGAATGCCAGCATTTATTTCTTTGAGGACTGTTTATTTCTTATTTTTCAGTGACCTTAGATTTCTCTCCTGGGCTAGTATATTTTATTAGATGTTTTTCTTCAGATAATTTTTTAAATAGTCTTTCTAGTGTTCAGAGCTTCTCGCTTTTGTCTTGGTGTTGTTTTGCTCTGGTTTAGTGGAGGCAGTCGTAAATAAGATAGGATTCTGGTGCTACTGTCCTCATCATAGGGGTGGGGAAATGGAGGGAAAATTTGACTTACAATTCTAACAGTTTGTTCTAATGGCTACAACACTTCCTTGGGAAAAAAATCAGGTTGACATCTCACAGTTTCTGCTTTGCCTTCCTCACTGGGTTCCAATTAGTTCAAAGCACATTCATTGTAGTACTGTTTATAAGGCCTCAGGGAAATGATGTTAGCTCTCTGCCAGCAACAACTATGTTTAAATACAGATGTAACCAGAATGAGCCAGTTTCTACTCCAGAAAAAGCCTTCTTTGCATGAGCTATGCATAATAATATGTTCTTAGAGCTGTCATAATTTCTCTCATTAGTTATCATGCCTCTTTACATTATAATTTCAAAAAACTTTTATGTTGAGAAATTCACCAATAGCTTCATTATTTTTCCACCAGTTTGCTTAAATCTACTTCTGTCACAAGATTTATTTTGAAATGAGTTTTTGAATTTTATTATGCAACCATGTGCCGCATAACAATATTTTGGTCAATGACAGACTGCATGTGTGACAGTGGTCCCAAAAGATTATTATGGAGCTAAAAAATTCCTATCCACTAGTGACATTGTAGCTGTCATAATGTTATAGCACAATACATTAGTGAGGTGTTTGTGCTGGTGCTGCACTGCCAGTCCTATAAAAGTTTAGCATACAATTATGTACTGTACATAATACTTAATACTGATAATAAACAGCTATGTTACCAGTTAAACGTATTTACCAGGCTACATTTCTTATCCTTATTTTAGAGTGTGTTCTTTCTTCTTATAAAAAAGTTTGCTGTAAAACAGTATGCTGTGTTACGCTGGCAACAGCCTCATACATTTTGCATCCACCTCATCTCTTGATTACACCATTTACCCTTGTGCTTGATTTAATCTCATGTTGTTTTGTTCATCATGGACCGGAAGTATACAAAATTCATTGCTAACATTGCCAATAAGAGGTCACATCAAATGGTTGGCCCAGAAACAGAATTAAAAGTGACTAAGGATTACAAAGGTGGAAAATCAGTGATGATTACTGCTTGACAGTCAGGTATTTCCCATTCCACCTATGATCTTGAAGAACAAAGTGACATAAGCTATTAAAGGATCTGCTTCACTGAAGGCAATTGGAATACCAAAATTAGAGAAGGGACTATCTTAGAAATGAATAAACTTTTAATGACTTGAATTGAAGACCAGATATAGAAGCATATCCCTTATCCCTTTCGGCACCATGATGATCCCGGCCAAAGAAAAAAACTTGTCTGCGATGTTTAAAGAAAAAGCTGGACCTGAGTACAATGTTGAATTTACTGTAGGCTCTGAGTAGTTTAAGCGATTCAAAACCCATTATTAATTATGTAATATAAAAGTGAGTGGTAGTCTGAAAGTGCAAATGTGAAGGCAACTGGGGAATTTTTTGAAATTCTAAATAAACTGATTGTGGTGGAAAATTACATGCCAGAGCAAATATTTAATATAGATGAGATCTCCCAACTCTGGATACAGATGCCTGAAAGGACTTTCAGTCATAAAGAGGTCAAGTCAATGCAGGTTTCAAGGCTTTTAAGGAAAGGATAACAGTCTTATTTGGGGGCAATGTTACCAGTTATAAATTAAAATCTTTTGTGATCTGACACAGTGAGAACCCCAGGGCCTTAAAACATATCAATAAGCATTCAATGCCAGTGTACAGATGTACCTTGTTTTATTGCACTTTTCTTTATTGTACTTTGCAGATACTGCATTTTCATCAACATTGAGGCAAGACTCTTCACCAGAAAAAAGGTTTTGACTCTCTGAAGGCTCAGATGATGGTTAGGATTTGTCAGCAATAAAGAATATTTTAATTAAATTATGTATTTTTAGCATATTGCTTAATAGACTATAGCATAGTATAAACACAACTTTTCTATGTACTGGGAAATCAAATAATTTATGTGACTTGCTTTGTTGCTATATTCACTTTTTGGTGGTGGTCTAGAACTGAACCTACAATATCTCCAAGGTATGTCTGCGGTACAGGGATAATAAGAGGTCATGCATGACCCAGCTTCTCTTCAAAGATGCCCTCCTGAATTGTTATGTCAGTGAAATGGAGAAGTATTATTTGGAAAATAACATACCTTTCAAGATTTTTCTTATTGTTGATAATGCTCCCAGACATAGTCCTGCTGTTGGTGACCCTCATCACAAGAATAAAGTGGCGTTTCTCCCTCCAAACACCACCTCTTTGATACAACCAGAAGATCAAGGAGTTATGGTAGCTGGTAAGGCCTATTGCCTGAGTAGGACCTTTGCCCAGGCTACTGCTGCATCTGAGGAAGACATTGAGAAGACACTGATGCAAGTTTAGAAGGATTAGAACATTTATGACTGCATCAAGAACCTTGCTTAACCTCATTTGGGCTTGGGGTTATGTCACCAAGGAGTTCATGAATGACATCTGAAAAAAGACATTAAAGAGATTCACAAATGACTTCAAAGGCTTGGTCAAGTTAAAGAGATTGCAAAAAATCAATAAGATTGTAGTTGAGATGGCAAGCAACTTTAATGAGAGTTTAGATGAAGGTGACACTGAGGAGCTCCTGGAGGTGTTTCCGGAGGAGTTGACTAATGAGAAGTTGTTGGAACTGGAACAGGAACACATAGGTGAAGAAGAGACAAGAGAAAAGGAAACTATAGAAGAAAAAGAAGATTTTAAAAAGAAAATTTACAATGAACAGTTTAGCAGAAGCTTTTTCAGACTTCAACAAACTCCTTAAAAGTTTTGAAAATATGAACTCCAACACCGAAAGATTTTCATTAATAGAGAGGAATGTTCATGGTACATTATCTGCTTACAAGCAAATCTATAATAAAAAATTAAACAAACCAAGCAAACCACCATGAACATACTTCTGAAAGTCACACCTCCTCAAGAAGAGCCCTAGGCAGGTCCTTCAAAAGGTATTTCAGAAGAATTGCAATCATTGGACATTATAGCTCCATGCCTCTTATTGCCTCTGAAGACCTTCCCATGAGACAAGATATAGAGGTGAAAGACAGTGATATTGATGATTGTGACTCAATGTATGCCTAGGCTAATATGTGTGTTTGTGTCTTAGTTTTTAACAAAAAGTTTAAAAAGTGAAAATAAATACATAAAAATTTAAAAATAGAAAAAGCTTTAGAATAAGGATACAAAAAATATTTTTGTACAATTGTACAATGTGTTTGTTTTTTAAGCTAAATATTATTACAAAAGGGTCAAAAGTTTAAAAATTAAGTTTATAAAGTAAAAAAAAATACAGTAGGCTAAGGTTAATTTATTATTGAAGAAAGAAATTTTTAATAAGTTGACTGTAGCCTAAGTACACAGTATTAATAAAGTCTGTCATAACATGCAGTGATGTCCTAGGAATTTGCACTCAGTCACCACTCATTCATTCACCAAGAGCAACTTCCAGTACTACAAGCTCTATTCATGGTAAGTGCCCTAGCATTTTTTACCTTTCATATCATGTTTTTACTGCACCTTTTCTACGTTTAGGCATGTTCAGATACCCAAACATTTACCATTGTGTTACAATTGCCTGCAGTATTCTGTATAGCAAGCAACATGCTGTACAGGTTTATAGACTAGAAGCAATAGGCCATACCACATAACCTAGGTGAGTAGTAGGCTATATACCATCTAGGTTTGTAAAAGTGCACTCTATGACATTTGTATAACAACGAATCACCTAATGATACATTTCTCAGAATATGTTATTGTTTAGAGATGCATGACTGTAGTGATAATGGACAAATTTTTCCAAATTGCATGTCCAAGTAACAAGTCCAAAGACAAAGACCGAGAACGCTGTCTTCCTCCTCTCTGACTTCTTTAATAAGATTCTCTAGGGGCAGAGAAAAGCTGTTTTATAAATTTCAATTTGTGATGGTTTACCAAAGCAATAGAGTACACATGATAGAATAGTTATAGTCAGAGATTTAACCTGATGGTTTAATTAAAATTCGAATAATTATTTTTTGCATACATGCCCTGTGCAAATTTATTAAATTTCTTAAGATACAAATACATTACTCAATGATTTTGGGTGATCCTAAGAGGATTATGTCCTCAAGAGTAAAGGTGAATGCTACTCAACTAGTTTATCTTGACTTTATCTATGCTGAAAAAAACAAAATGTAAAATCCCTGAAATCTAAAAAAACAAGCACCTCACCTAATAACACTGGAAACTTGGGAAAATGGTTTCATCTTTTTAACTTCAATTACTGCAGCCTTGGGTGTTGTAAGATTAAATAAAATAATTTTTGAAGTGCATAACACAGCTTGTTCTCATTAAAATAAGATTATTTTAATTTTTATTATTTATTGTTATTATCATGTGCATGATATAAAATAGCTTGATCCCTTCTGTCTTTTATTTGTCCTAGTACTATAATTTTGCACATGGCAAAATTATAAAATTAACAGAAAATGTTTATCATATTTTATCTCATTGTATATCTTATTTTATTTTCATCTGCTTCTACCATTACAGCACATTCAAAATGATCTAAAATAATTAATAGAAGTTTACTTGGTTTAAGGAAAAGACCCACTTCCTATTCTTTCTCCCTCTCTCTCTCTCTCTCTCTCTCTCTCTCTCTCTCCCCTCCCCGCCCCCCCCCCCCACACACACACCCCTCTGGCCTGTTCTCTAGATTTTGTTTTCCCTTAATAGCAAAAGCAATCTTTAATTACATGATTAGATATATAGTTTAAAAAGTAAATTTGGGGACTTTCTGTTCAAAGTGGCTGGCAATTAGAGATCCTGTTTTCTTAAGACGACGGAATTAAAGAAATTCATAGAAAAGTCTAAATATTCCCTCAAAAATTTTCCATTCTGGAGTGAACTAACTCTTTTTGCTCACTACATCAAAAGTGGAAATAATGGTGATAGTATTCCCTAAATTTAATTTAATGCTCTTTGCTATCTAGATTAAAAGTAAATGAGTCCAGGAGTAGCTGAGACATGATTGTGACATGTATTACTTTTTATAGTTTCTTTTTTCCTATGAACAATCCTCTCTTGCCATTTATTCTACAACAGCAATCCTGCTACACTCACACTGTTTCCAAGATGCTCAAGCTCAAGTCATTCACTTCTCATAATACCTAAAGCCCTAAAGTTGCCTTTTTTCCCCCTCTTTATGTCAAGTTAATCCAAGCAGGATTCATTCCTTCATGATGTGTTTTAATTTATACCAAGATGTTGATGGGTCAACAGCTATTATGTCACATTCTGAGACAAATTTTTCATCTTAGCTTTCTTCTGAGTGAGAATTTCAAACATTTGGGGAAGAATAAAGGAGAATTTGGGACAGATGTTTTTCAGAAACATCCATTTATCTATGTATTTATTTTTCAAATACGTCATTATTGAGCATCTAAGTTTTAGTATTGACAGTGGAACTACAACATAAAACCAGTGAACCTAAGCTCTTAATTGTAATGCCGTGAGCTGACACCAAAAAGAGAAAGAGGACTATTTTATATGGATGAAGGGGATTTTTAAGGGGAGATTTAATCAAATAAAAATCAAGTCCACTGAAAAGAATCACCAAAATCTTGATACTTTATATATGCAAGTATATAAATAAAAATATATACAGTTTGCATTTTCATTCATTGTTCATTAAGGAAAGAATCTAAAAGACACTGTCTTTAAATCTCTTTGGAAATGTGTTCAGATTATAAAAGCCAGAAAGTATATTCTTAAACATTTTCCTATTGGATGAATATCTTCATAACTCTAGGAAATAATTATCTTTTCACTCAGTCAAATGCCTTGTGGATATCTTTAAATTCTTATTAAAATCAAGTTAAAAGAAATGCACTTACACTGCACAAATTAAGGGGAAAAGCTCGGAGGTACTCGTTCTGTGTTAAAATATCATTGTTACACTTTGTATGATCAAGAACAGTTTGTCTTCATGATCTTCTCAGAATTACCCATGCTATGTAGGTAATGACATTTTAAAGAGGATTTTACTGAGAATAAAATACTTTTGATGAAAAAAAAAAAGTTAATTTTTATCAGGACTATACCATTCTAAAAATAGCCATCTGGCATTTCCGTGGCTTTATCAATGATATTTGCCCTGCCTCAAATGGAAGCCTGCCCTAGGAGTCTTGATCCCCTAGCATTCTAGGCCTATATAAAAGCACAGAATATTTAAAATATTTAATAGGTATTTAAGATGGAAAGAACTTTAGAAATTGATACCAACAGAGATGAATGATTTATTGCTGTCACAAAGCTTGTGTCAGAGCCATGATTAACACTCTTAGTCTGCTCTTTCTACTATCCATGTTTTTAAACTAATTGGACTTAATTCATGTCTTCATGTTACCACATTAGTATCATAG
>CM053503.1:99292840-99303060 GCA_028627145.1 Eidolon dupreanum | reverse complement strand
CTCTCGGCACACCCATTTGAGATGTTACTGGGTCAGGCTTGAGCATCATCTGTATAAGGTGTTCAACTTATATGGACCTTACAAGGTGGATCCTCATGCTTATCTGCTTCCACAGATGGGGGCTAATGTTTCTGTTGTTTTGGGTGGTCTGGTCACACCCTAAGGGCATTCTCATTATGTGCAGGTTGACATTACTGTCATGGCTCCTTTGGAATTCATTTTGTAAAGTCCAAAACATTCTATTTCTTTATGCCTTATAAAATTGGCTTATATGATTGTGGAGGTCAAAATATCCCACAAACTGCCTTCTGTAAGCTAAGGAATTAGGAAAGTGGTGGTGTAATTTAGTTCAAGTGTAAAGGCCTAAGAACTGAGGAGATGATGATATTTGCCCCAATATAAATCTGAAGGCCTGAGATGGGAAGCACAGATGTCTCAGGGTGGGAGATGGATATCTCAGCTCAAGCAAATAGTAAATTTTCCCTTCTTCTCCCTTTTTCTTCCATTCTGAACTATGAAGGATTGGATGATGACTACCCACATTGGGGAGGGCCATCTACTTTACAAAGTTCATCTATTCAAACACTAATTTCTTTTGGAAACACCCTCATAGACACACTCTGAAATAATATTTTACCAGCTATCAGAGCACCCTTTAGCCCAGTCAAGTTGACATATTAAATTAACCATCACAGTCATTTTACATAGAAGTTTGGGTGCCATGTTAAAAAATGCCAATTTTAATTAAGAACTCAGTTCAGATTACATTTCTTGTTAAAGCCAAACTTTCTTATACTATTAAATAGACCTATATTAGACACCATGTGCTGGTCCCTACATTTCACATTGTAGCTAGGGCAATGTGCCTGTAAAATTTTCTAGTAACATCCTTTGAGTCTAAGTGAGATGTTCATATCAAAATGCTCACTTCTTTTTACACATAAGGATAGAATTAAATCTACTACTCATGTCACTATTTCTTTTTCAAACTTCTCCCTGAAGTTAGACAATTCTTATTCTGTCCTTATAATAAATGAGAAAGAAGAAACTATTTTCTCCAGTTCATAGATGAAGATAATTCAGGTTCAAGTATGTCATTAAATTTTTAAGGTCATCAAGTATATGTTACAAAACCTTAAAATTGACTATATTTCTTTGACAGATATCATACTATATTCAGTATTCCATTGATATGAACATTTTCTTTCCTCAAAATATATCTCCATTATTCTATTATTTGGAAATTAACTTAAGTAAATGCAGTTTTCTTTAAAAATGTACATATATGGTGACTGGAATTAACTCATAATGAGTTTGTATTTCTCAATTTCTTTGTTGTGGGCGTTGTATGAAGCATATCTTAAATATATTAGTCTTCTCCCCAAATCTGTAAAAAATAGGAAGTTTCTCAGAAATCCAAGAGTTTGATTTCACAGCCTGAACACTGAGAAGAAAACTAATATTACCTTCAACAACCTATTCTATTACAAATACCAATATGCTGGTGAGTGTGGCTAAACTCTTAAGAAATGAAAGCTGTATTCAATTAATGCAATATAATGGAAGAGGGAAAGAAAAAGATGTTAGAGCAGGAGAAGAAGAACAGAGTGTATGGTTTGGGAAACTTTGAGTGGCAGAAACTGATTATTGATGTAAGGGTTCAAGAAGTAGAAAGCTATCCATGCTTTGTAATTCGGGATGACTGAATTCAATCTTTCAAATGTAATCTAATGTCACAGGGAAAATGGGGAAAGACATCAGGGAAAAGAAACAGTGTTAACTATGAACCTTTCTTGGATCACTCCAGGCAAGTTAGATCAAGGAACTTGTGTCATATGGCATATTTGGAAAATCAGTGAAATATCATAAAACTGACTTGTGTTGCAGAATTTCAGTTTCTTTGGGATTAATTTCCCACTCGCTGAGAGTCATTGTTCTAAATTGAGCACAATAACTCAAAATTTTTTTTCTTTTCTTCAGTGGGCTTTTGAAAGTTTAGCTCAAGGATAGATTCAACTCCACATCTCATAAAACAAAAAAATGAAGCCTGGAGCAATAAGTTTTATAAGTAAGTTTTATTAGAAAAGGATTTTGAACCAAATCATCTAATTATTTGAGAACTGAATGTCTCCCAGAAAGTATTTGGATATTCCAGCCACATCAGTGTAAATATTGCATATGAACTTCTTGAAAGAAACATGACAAACTTTTCAATTAAGCTTTCAGATCTCAGCTCAAATGTCATCTTCTCAGAGGCACCTTTCCATATTGGGTGGTCTCTTTCAAATCTATTGTATACTGTAATAATTTACACATAACAATTCTTGCAATTTAAAATTATCTGAGTAACATATATGTTTAAAGTATTATTATTTTTGTTTTGTTTCTTTTTCTCTGTAGAATGTAATTTTCTTGAGGGCAAGGACCAAACCATTTATCTCCTCACTGTCAGACACAGTGCATGGCACAACATAGACAATAAATATTCATTAAACAAATTACTATGCAAGATGCCCTAGAAGAATTAGCCATGTCTTCAAAAATTTAAAACATAATTGAGAAGAGATTATATTTCATATTTAGCCATGGATAGGACAAGCTATTTGGTAAAAATTATGAATTAATCTATGTGCTTTGAATGTGTTTAGAAAACTGAGTAGTCTAACTTCTGAAAGCAATTAAAAGATATGGTATGAAAAACCTCGTATTATGACTATAGCTGTTTCTTCTCTCACTCATAGTTGACAAAAATTAGTGTCTTTGGATCACTTGTTAAAAACAGCCTAATGGGCTTATAAGAATTTGGTCATTCTTAACCATAGAAATAATTACTTTCTATGATCTTCTGATTATGATTGTTATTGTACATAGTGTCATTCGTCTTCTATATTTTTATGCTCTTGTCGTAACAATAATATGCACTTATTATAAAAGTCATGCAAAAAATGAATATTTTATATTTCTATTATTTTACATGCTTCTATCTACCATCTATCTTTTTATCTGTATCACTATCTACATATCAAGAGTTATAGAGATAGATATAGATATAAAGGTATATCATGGAAAATGACAAGCTGTCCATGTTGAGCCCTAACAAAAGTACAAATTGTAAGCAAAAGAAATGATTGTTTTAAGTCATGAGTTTTGCGGTGGTAGATAATTGAAACAAATTTGATGCCTGGAAGTAGAATGTTACTGTAACAAAATTTTAACATATGCACTACCTACTATGGGATTTGAACTGGGCAGAGGGTAGATTTTAGAAAACGATTAAGGATACTGTTGGTGAAAGCCTACAAACTTGAGTGGCAAATTAGAAAATCAAAGGGCCTTGAGGAGGCTGTCAGTGAGGGCTTGGATAAAGTGAGAGAATGTTATTAGAAGATAAAGAGGCTTCTTGTTATGTAGTGGCAGCAAATTTGGCTATACTGTTGCATATGGTAATGTGGAAAACAGAAAATGTACCTAACAATGTCCAAGTCAAAGTATTAGCTGATTTGATTTCTTCTGTCTATAGTAAAATGGAAAAGAGAGATGTGATATTTTTTTAAAATGAGTAGTTTTTAATAAACACACAAATGAAATGTAAATAAGCCAGGAATTGCCAGGTTGAAAAATTAGACTTTTTATCATTTCCAAATAGCAAACTATTCTCAAATTAATAAACAACATTAGGGAAAAAATTAAAATACAGGTTGAGCCTGTGAAATTCTTTGTTAATACCTCAGAAATATTTAAAATAGTGCCATGTAGACATTTCGAACATGCAAAAGATCTTCTAAGTACTTTAAGGGTATGCCTCACAGGCAATTTCCATTAAATGATAGGGCTTCTAAGAGTCTTAAGATTATTATCTCATAATGGTGTCATGAGGAGTTCAAGGTAGAGAAGTATTTATATAGGAGACATTTGCGGCTGTGCCTTTCTCTAAAGGAGTGAGTTGTAAACTGAATCACAAGAAGCCTACGAACTTTTTAAAGGAATTGTATTAACTGGTAATGAATGAAATAGACACAGTACACAAAGAAAAGATGCTTTTGGATCTCCTACGTAGATTGGATAGGAAACAGATCGAGGAAACTACTCAGTTGCAAGGACTTTTTTTTTTTTTTAAAGAAAAAAGAATGACTCAGAAGTTAGAATCAAGAACTTGGAGTGTAGAGGAAGAAACAATGAGGAATAACCTCAAGGCAGTGGGGCTGAGTCTTAATCAAACAACTGTCAACATGTGCCTTATCAGATTTCAGAACTGCTGTGGAAGATTGACTTCTGTGGCCCTTCGTGTTTTCCCTTTCTGAACAGGAGTGTCTATAACGTTTATTAGTCTACACCTGCCTCAACACTTTGTATTGGCTACCTGGGAGCAGACATCTGCATGGGGGAAAATATTTTGTCTTTTTAGTTCTCAGTTCTTCCTATATAATTCTCTTTACATGAACACACAACACATACCCACAAATAATATTTTCAAAAACAATTATTAAAAGAATAAACTATTTATTTATACTTAACACATATTAAGTAAGACTCTAGCAATATAAAATATTACTGCTTTACAATATTAAGATAATTAATCAGATAATTAATTAATTAATTGATTAACATTATCCCTAGGGTATTACGGAGGAGCTAATCACTGGTGAATAGAAATGACTTAACTCTTACAAAGGCCTATTAAGTTGTTTCCAACAAGTACTACACAAATTTATGGTGATAAAGTCAGATTCTGTTCACTTACATAGACCCATGTGCTTCAACAGCTCTAAGAGCACTGATTCTGACTTTTCAAAACAGAGTTTTACCAAATAACATAATATTGACCGGTCAGTACAAAATAGCATACCCTTCTCAAATTATAAGGTCCTCAAATGCAGGGAGTATAAAGGGGATAGAGGGGTAAACAAGCCAGGGAAGTTCCCTGCTCTAATTTGGCTTACATTCTACTGAGTAAATATAGACAAGAAGCATGCAAATAAATAAATTAATAAAATAAGTTTAGAAAAAAGTTGTGAGAATAAAAATGGAGTCAGAAGTAAAAGTTTTCTATCCTTATCATTCTAATCTAAGGTTATAGAAAGAGTAAAGGTTAGATTCTCTAATCTTTGTTTTTCTCTTTAAAAGACCAGTATAGTAAGTATGAAAAAGAAACTAAATTTATTGAACAGTGTTATGGTCTAATTGTCTGATACTCCTTCACCACCACACACTCATTTCTTTGTTGAAACCTTAATGCCCAATGTGATGGTATTAGGAAATATGGCCTTTGGAAGGTGATTAGGTCATAAAGGTAGAACTCTAGTGAATGAAATTAACACTCTAATGAACCAGGAAGAGGGGCCTCACAAGAAATAGCCTATGCTGGCACCTTGACATTGGATCTCCAGCCTCCAAAAATGTGAAAAGTTAAATTTTGTTGTTTAAAAGCCATCCAACACAAGGCAAAATAATGGTGATGTTTCATGATATTAACCCATACATGTTTTTATGTGTTGTTTGCCTAACAGAGGACTCATTTTTTGTTTCAAATCTGATTTTTGGTGAGCAGATTTGTTTCCCATTAGAAAAAGATGAGTTTACAGACTGCTTCCTATTATGGAAAAATGCACATTGATATATCACAAAAAAACCCCACAAAGAATGAGGACTACAATGCCATTGAAATAAGGAAGACAACACTCCTAATAAAAATTAATTAGTAACAAGTGTTTGAAGATTCTCATGGGAAGATTCTTCCTCACCAAATTTCTGATCAGAATGCTATTGTTTCAAGTGCAAGCTAGAAGCATATGTAAACCAAAAATTAAAAGATTGTACACTTATTGGTAAGGGTCGTAGACCAAGTAAAAGTCATTTCAGTGCAGATTGAGTTGGAAATAAAGAGAGGTTTTCGGACAAGAACTTTGATACAATTTGCTAATGCACAATTCTGTCTTAAAGCTTCATGTTTTTTCCTTATTTTCATTCACAGAATGAAGTGGGATCAAATTTGTGGGTAACCAAAAGCTCAAAATATTTGAATGGCTTTTCAAGAAAGCATTATTAGTATCTACAATATTGAAACTAAGTGTTCAGTTATAATTCTCTAAATGGGTGTTGTCCACATCTGAGCACTGTCTTCATATACTCCTGACTCAGAGTTCTACAAAACTAGCAGCAGCAGCAGCAGCAGCAGCAGCAGCAGCAGCAGCAGCAGCAACAACAAAAACCAACAATTTTTGAGTCTCTTCTCTGCCAATAAACAAATGAATAACAACTTTCAGGATAAAGATAATTGATTGCTAGCAAATCCTCAAGTCATCTGACTGCATAAATGTGTTTTTCAAAATTAGAAATATCCATGAGTTTTTGGTGTATAATTATTTGTTTTATTATTCTCTTGTCTGAAAGTAGAGTTTTTAGGAAAATAAATTCTATTTAATTTTCTTCTACCATTAGACACATGATTTCAGTCTGATGACACTGCATTTGGCTTCTAGCAATTCCCTGGGGCAGGAGAACTATCTTATTGCTTCATCCCATATATTTAGTTTCATCATTGTAATAGTCTATCACATGTCACATTCTCAGACCTCTATAGAAATTTCTATTTGAAATTGCCAATTATATTAAGGTAAAATTGAGATGGAATATCGTTGTCAAATTTTGATTAAATAACAGCATTAATTTCCATGGACTTTGTGTTTAACAAAATCATGATGAAGTCTTCAAAATCTTAGTCTTTGCTATAACTACCAGTTCTAGTCTCCTTTGTTAGTTTTGTTACTATTTTTACTTGTTATTATTGTTGGTAGTGATGTCAGTGGTGTGTGTGTATGTATGTGTGTTAACTGGATTGTCCAGTCAATCCAGTTAACAAGGTCAAATTAGTTATTTGTGTATTCTCAGTCAAAAACTCAGTTTACTGTTAAAGACATAAAACAAAACATCAATGAAAAGTATGAAAAATACATAAATAAATTTGACAAGTCAGCCAAAGACCATTGATAATCTTCAAAAATAGAAGTGACATAATCTATAACAAAGTAAGCATTCTCAGAATAACATTCATTGTCTTAAAATCAACAATATACTCCATTCTGATTTTATTCACTTGAAAGCAAATAGAAACACAGCATGTTCTTTTAATGTTAATTATGTTCTAGATGATTTAAAATTTGAATTTAGAAGGGGAAGAAAGTGCTATTCTAAAAAACTATAATTGAAAGGAATGTTATTGCTATCATTTTCATTAAAACTTCAAGCACTCTTCAAACATTGAATTTCATGAGACAGAGTATAAATGTTGACTTCTTGAGAGATAAATGACCTCTGTTTTCAAATTAAGAACAAAGAACTTAATACATGAGACTAGATAACCCCACTGGTTTTATTTTTTAAAACGTTGCATATTCGCAAGTCAAATCTCCTTTGAAGAGAAAAAAAAGTAACTATATTCACCATAGCTTTCTTTTTAATGGTCTTGTTTTTCCTGGTGCCTTAAAGATATTAGATTTTATATGCTAATAGTTAAAAAATTAGTAGTGGTGATGAGTCAAAATGAATATAATTGGGTTTAATCTGATTGGTATATAATTCTCTGCAACCCTGGCTGACCTTATTCTGAAAGGAAATGTTGGTAATGAATGTGCAGTCTAATTGTGAAATAAAAATGGTGAGCCAAAATGTCTGCTCTTTTGCTATGCAAATGCACAAACCTATGGAGTTGAGAGGAATCCAAAGACACTATCTGGTGCATTACTAAATCGCTTTACTCACAGGTGATAAAAAAATGAAGTCCAAAGAAGAAAAGCTATTTTTCCATTTCCATTTTGCTCTAAGTTATTAAGAGCACTTTGAGCTGATTGCCATCTTCATTTTTTATCCTATTCCATTGCAATGTCTGGTAGTCAGAGAGAAATGATAGATCCTCCTATATCAGCATATTTTCCTTTAAGAGTTATGTTATGACCTATGATGTGAGAAAGCAGCCTCCCTTATAATTATTAGGTAACTAAAAATGGTCACTTGAAAGATATTGACAGAGCCAACAGAGGTGAATCTGGAGTTTGTAATCAGTTGTCCTGCTTGTCAGTGTCAGTCTAAACTTCTATGTCTAAAACAAGTGATTGAAGGATAAATCATAAGACAGTTTGGTCTTCATCTAATCTTTGGTTGATTAAAAGATTCTCATAAAGGGCAGTGTATAAGTTAAGACTCATGAAGAATACATAGCAGAAGGTAAGCACAGCTGATAGACAAGAATAATATAAGGTGATATTTCCATTTGAATCTAAAAGTAAACCCTTTTAAAAAAAGGTATCATAAGGGTTTCATGGAGCCCTGAATAATTCTATATCTACAATCTCTAGTACATCCTCTTTGTGAACGTTTGTATTAGAAAATAGGTCTTTAAAACTTTACAATTAATTTATTGAACAATCTGGACATTAAATAAGTACTAGGGATATAATGTACAATGTAATGATTGCAGCTAAGTTGCTATATGATATATAGGAAAGTTGTTAAGAGAACAGATCTTGAGGGTTCTCATCTCAAGGAGAATTATTTTCTTTTCTTTTCATATTATCTATTTGAGACGATGGATAGTTAACTAAAACTACTGTGGTAATCTTTTCACAATACATGTAAATTAACCCATCACACTATACATCTTAAAAAATTGAGAATTTAAGATGAACTCCAGAAATCGCTTTACTTTTATCACACCATAGGTTTCCCAATAGACTATAGTAGTCCCCCTCTTATCTAAGGAAAATATGTTCCAAGGCTCCAAGTGGATGCCTGAAACTGAATAGTACTGAATTCAAATATACTTTTTTCTCTACACGTACTTACTTATGATGAAGTACAATTTTTAAATTAGGCACAATAAGAGATTAACAACAATAACTGATAATAAAATAGAACAATTATAACAATATGCTGTAATAAAAATTATGTAAATCACTTTGGGGCCATTATTTAGTAAAATAAAGGTTATTGAACATGAGCACTGTGATAACATTATGGTCCATCTGATTGATAACTAAAATGGCTGCTATGTGACTAACAAGTAGGTAAAAAGTCACACAATTTACAACTTATAAATTGTTTATTTAAAAATGTTTCATTTAATATTTTCAGACCATGGTTCAGGAATTTTTTTTTAACATTTTCAGACTGTGGTAATTTTTCGATATCTTTGAGTTGTGGATGACCATGAGTAACAAACAGTGGAAAGCAAAACTGCAGATAACAGAGACTAATGTATTTTGCATTTCTCTTCATTGTCCCTAAGTGCTAGTCTGGCAGAACCATAGCATCTCAATTTCTTTCCATCAATGAAGTCTCATTACTAAGTGTGAATGGACAAGTTTGATCCAAGTCAAAAATTTATTTTTTCCTTTAATTTAAAGTCAGATATTTTAGACTTGACTTGGGCAAAAAAACCCGATAGAGAATGAGAACTAGTCAGATGCTTTACTGTTAATCTTCCCTGTTCTTTTACTACTTCTCTGATACTTACTCCATTTGTCTAGCTTAACCAGGATGGGGGTAAAAGAGGTAAAAGAATAGAAATATTTTACTTGACTGGCCTGAGGTCTTTTTGGTGTGTCAGGTACTGAATGCTGTGTTTCTCTCTTAGGTTGCTTTTGTGTGGTCATCAGTGACCATTGCCCCACTTCTGCCACGAATATGTTCCATTTCAGTATTCCCTGTAGGAGAGTTGCCTTTTGCAAGGCCAATAACTCTGTCCCTTGGCTCCAGTTACTTGTAGTACATCCCATACAGACTCTTGTTAACCTTACCAGTTCTGGCAGGGATAACTGGGCCAGGGTTTTTCTTAGATGTTTTAAATCTAGCTACCTTTTCAGGAGTTCACTCTGCCCATAAGGCACTAACATATTTGTGCCATAAGTAGAAGGACATCATGTTCCCTGCTCCTTGCTCTGCCATCACAGGCAATTCTGTCTGACATTTTGCCAATAAAGTTTTCCAAGTCAGTCAAGCACTGGCTTCTGCATTGTCTAAACCCTGAAACCACTGACATAGCATTCCTCCCCAAATTTGGTCTGAGGTAGATGAATTGCTCAAGATTCATTCAACTCTCTTTAAAGAAATCCTCACTATCCTACTTCATGAATCCTTAGTCTTCTATTAAATGATCTGGTAATAGGTATATGTTAAAAATGTCCAAACCAACCTCATGTTTTTTCATGTTTTTTCATATGTTTTTT